>OX246747.1:27163840-27186906 GCA_945910005.1 Isoperla grammatica
TAGAGTCTACCCACTCAGTGACAAGACTGATTTTCAGTGGGGGACTTTAATTAAAGCGACTAAACCAACCTTGTAGGCTCCGAACACCATCGACGTGTGAGCGATAACCAATCAAAGATCTATATTTCAAATATGGAACACGTGAATCAATGATTGGACAGTGCGAGCACCTGCGTACAGTAATATAATATGCACGTAGGCTTTCGCGGCCCGAGTCAATCAATAAACTTGAATTTGGCTTCCAGGTATAGCCACTTGGATTACTGTTAAAAAGCTGACGTTTCGGGCAAGTTACACTACCCATTTTCAGAGCTAAAACTTGAAGAAGTCACAGTAGGTTTCAGTCTGTGATTTTTTCAAGTGTAAGCTCTGAAGATGAGCAATGTAACCTGCCAGAAACGTCAGCTTTTTAACAGTAATCGACGCGGCTACACCCGAAAGCCAAATTCAAGTTTATTAAGTAATATAATATACTTGACCCATGAATACCTTACACAGATGCTTTCGTCACATGCGAGGCACCCGTAGCCAACCAGCGAATCGACCGAGACAATCCCGCGCAAATACCGATAAGGTAGTAAGGTAGTCTTGGGTTAAGTATACTAGTTCCTACGAAAGTATTCGCATACCGATCTCAGGTCATTGTCTACTGCCCCTTTCAACCGCGTCAATCGAAAGAAAATCAACAGATACCTGGCGTTCTTTCACACATTCGTAAATGCACGGTTCGGCTTAGTCGAGTGCACAGGCGGTTTGGCCACAGTCCACACCCACCGTTACAGGTAACCAACGGAAGGTCTTAAATTATCCCCAATGGACCTGTTTAGATTAGATGGTAGGAATTAGGGAAGTAGAACATTAAGTGGTCACCTTGGACTCGCTGTGTCGTAAGCATTAGAATACTTTCGTTGGGGCAACTATATATACATATGTACAGCAATTTGTAAATAGTCCAGACTTAATGAGAACAAATCACACTGCTGAAAACTGCTGACTGTAATGGCTGATGAGGGGAAGTTTAGGGGGGGGGGGGGGGGGCAGCTTAATCTGAAAGTCGAGATTACTTCACATTGATCACGTTCTTTTTCGTCTCAGTTTCAGCGTTTAATCACAGCTATTCCGTTGTGTTCCGTTATTTACAGTTTTTTGTTTTACGCGAAGTCTTAAATTATTTCCCCCTGTGTGTAAAGAAACATGACTTCGTTCCTTCATTAATCTTAATCCGCGGGTTTAACAAGAAGTCTTCGAAGAATGGAGTGTTATACTTTGCCAACATTCATTTTGTTCAGATTTGGGAGAAATACAATAATATTACGAACGGTTAAAAGTATTGTCATAAAAATTGTACGTCATGTATTCAAAGAACAGTACATGTCATGTATTGTAAGATTTATAAAACATTTTATTCGAGTTCAGTAAATAATGTAGGCCTATGTATGTATTCAAAGAACAGATATAGTTGGCCCAACGTTAGTATTCTGATACTTACGACATAGCCAAGTCCAATGGTACAGTTCGGCTTAGTCGAGTGCACAGGCGGTTTGGCCACACCCTCCGTTACAGGTAACCAACGGAAGGTTTTAAAGTATCCCCGATGGGCCTGTTTAGATAAGATGGTAGAAATTAACGAAGTAGAAAATTAAGTTGTCACCTTGGACTCGGCTGTGTCGTAAGAATCAAGAATACTTTCATTGGGGCAACTATAGTTCCATTGTGGAAATAATACATATTCGTTGTATTTGCTTGAGTGTAATGCTTAGTTGCTGACTCAGTTCTCGTTGGATGGAAAGCACAAACATACATTGTACCAACATTACAAACGTTCAACCTGGGTGGGGTGGAGGGGGGGGGGTGGCGTGGAGGGGTAATCTTATCGCCACTCCGCTTTATGCCTCGCTGTGCAAATACACCCCCTCGCCTGTACAAAGAGAATACATTTGTGTCAACACCACACACACGCACACGCACACGCACACGCACACGCACACGCACACCCTCTCTTCCTCACTCCCTTAGCTCTCTCTCTCTCTCGCACATGCATGCATTGCTCTGATTAAGTGACGTTGTATGAATGAGATGTATGAATGGAAATGCTGCTTAAATAGTTTCCATTTTAGAAGATACTCATAGAAATTATTATAAAAGCTAACAGTTTTTACTTTTTAGTTTGTAGTGTTCAAATATACTTGTATTGTAGGTATTGTATTGTGATGCAATCTACATTATGGTTGGATAGAAGATAAGTCCTTATTGGACTTAATGCCGGGTTAAATAAAGACCATTCTCTCCCTCTCTCCTCTCTCTCTCTCTCTCTCTCTCTCTCTCTCTCTCTCTCTCTCTCTCTCTCTCTCTCTCTCTCTCTCTCTCTCTCTCTCTCTCTCTCTCTCTCTCTCTCCCTCTCTCTCCCTCTCTCGTCTCAACGCGTGAGATAAGTCAACCGGGGGCAGTTACTGATATAATAAATGCAGTCAACAGTTAATTATACTCTCAACAGTTCTGCACAGTCGAGGACGGCCGAGGAGATTAAAATAATTGAAATTCACTCACATATGCGCGTTTTTATGTTTAACGTCCCGGCTGGGAGTTGAACCAAGCTTCATTGCAGATAATAATAATAATAATTTTTGTAAGAATACCCGTTCTAGGGTGCACACCAGCTTTACCTGATGTGCCCCTCTTCAGGTGACTAACTAGGTTATTATAGGGTGTTTGGATGGTTGGCAAGGATTGTCCGAGGGCTGATAGTAGGACTCAATCCCAGCATTCGTCTTTACGACTGAGAAAAACCTCGGAAAAAACCTTCAGTCAGGACTGCCGGTGGCCGGAATCGAACCGGTGACCTCCCGAAATAGAGTCTCGCGTCTTACCGCTGAGCCACCTCTATCGGTCATTGCAGATAATGGGTAAAATATTATATATACACAGGTATGTGTGTGTTGATAATAGTGTGTTGATGTTTTGTTCGGCGGATAAATTAAAATTTAAAAAAATATATTCGTATTTAAAGAGTCTACCCACTCAGTAACGAGACTGCATTTGCAGTGGGGGACTTTAATTTAAAGCGACTAAACTAATCCTGTAGGCTCCGAACACCGTCGACGAGTGAGCGATAACCAATCAAAGATCGATATTTCAAATGTGAAACACATGAATCAGTGATTGGACAGTGCGAAACTATTATAAATCCATGATGTGAACACCTGCGGTGATCCCAATAGTTGTCTACAATATTACGAAGGAATAACGTTAAATAGAATTTGAGATTTATTTATGAGTAGTGTTATTATAAAAATGAACCACCATAAAATGTGTTTCTTTATATTCTGTGGGAGAACAACATGCTGTAAAAACTTGAAGATTTATTGTATCTTGGGATTTATCTCTGCCGATAACTTCGGCTGTGGGGAGGGCGGCCTTATAGGTATACACACAGTAAAACCAATAACAACCGTGCTCAATGGTCCGTAGCAAGGGTCATAGCATTGCATGGTCTTGTTGTTGGAAACTTTCACTCCGTTGCATTTTATTTTATTTGCGTAGCATCTTGTTTCCTATTGGAAGAGTCCCGTGAAAACGGTAACACGTCGCAAAATGTGGACAGAATTTTATTTCACAAACTTTTAATTTCATTTCATTTCATTTCATTTCATTTCATTTCATTTCATTTCATTTCATTTCATTTATTGGTCTTGTTTCATGTACAATGTTGTCATTGTATCAAGAAACATTGGAAAGCATAATTATAAAATACAAACACAGATACAATACCAATACATATACAAAACAAATGATTAGTAGAATAAATAAATAATAAATAATGATGCTACATAACCAGTGGTTAGCATTCCTGCTTCCAATGAAGAAGGTCCCAGGTTCAAATCCCGGTTCAGGCAGAAGTTTTTTAACTTCTAATATGGATTCAGTTCAATTACTTCTTGTCTTAGGAATTAGTAAACGGTGACTTTGGAGCCGTCCTAGCAACGAAGCACTCAATAAATTCAAAGTTGTTCTGAATCAGCCTTGTTGATTCTGACATTTGTCCGCAGGTGTTCGCACTGTCCAATCACTGATTCATATGTTTCGTATTTGAAATATCGATCCTTGATTGGTTATCGCTCACTCGTCGATGGTTTTTGGAGCCTACGGGGTTGGTTTAATCGCTTTAAATTTTGGTACTTGCTAAGAAAGCGTCGAAATAGAAGAAGGAAGAAATTGTGGGTGCATCCTTTGCTACAAACACGTGACGAAAAGGGCGTGTTTGTACTATTTAATCAAGAGCTTAGACAATAATATGAATAAAGTTTTTTAATGACACAAGGATTTCTCCATTAAAAAACATTTCAATATCAAAATTGCGTGACATTTCCATTTTTTTTAAATACGAGAACACCAAACCCGGCAAAACATGCTATACTCAGCCGTTCACACAACGACTCAGCGTTTTGCTATGCTCTTTTGATGAATGAGTCATGTTTGGACAGGTCTGGCCGCAGGATTTCTGCGACCTGCCATTTAAACCCGTGGAAATAGTTGGCCGCGCGGTCGCCTGGCCGCGGTGCGTGTCGCGCAGGATCTCGTTGGCCGCGGCGACCAGCGGCCAAGTGCGCGTTGTCACATTGACGGCAATGGTTCTCGTTGGCCGCGCGGCCATGGTCGCGTAGTGCGCGGGCGCCCTAAATGTGAATTTATTTGTTTTATTTATTTATTTTCCTGTGTTTTAAAACACTGATCGACGAGGGAGCGATAACCAACCAAAGATCGATATATTTAATCATGAAATATGAGAATCGGTGGTTGAATGATGATAATATTATAATGATATGTCCGAAATTTGCATGTGGTAATATTTGTTTACCGAATTCCCCCAACATCATGAAATATTATTACCAACTCTCACGCTTGAGATTATATTCACATATAGTTTACCTCAACTCCATCATAGCATGCAAAGCTTGGGCCACGCACCGCACGCACTCACACGCTAAGCTATTAAAATGTAAATCCGGCCGGATGCAAATTTAGTAATCGGACGAATGTTGGTGGTGTTCGTGCTTTTCAGTTGAAAACAGATCCCATTAGGAAAGTTGGTCGTCTCGTGTCGACCGCGTGATTGCTCAGCCACTGTTTTATTTTATGTAAAGTTGGCCAAACTTGTTGGTTCTCTCATGATTACGACATAGCCGAATCCAATGGTACCAACTTAATTTTCTACTTCTCTAATTCCTACCGTCAAATTGAAACTGACCCATTAGGGATAATTTACAACATTTCTTTGGTTATCTACCTGGAACGGTGGGCGCTAAAAAATAAACAATAAATAAATAAATTCACATTTAGAGTCTACCCACTCAGTAACTAAACTGATTTGCATTGGGGGACTTTAATTTAAAGCGACTAAACCAACCCTGTAGGCTCCGAACACCATCGACGAGTGAGCGATAACCAATCAAAGATCGATATTTCAAATACGAAACATATGAATCAGTGATTGGACAGTGCGAACACCTGCGGACAAATGCTAGAATCAACGAGGCCGATTCAGAACAGCTTTGAATTTATTGTGTGCTTCGTTGCTAGGACGGCTCCAAAGTCACCGTTTACTTATTCCTAAGACAAGAAGTAATTGAACTGAATGCATATTAGAAGTTAAAAAACTTCTGCCTGAACCGGGATTTGAACCTTCTAATGGAAATTATGTGCAGATATAGTCAAGTAATAATAGATATTCAAATTCAATTGTAAATACTTAAAAAAAAATGGTTAGAATGCAATTCTTAACTAAATATCAATAGAATTGAAATCTCTTTTTTTTATGAAATCACCATTTTATAACGTTTTCAAAATACACGTTCACAATTCAGCATCTAAAACCTGAAACGCTAAAAAGCGTATCTCTAATACGTATACCGATTACGGAAGGGTCGTTTAAACGTTTAAACGTGGCTGTAGGGTTCAAAAGTTTAGAGTTTTAAGCAAAAAATAAACGTGGACATTTTCCTTGTTGTTAAGCAGAAAGCAGAAAGTCAGATGCTCATATCAATTCGATAATGGTTTATCCAATCTCTCAAGTCGACTCAAACTCAAAACATTTCCCTGTTCACACGGTTATTAAAAAAAAAAATCACTCTAGTTTGGTGTGTGTTTGGGGTTGCGGGGGGGGGGGGGAGTTTTTACGTTTAAACGTGAAACGTGAAAAAGAGCTTTAACGTGATTTCAAAAACGTTTAGCATTTTAAAAGCGTTTAAACGTTTAAAAGTGATTTTAAACTTTTAGAATTTTAAAAGCGTTCAAACTCTTAATCATGATTTTAAAACTAAGTTAAACGTTTAGAATTTTAAACGCGTTTGAACGTTAAAACGTGATTTTAAAACGAGTTTAAACGTCTAGGATTTTGAAAAATTTCACTCTAGTTTGGTGTGTGTTTGGGGTTGCGGGGGGGGGGAGTTTTTACGTTTAAACATGAAACGTGAAAAAGAGCTTTAACGTGATTTCAAAAACGTTTAGCATTTTAAAAGCGTTTAAACGTTTAAAAGTGATTTTAAACTTTTAGAATTTTAAAAGCGTTCAAACTCTTAATCATGATTTTAAAACTAGGTTAAACGTTTAGAATTTTAAACGCGTTTGAACGTTAAAACGTGATTTTAAAACGAGGTTAAACGTCTAGGATTTTATACGCGTTCAAACGTTCAAACATAATTTTAAAACGAGGTTAAACGTTCAGAATTTTAAAAGCGTTTAAACGTTTAAAAGTGATTTTAAAACGAGTTTAAACTTTTAGGATTTTAAAAGCGTTCAAACTCTCAAACATGATTTTAAAACGAGGTTAAACGTTTAGAATTTTAAACGCGTTAAAACGTTAAAACATGATTTTAAAACGCGGTTAAACGTCTGGGATTTGAAACCCTTCTTCCCATCCCCAATATACCTATTACGACGAAACACACATTTGTAGGCACGTGAGTGTGTGCATGTGTAAAAAGGTTGTGTGAGAGAAAGAGAGTGAGGGGTTGAATTGTAGAGGAGGGGAGGGGAGGGGGAGGGGGGGGGAGAATACCAATTTGTGTTTGATGAACGGAAACCCGAACCGAAGCACACACGTGGGATTCTTTCTGAATTTGAAACGTAAATCGTCCGAAACGAGGGACGAACGGCCGTTCCGGTTGAATTACGTCTTTCGTGGGACCTTGTCTGAGGGCGGGCGGGGGGGTTCGTATTTCTTCGTAATTTGTGCAATTTGTGGAGCAGAGCTCAGCTTTCCATATGAGATGGGCTAGGGAAAGGTTTCTCAACTTAACTATGGACTCATTCAATCAATTCCAGTAGTACTCATCTTGTTCCTATAATTGAAACAGGAGCATAGGGGATAATTTACTACCGAATATTGGATACCTAGAAATTCTTAACACAGCTGCCGTGATTGATGACTCAGTTAGGATATAAAGGTTTGTTTACGCACTTTCCTAACATTTAAGATGATTCAGGATCATCAACGCCAGGTAGTTTATCTAGGGCCAAAAATATTTAATGATTTACCGCCAGAATTGCAAACCCATAAACTAACACTGCCAATTAAACATAAAATAAAAAGCTGGGTTATGTCTCAGGATGAAAGTAATATTGAAAAATATTTCATACGACCTCCATACCAACTAAGGCCTTCAAACATAATATTGGTAACACTAAAACAAGGTATTGTAGAGAAAGCTGTAATACCGGGATTTTTTTAAATTAACATTCGTAATTATTCACATATCTTATATATAACCGCTTACCTGATAAATCTTAAAATTCATTTGTTCCCTTTTCTAGATAAAATATAAAAAATTGCTTGTTTATTTTGGATAAAAAACAAACAAGTATAATAATTAAGTTTAGTTTAGTTTACTTTAAGGCATTAAATTCTACAGTCAAAATATCTTAGTCGATGTTCACTGTATATAAAAAAAAGGTATATTATATGTTAACCTGAACCGCCACAAACCTATGTTTATTGGTTCAGGTAATTTCCGCATGATCAAGAAAAATATCCAAATGTGTAATGTACAAAAAGAAGAAAATGAAAATATATAAAAATAAATAAATATTTTGTTCCTAGGACGTAAGCCTATTTACATGAATGTTGTAGGCCTACTTACGATCGCTACCATTGGCCGGATTTATAAAACGTCGCCTCTCATTGGCTGGGCTAAGAATTTTCGTTGCTATGGATTTTTTAAATCATAAATCGGTGTAAGTTGTTAGAATTTGGCTTTTGATTCAACTTTGTTAAGTGTGAACACTTAAATCTTAAATTTTAAATGTGTGTAACCGACCTTTATATAGCGAACTCTGTATGACTTTGGAGCCGTCCTAGCAACGAAGCACTCAATAAATTCAAAGTTGTTCTGAATCGGCCTTGTTGATTCTGGCATCTGTCTGCAGGTGTTCGCACTGTCCAATCACTGATTCATGTGTTTCGTATTTGAAATATCGATCTTTGATTGGTTATCGCTCACTCGTCGATGGTGTTCGGAGCCTACAGGGTTAGTTTAGTCGCTTTAAATTAAAGTCCCCCACTGAGTAGGTAGCCTCTATAAATAAGAATTTATTTTATTTTTATTAATTTAAAGAATATTGGGGGTGGCTAACCACCTCCTTACCCGATATATTTTGGAAACGGGTGTAGGAAACATATGTATTTTTATAAGAATTTCAAACCGTTTCTTTCGTTTATTTCACATTCCATCACTGAGCATTCCAGCTAGCTTCTAAATATTACTACTTATTCTAATTAGTATCTGATGGCTGGAAAGTGTTAAATCTTATCAAAGTACCTGAACTGTTTCATTAATTAGTGGAGGCATTTTCTTGGCTGCCGTACAAGACAACTCGGCAGAGTTTGATCAAAGTGGTTTACATTAGCGCAAGTTAATTAGCAAAGTATGTAATCAGTGGCGCCGGTAAGCGATAGGCCTAACCCTAACCCGTCTGGAAGAATGCGTTGAAAACATTACATGGCGGGGAAACATTGTATTCTTAGTAACAACCAGTGGTGTATTCGAGTCTAGGCGGGCTTGGGCGCCGCCTAGGCACTTTTATTTGGAGGCTAGGCTAGTCTAGGCGCTTTTTTCACACCAGTGTTGTTTAAATTTCAAGAACCAATGTAGTACTCACAATATATATAATTGATAGAAAATATGTTACCTCAAAGTCTTCATGTATTCAGGTTTAATTTCTGTAAAATCTTTTTCCAGCCACTCAAAACAATCGCCATCGCCCCCTCCCCCCGTACCCCCCACGCACCCACCCCGTGCACACGTAAATTCGACCGCCTAGGCACTTTATATTTTCGGAATACACCACTGGTAACAACCAATCCACATTTGACTCGATACGTCTTATGAACAACCAATCACAACTTGATATGTCACAAACTGTTAATACACATTAAACCTTTAAGCCACGTCCATACAAATAGGGATGGGATCATGAGCAAATACGTTAAATAGCCTAAACGTTCAACCGTTTTTAAAACTCGCGTTTAAACGTTTTATTCGCTCTATCCCCTGCCACGAGATGAATAAAATGACCTTTGCAGTAAATTACCGAAAAGTTCCGAAACATTAGGCAAAATTACAATTTGTAACTAGAAAAACTATAAAAGTAGACTAGTACTGCAGTACGCTCCGTTGTAAAATATTTTTTTCTTATATACAATTACACTTATGTACACACGTTTAAACGAGGCGTAAAAATTACAAACGTTTAAAGCCGCACCCACGTTTAAACGTTTAAACGTCCCATCCCTACATACAAATGACTAGTGATTATTGACTATTGACTACAACCCCACCGCATGGTTATTTCTTAGTCAAGCCACAAAACCAACAAGACTCGTTTCATTGGCTGCGAGTGAGAATTCTGCGTGATGATTGGCTGTGAACTAAGAAATTGAGATATTTTCAATTCGTTAGTCAATAGTCAATAGTCAAAAGTCAAAAGTAAAGTTGTGTGAACATCAGCACGCATAGGCGCCGACTACGGGGGGGCTTGAGGTCAAGCGCCCCCCCTGACAAATCCCAGGGGGGGCTGAGCCCCCTTCTGAGATTTGAAGTTTGTACTTTTTTGTTTGAAGAAAAAGTTCATTACCATAATAATAAAAATAAATAAAACCGATTTAGTCATCAGGTCATAATTCCCTCAATTTAAATTAAAATTTTTGTTATTGTTTTTTTGAATTTAAATTAAAAAAATATTGTGATTTTTAGCTTGAAATATCAGATACTTGCAGTCCAGAACGTTCTCAGGTATCAAAATCCAAAAGCAAATTAGGTTCAATTATTTAAAAAACTGATATTGAAGGCAAGCATTATCTTGTAGAATCCCTTACTTACTCCCAACTTCCTAAGCCCCAAAATTAATTACTAAATAACTCTCGTCATCGCTCTAATTTTTGCTGGCGGTTTTTTGGTTTTTGCACTACAAAAACGACAGTATTTCGGTATTGCATTCAGTACGGTATTTTTTTCTGAAACGCTCAGAACGCGATCTAAAGGCCTGATTTTTTTAAATTTTGCCTGCGGCGCTATTATTGGGGTCTATGCCCCGCAAACCTACCGTGTTTTTTTCTCCTCGATAGATATTATGAATTATAATAATATGAACATGAATTATAATAATATTAATATGAATTTTGAAATATGGTAACCCTAGTTTTTATGCGAGTTCTTTCTCAGCCCCCCCTGAAATGTTAACAAGTCGGCGCCTATGTCAGCACGTATAGCCTATGGTTCAAATCACTTAATCATAGTCAATAGTCATTTATGTGAACCGGCTTTAAACACTAATTATTAGTCTTAGCAAAGTCTTAGTAAATCTTTGTGAACGCTGCTTACACAGAAAGTGTTGGGCCAAATTACTAAAATGCAGAGTGTTCGCGACAGCCTTCTAATTGGTACGTCAAGGGGGGGGGGGGGCATGCAAAGCGCCTGATGCGTTGAGGGGGAGGGGAGGGGGGGAAGGCCGTGCCCAAGTGGACGAGGGGACTGATCTCTCAATATCTGCCAGGGAAGGCTTTTCCTTGAGGGCGCGAGCGAGCGTGGTCGCCCCTTGAGGCTCTCTTTGGTGGTGAAGTGGTGCCTGTCTCAGTCTGCCTGCGTTGGGGGGGGGGGGGGGGGGGGGGGGGTGCACACTAGACGCAATACTCAGGCGGTGCATCTGGGTAAGGGGTGAAAGTAGCCATTTTCCCGTGTCTTTCTTCTGCAGGGCGATTCTGAATAATAATAATATTTTTTTTTCGTAGGAATACCTGTTATACACTGTAAATTATTTTCATAAAATAACCTCTCTCACGAATGTATTATTTTACAAATTGTGGACAGGTTTTTATGAAATACCCGTATTGAACACGTTTTTTCGAATAAAGTATACACAGGTAACTTCAAAATATAGCAATAATATATGTATATTAAATTCAGAGTTGAGTTAAAAATAGCAGTCCATTGTACTCGTAAAATTACAAGTGTCATTTCATATAAATATGTTAGTGGATTGTAAGATAAACTGTACAACCAACAGGTATTTTAAAGTGAGGGTGGGTCAATATATGCTAACAGCTGAGTTAAAAATACCAGTCCATTGTACTTGTAAAATTACTAGTGTCATTTCATATAAATATGTTAGTGGATTGTAAGATAAACTGTACAACCAACAGGTATTTTAAAGTGAGGGTGGGTCAATATATGCTAACAGCTGAGTTAAAAATACCAGTCCATTGTACTCGTAAAATTACAAGTGTCATTTCATATAAATATGTTAGTGGATTGTAAGATAAACTGTACAACCAACAGGTATTTTAAAGTGAGGGTGGGTCAATATATGCTAACAGCTGAGTTAAAAATACCAGTCCATTGTACTCGTAAAATTACAAGCGTTATTTTATATAAGTACGTAAGTGCATTGTTAGATAAACTCTACAACGAAAAGGTATTTTAAAGTGAGGGTGGGTCAATATATGCTAACAGCTGAGTTAAAAATACCAGTCCATTGTACTCGTAAAATTACAAGCGTTATTTTATATAAGTACGTAAGTGCATTGTAAGATAAACTCTACAACGAAAAGGTATTTTAAAGTGAGGGTGGGTCAATATATGCTAACAGCTGAGTTAAAAATACCAGTCCATTGTACTCGTAAAATTACAAGCGTTATTTTATATAAATACGTAAGTGCATTGTAAGATAAACTCTTCAACCAACAGGTATTTAGTGAGGGTGGGTCAATATATGCTTACAGCTGAGTTAAAAATACCAGTCCATTGTACTCGTAAAATTACTAGCGTTATTTTATATAAGTACGTAAGTGCATTGTAAGATAAACTCTACAACGAAAAGGTATTTTAAAGTAAGGGTGGTTTCATATATGCCAACAGCTGAGCTAAAAATACGGAAATTCTTTCGTTCTAGTCCGCGGTGAGATCGCCTATTTCCGGTATTGGGAAGTACTTCCAGCTCTTACTGTATTATTGACTAGTGCTTATGATGGGCCCACACAAGTAAAAGTGCATTTTAGGGCGATCTAATAGAGGGGTGCTGCATTGTCCCCATGACACCTATTTCGCTGTAGATCAAGGTGTCGCTGTCAATACGATTACATTACAGGATCACATATGATCACATTTGATCTTGCTGAAAACTAAATTTGTCACAGACGAATGTTGATTTGTCGTGTGTGATATGTCTATGGTAGAGGCCAGCCGAGTAGCCCTACAACCTGAATGTTAATTGGATTTCGTTCTGGGAATTCCGTGTTCGCCAGCAAGCAATGCACACATGTTAGTCAAAGAGGGAAACGCGCGTTTAGATATGTCTTGAAATCTTATGATGACGATAAACAGTGGTCTCCTTGCATATTTCTCAGGTAATACGGCGGGATTCTGAATCATAAAGAACTTTTTATCAGTTCATTTTTATTGTTCTTGTTCTTTTCAATGGTACAGTAGTTATTTGTGGTACAGTTGAGAGTAGTGTGGTTTTTGTTATGTATTCCTGCTTTTTTATGATTTTTTCATTGTAATTTGTACGCGTAGTTCTATTTGCTAATACAATTAAAGACGTTTTGAGATATTACCCCACATCGTAGATACATAGGCCCTACTTGAACGCTGACTTGTCCTCCTTTGTAAATCGGTTTTGTATTTTCGGTAATCGGTTTGCAACAATAGGCCTATTAGCAACCTTCATTAAATGGTATAGATTCCACTTTCCTGTCGCACAAAGCTTTATTGGAGCCCTGCTGGAGAAGATACATTTTCGGATGGGTTTCCGTTTAGATAAAAAAAAAAAAAACTTTTACATGTTACATAATATTTATAATATGATAAACAATAATAATATTATACCTAATATTTCAATACAATGAGTAGTGCGCAGTTACTAGTTCTCTTGGTAATGTTCTCTTTTCAGTAATTAGATGTACCGATGAACGGAATATGATATTGGTGCTTAGTTTCAAATCACGTAAGGTAAACGTATAACTACATAATATAGCCAACGGTTTAACCGCGGTCGCTTAGACGGTTCCCATACGAACACCGAAGTTAAGCAACCTCGGGCTAGGTCAGGTTACCGTTGATTAGAGCAGGTTGGAGGGTTCGAAAGCTTGTGTAACAGCTTCCTTCTTCTCGTCAACTGCTCGGCAGTCCAGGTTAGTGGAGGAACCTACATGGCTGTTAAAAGTTACACCGTCCTTTCGGATGGGACGTAAAGCCGGTGGTCCCCTTGGTACTTTTCGACAGGAGTAGGCTACGTGCCGGTACCAGGCTTCCCCTCCTCCCTTCCTCATTATCATTCATCAATCATCACTAATCAGGCTAAAGAGGGTATTGTGCCCTTTACTGGTCTTAAAAATATAATAAAATAAATTAATAAAATACGTAATATGTACATACATAAATGTGCTACAGTAGGCGTACATGAATGAGATAGCACACCGAAAAATTGTTGCAATATATATGCCCCCTCAATTCTTGATAGTGATAGAATATTTCATAAGTTTGAAGTGTAGGCTAGTAGTGTGTCACAGCTTCGTTTTCAAAACAGTTCTTTAACTATATCTCAAAAGGTACTATATATTGCCTACTGCATGCTTGGGACCAAACGGTGGTATATAGTTGGTGCATAGAAAGATACTATAGGAAAACGCTCTGTGTGGCGCGTTGATTCGCGAGCGCGTCCATATCTACGAACGATCTGACGAAAAGTTCTCAAAAAAACGAAAACAACAATTAACAACAATTAAAGAATGCGTATTTCAAAAAAATTTCTAATTTCCATAGATATTATACTTCCCGATATTGTTGAATGTCGTGCAAGAATTTTATTTTAGAATTTCGTGCTAAGAATTTTCGTTGTCATGTTTTCAACGCGGTCCGCCACCGTTACTAACACCTTATTGACAGCAAAAGAAATGTACAGGCTGACAGTCACGAAGAGAAAAGAAATGTAATTTTTGCCTTTAACATGTACCAGGTCGCGTTTATTTATACAAAAATTTACTATAATATGGTCACCTTACATTTTGTCGTTACTGGGTTTCAGACAAATATTTTCGAGTAACTTTTATGTAACTTTGCCAATTCTTATCAGATCGCCATAAAATGAACATATTCGTGATCGGAAAAATCTTTATAAAAATATGGCTATCTCATATTTTGCCGCCATTGTGTTTCATTCATTGCAGTAACTATGGTGTAACTTTCTAACTTTTCGAACGATTTTTCCACAAAACTATACACATTCAATCCACATCTAGGCTTGTGGATGGTCCAAATTTCAAGTTGATTGGACTTTCCGTTCGACCGCTATCGACAGACAAAAAAAAAAAAAATATATCAGAAAGAGTGCCATTAAATTGTAATGGAAACGCACGCTTTATATGTTATTCCTGTTGCCACGCATATTCAAATAATGTATTTTCAAACAATATGCTGGGGCTCCACTGTTCCAAGGGTTTACTTTCGTTTTGTCCTAATTTACGGTTAGGTACGGGAAACGGTATACCGAAAACGTACTGCGGAAGGGCCCCAAGGAGTGTCGGCTTTATAGAGGCAGATCGTCCCCAATATGCGGTAACCAGCGGGAGAGATTTTGGTGTAATAGCAACCAACAACAAGAATTCCAACACATTTAATGGTCTCTTGTTTTCTGCATTGCTTGATAATACTAATGCCAATGAAGGCAATGGCCTAAATTACCTTTAAATAGACCAATGTGATATAGCTAACGAAATAACTGTAAGTTAGAGACCCTCGCAAGTCCACCACCCTTTTACGGGACTCGAACTCACGACCCGACCTTATAACCATGGACGACAACAGTTATAAAACATTGTAATGAGTTCCGATATGAATCCATTTACATTTTTGTCTGACCTTCCAAAACGCAAGAGAAACACCTGAAATAATACAATGGATTAGCGAAGTCGAGTTATATTATGTAGAGTAATTTTCTACTCAAAATAGTTTTTTGACAAGATTACAGTACAACCACGTTTACCACTGTGTTGTTTTACTTACTTATTTGAGAAAACTCATTTTCTGACGGTGTGATTTGTCAAACTGTGACGGGTAAGAAGATACAATTCTATTTAGCGTGAATTTGTTACCATTCATTTCAGGTTAAAATATTTGCCTAGCAAGTATTACCCCAAATTGTAAATATCTGAGCTCCAACGTTGCCACTGTATTAGCAACTCCTCATTTCATTACACCAATGCATTTAATATATTGTTTTTCTTGGAAATAAGTCTCATTCCCTACTTGACGATTAGACAACATTGGAGCCAAAGGTCACGCTGCACAACGAGGGGAGGAGAGTTCGTGGAATGTCGCCTCGTCTACTGCATTCCATCAACCCTGACAAACAGGAAGATAGGATTCGAAACTTGTATTGAGCTATTTTCGTTCCGTCTTGATAGCCCACTTTGTTGGGCGTCTTTGATAGCAAATGGTTTGCGTCGATTACGCATGTAGGGTGACCATATGTATTGCCGGACATGTCCTCTTTTTGACATCCTAATCCGTGCCCGGGTTCTTTAAAGAAAAGGAAATGTCCGGATATGTTTTATTTGTTATGAAATGATGGGCCTATCTAGAGTATCATGTACATGTAGAGTACCAATACATTAAGGAAAATTATATATGTACCAGTTACCAGTTACCACTAGCATTCATTTGTATTACCTGACATAACTCACATTCATTTAAATACGCCACCTTCCATTCCAATTCTCCCCTCTCCCCTAGTATTATATTGTCAGGGTTTAAAACAACCCCAGGCTCGAAACCCAATGGGGTTCCATAAAACCTATGCGCGGCTACCTTCTTCTGTGCTTTGCGCTTTTATGTGAATTTGACCAGTCAAGGACACCATGCCCAGACAGCCGTGCGGTAAAACGCACGAGGTCTCTGTTCACAGGTGGAGGCGGAGAGGATGCAGTTCGAATCCAGCCGGGAGCGCCAAAATTTAATTTGTGTATATGTAACTAATCTTAATCAACTTGTATGTATACTTGTACTGTGGTCTGAAAAAGTGTTATTTCAGGATTTGCAAGTTAATAAACGTGTAATCAATTAAATGAAGGAATACGTTTAGTTCTATGACTACCTCCTAGGTTGCGCCACTAACAGACTGTGTGTGTATGTGGAACGTATGAGTATGAGAAAGATACACAATTCATAAATCTACAATTCCTACACACCCCTAAACTTAATAGTACGGATGTCTATTTTTAGGCCATATGGTATCTTTATTTTAAGTATTCAATGGACGGTCTTTTTAATGGGTATGCATTTGAAATAAAGGAACAAAATTAATAAATCTACAATACCTACACAACCCTAAACTAAATAGTACGGATGTCTATTTTTAGTCCATATGTTATATTTATTTTAAGTATCCAATGGACTGTCTTTTTAATCGGTATGCATTTGAAATAAAGGAACAAAATTAATTAATCTACAATAGCTACACAACCCTAAACTTAATAGTACAGATGTCTATTTTTAGGCCATATGGTATATTTATTTTAAGTATCCAATGGACGGTCTTTTTAATGGGTATGCACTTAAAATAATGTAAGTTAACTTGTAAGATTAAGGTACCTACATATCATTAAAAACAACCTTGTGGACATGCTTATTTAGGACATGGCGTTTTTAATTTAAGTCTCCAATGGAGAGGTAATTAAATGTGAATACTTTTTAAATAAATGTTCCGTATTAATTTTTTCATGGTTCCTGCCGATCCATAACAAAACCTAATGGACGTGTATTTTTAAGTAAGGTATGCCTTTCATCTTAAGTCTTCAATGGAGGGGTAAATTTAACAGTTCATTTACTGGTTGTGCTACTTCCATATCCAGTATACTTTATTTTAAAGGAAAATTTTTTACAGTGTAGGGTGCACACCAGCTTTACCTGATGTGCCCCTCTTCAGGTGACTAACTGGGTATATTAGGGTGTTTGGATATCTGGGAAGGAATGCCCGAGGGCTGATAGTAGGATTCAATCCTAGCATTCGCCTTTACGAGTTTGGAAAACCTCGGCAAAAACCTTCAGTCAGGACTGCCGGTGGCCGGAATCGAACCGGTGACCTCCCGAATTAGAGTCTCGCGTCTTACCGCTGAGCCACCTATCGGTGATTCTGAATGTGCAACGATAGGCTTATCACCGGTTGAAGCTCGGTTTACACTTTTATTTAAGATTTAAGGTTTCATTTTCCTAACTGTTTTACTAAGGATCGCTACCATTGGCCGGATTTATAAAACGTCGCCTCTCATTGGCTGGCTAAGAATTTTAGATATAAGAGCTAACGTTGCTAGATCTTAAAACTTAGGAAAGTATGTGAACGCCATGATACTTTTGGCTTGATTTGATTTTGTTAAACCTTAAATGTGTAAACCGAGCTTTAGAAGAAGGCGATGAGCCAATCACCGCCTTGCATTCGCCTTCAGTAATACTTAGTTCAGTAGATGGACGTCGACGAGCGCCGAGCGCCGGAAGTGGATGATGCGACCAATCAGGGCGAAGCGGCGCTCGCAGGCGCCGAAGTTGGTTGGTTCCAACTTTTTCGGATCATCTACTTTCGGCGCTCGGCGCTCGTCGACGTCCATGTACTGAACTAAGCTTTACGACCAAAAGAGGTGATAAACTTATCGTCGCTCATACAGAATCGCCCTGCACTCTGCAGAACAAACTCTAATTCGAGAGGTGGTCGGTTCGATTCCGGCCACCGGCAGTCCTGACTGAAGGTTTTTCTGAGTCGTAAAGGTTAATGCTGGGATTGAGTCCTACTAACAGCCCTCGGACATTCCTTCCCAGCTATCCAAACAACATAATTTACCTGTAAAGGGGCACTTCAAGTAGAGCTGGTGAGCTAGTAAATTAACTTTTTATTTTATTCCAACGAATGTTATCATAAGTGCCATAAGTACCCTTGTTACGTACCTCGTCTTCACTTTGTACCCAAGTAGTAAATATTTTATTTCATAAAAGTAAATACTACCATAGGTGTTGACTGTATGTCATGACTGTATGTTCACCTAACCTGCCTGCGGAACTCCTGATTTCAATCTGTTTAAATTGCTATTAAATGCGTTTAAATAGTCCCAAATGTAATTCAAAATATGTCATTTGTATAGAAAATGTAATGTTCTTTCTTATGAATGTTCCTTTGTTCCAATCAATATTTCCGTTTCTTTTAGATATTCTTAATTACCTTATCTACCTTTTATACCTAATTAAGAACATCTGCAAAACGGAAATATTAATTGGAATAAAAACTATTCACAAGAGAGAACATTAATTTCTCTATAGGATGACATATTAAATTTTTCTTTTGGGACAATTTAAAACGATTTTTAACAGACCGAAATCGGGTGTTCCACAAGGTGGTGTTTTAGAACCAAGTGGTGGTGTCTATATTTGAATCTCCCGCCTCCTAACTGTGTTGTTGTTGTTGTTGTTGTTGTAGCCGTGAGGGTGGTCCTGCGGGGTAAGGCACACGCTGAGTGGAAGGTGGTCGTGAGTGGTGACCGGAGGACACTCAAGGATGACCAATACTTCCTGGACGATCGGGCAGTCATCTGGGGGAAAGGTAAGACTACTTGTCTATAGTCGATCAGTTCCCTCCGACCTTGTTTAATTTTTTTTGTTATATATCTGCTCCCTGTGTCCAACAATGAAGTCGGGTAGGGGATAGGAAATTAATCCCATCATATTCTGGCCCTTAGGTTTAATAATAATAATAATAATAATAATAATAATAATAATAATAATAATAATAATAATAATAATAATAATAATAATAATAATAATAATAATAATAATAATAATCATGATAATAATAATAATAATAATAATAATAATAATAATAATAAAAATAATAATAATAAACATAATAATAATAAAAATAATAATAATAATAATAATAATAAAAATAATAATAATAATAATAATAATAATAATAATAATAATAAAAATAATAATAATAATAATAATAATAATAATAATAATAGTAATAATAATAATAATAATAATAATAATAATAATAATAATAATAATAATAATAATAATAATAGTAAAACAAAGAGATGTGTAAATGTACAACCCGGCGCCTACACCAAGACTCATGGATTTTGTTTTCTCTTGTTTTTGTGTATTGGTGTTTACTTTCATAATTACACATGATTATGAATGTATTTATTATTTATTTTGATTTCGATTTTCTATTATTTGTTATGAATTATTATTTTAAAATGTTTATTTTATTAAATATAATTATTAAATTATTATTATTTTATTTTATTATTAGTATGTTATTATTATAAAAATCTTTTTTATTATTTTGATTTCTCGGGCCCACAAACTATCCAGCCGAACATTGACAGATTTTCTCCTATGCTTCTGAATGGTGGAATTGCCCTGGAGACAAGCTGTTATCGGAGGGATATCTTAGCGGTCAGTCACATTTATTTGTTTAAATTGATTCCGCAGCATTTGTTTGCGTGTTTTCCTTTGATTTTCGTTACTTTTATCCGTCGTTGTTGTTTTATAACAACTACCTTAATTAGAATAGAATTATATAAATAAGGATCATCGATCTTTGATTGGTTATCGCTCACTCGTCGATGTTGTTCGAAGCCTACAGGGCTGGTTTAGTCGCTTTAAATTAAAGTCTCCCACTGCAAATGAGTTAAGTTACTGAGTGGGCAGACTCTAAATGTGAATGTATTTATTTTATTTATTTAATAAAGATAAGATATGATTTATTTAGCTTCACTTGCTATTATTGTCGTACACACACTTACAATTTATTTTTACTATCAATTATTATTTATAATTGTACAATTAATCATTAATTAAATTAGGAATTGAACCCTGGATTAACTCAGAGGGAAAAATCTTCAATCATGCAAGTATATTCATTAATTGATGTTTTTTTCAGGAATACTGTTTTAATTTTCTGTTTAAGCATTTTATCTATGTTTAAAGAAGTGGGGAAAGATGAAAAACAACGTTCGTTATAATAAATACCCTCTTCAAAGGGATCGACTTGGCAAAACGCCTTTTATATATTCCCTAAATAAATACGCATCGAATGTTTTGCCCGTTTTACACAAGAAAAGGTCGACTCGTTTCTACAGAACTCACAGAAGTTTATTCCAGAAGAGTTTTCCTAGAACTCATTTAAGAAGGAGAGTTTTCCTAGAACTCATCTTATTAGGTTTTCTCTGAATCTTGCTGCGCACGGCGGGAAAGCTCTTCAAAGGTTTTTTCCGGCCCGGGAAGGAAAAGTGTGTGAGTGAGCTTTGGATGTATTTTATACTTTGAAATAAAGGATCCCTCTGCAAGTTCTTTTAGCACCAGGAGGGGGGGGGGGGGGGGGGGGGTTAATTTGTACGGGAAGCGACGAATCTTGAAATGAATTAAATTTAAGAACCAGGGCCCGGATTCACAAACTCTTAACTTGGGCCTGGCTTAAGAGGAAGGACTACTAGCCAATAATTAAACCCGCGAAATTAACGTATTTCCGTCATATCTCAATAACGCCACACAATATCGAAACAGTGACACCTACGCATATTTTGGATTCGTGAGAGCTCAGTACCGTATGAAAAGATTTATTAGTTTGCAGTTATTATAATTATTATTTCTAATTTAACTAATTTACAAGTTAATTAGAAATTACAACTAAAATTACTACAATCAACGAAATCTTTTTCATTTGGTAGTAAGCTCTCACGAATCCAAAATATGCGTAGGTGTCACTGTTTCGATATTATGTGGCGTTATTGAGATATGACGAAAATACGTTAATTTCGCGGGTTTTAATATTGGCTAGTAGTCCTTCCTCTTAAATTTAGGGTACTATAGATTGTGGCAAATCCATTTCTTCGCAAGTTTCAAATAAATCTATGTTTTGTTTTTGCTCTAGTGAAGAATGTCCTCTCTATTAATAACAACCCATGACGTAGCATTGTTTTGTTCTTTTAAGAAATATCAAAGACGCAATCAAAGTTTTGAGATGACCATGCTGAATTTATCACCGAACTTTCAGCTGAAGATAAACGACACATTGCCATGAAACTGGGACGAAAGAAAAGTAGCTTTTAATTTTCTTTGGATAATGTCAAATTGATGATAAGTTACTTATTTCGTCAACCCTAGTTTAACTTAATTACCAAAACCTTGGCCTAAATGTATGAGAGGTCTCAACATATACTAGTCTACTTCTCTAGTTCCTACCATCCAGTTGAAACAGGTCCATGGCACCGAGATTGGCCACTGATGGCGCTAGTGAAAACGAATGAAGCGCTCCAAGTGGCAAAGTCGCGCAACAACCTGCTGAAGCAGCATCGTTCTTCCTACGTCAATAAAGGGAAATTGTGAAAATTGTTTAATTAAATACTGGTTTTAAAATTTTCGTGCAGATTATGAATCCCATCAGTAAATCTTAAAAAGGCAAGCCACCATTTTAATCAGGACACGTTTTAGACGTAAAAACAACAAATAACACACAACAAACACAAACAAAACAAGACAATAAAAGCCAAAACAAAAGCACAAAACAAAACAACAATACAAAATAAATACACATCAACAATAAAAAACAAAACAAACACCAAACAAAAACAAGATATATCACAATAATATCCAGCACTATTTTCAACCGCGGAATGAAATCTTCAGCAGTTTGTTGCTAAATTTGGCCACATATAGCGCTGTATGTACTAACACACGGTGCCTATAGGGATAATGTAAGAGCTTCCGTTAGTTACCTGGAACGGTGGGCGTGGTTAATTAGGCTTGAGCAACGCCAGGAATCTGTTGATTATCTTTGAAATAGCGTGCATGGAAGGGGGCAGGATCTGAACTCTTGGAGCTAGTTTTCGAGCAACAACAAAATAATAATTATAGTAATAATAATAATAATAATAATAATAATTATAAAAATAATAAAAATTATAATAATAATAATAATAATAATAATAATAATAATAATAATAATAATAATAATAATAATAATAATAATAATAATAATAATAATAATAAAAATAATAATAATAGACACTAGACAGAATACTAGATGGCTTCAAACTCAATTTAAACTCATAATAAATAGACACTAGACAGGATACTAGATGGCTTCAAACTCAATTTAAACTCATAATAAATAGACACTACACAGGATACTGGATGGCTTCAAACTCAATTTAAACTCATAATAAATAGACACTAGACAGGATAATGGCTTCAAACTCAATTTAAACTCATAATAAATAGACACTATACAGGATACTGGATGGCTTCAAACTCAATTTAAACTCATAATAAATAGACACTAGACAGGATACTGGATGGCTTCAAACTCAATTTAAACTCATAATAAATAGACACTAGACAGTATACTATATGGCTTCAAACTCAATTTAAACTCATAATGAATAGACACTAGACAGGATACTGGACGGCTTCAAACTCAATTTAAACTCATAATGAATAGACACTAGACAGGATACTGGACGGCTT
>OX246747.1:27187106-27212106 GCA_945910005.1 Isoperla grammatica
GAACATATGTGGACGTTTTAGGCGCACTTGTGGTGCTGTAAATGAAAAAAATTTCCCGCAAATTTCCGCAATTTTTAAGTATAGCCGCGATTTGTGAGATTTTACTCATTATTCACGAATAACGTTGAAATGAAATAAAACTATGAAAAATTCGCGATTCACTGTTCAACTTCTAACTATTTGTGTTACTCAAAGGCCCCCCCCCCCCCCCAAAAAAAAAAAAATATTGATGCATGTACTCATAATAGTAACACCACCTTATACATGGAAGCTAATACAGTCATATGTGTTTCTGTTCTTAGCCTATGCATTTCCCGTAGTCCCAGAGTAGCCAAAAATTGCAAAAAAAAAAACTAACACTGCTCTAAAAACGATTTCTGCCAAAATATTCACCACATTTTTAAATACAAAATAAATAATGAACAATTAATACTAAATTTAATAACAATAATAATAATAATGATATTAATCATAATAAAAATAATAATTAAATAAATATAATAGTAATAAGTAGTATATAAATAATAAATAATTAAATAATTATTAGGCTAAATAAAATATTAAATAATAAACAATAATAATAATAATAATAATAATAATAATAATAATAATAATAAATTAATATATGTCCAAACAATTTTCACCATAAACACCTGCCTCTGCCAGCGAGTCAACCCTAAGCATGTGTTACCCGCCAACCACTACAATACAGTGATAGCACCTGTTGTAAGCGAGCCTGTATCGTAGTCGCAGTCAACCACTACAATACAATGCACAGGATAGCACCTGTTGTAAGCGAGCCTGTATCGTAGTCTCAGTCAACCACTACAATACAACACACAGTGATAGCACCTGTTGTAAGCGAGCCTGTATCGTAGTCGCAGTTAACCACTACAATACAATGCACAGTGATAGCACCTGTTGTAAGCGAGCCTGTATCGTAGTCGCAGTCAACCACTACAATACAGTGATAGCACCTGTTGTAAGCGAGCCTGTATCGTAGTCGCAGTCAACCACTACAATACAGTGATAGCACCTGTTGTAAGCGAGCCTGTATCGTAGTCGCAGTCAACCACTACAATACAGTGATAGCACCTGTTGTAAGCGAGCCTGTATCGTAGTCGCAGTCAACCACTACAATACAACACAGTGATAGCACCTGTTGTAAGCGAGCCTGTATCGTAGTCGCAGTCAACCACTACAATACAGTGATAGCACCTGTTGTAAGCGAGCCTGTATCGTAGTCGCAGTCAACCACTACAATACAGTGATAGCACCTGTTGTAAGCGAGCCTGTATCGTAGTCGCAGTCAACCACTACAATACAGTGATAGCACCTGTTGTAAGCGAGCCTGTATCGTAGTCGTGGTCAACCACTACAATACAGTGATAGCACCTGTTGTAAGCGAGCCTGTATCGTAGTCGCAGTCAACCACTACAATACAGTGATAGCACCTGTTGTAAGCGAGCCTGTATCGTAGTCGCAGTCAACCACTACAATACAATGCACAGTGATAGCACCTGTTGTAAGCAAGCCTGTATCGTAGTCGCAGTCAACTACTACAATACAATGCACAGTGATAGCACCTGTTGTAAGCGAGCCTGTATCGTAGTCGCAGTCAACCACTACAATACAATGCACAGTGATAGCACCTGTTGTAAGCGAGCCTGTATCGTAGTCGCAGTCAACCACTACAATACAATGCACAGTGATAGCACCTGTTGTAAGCAAGCCTGTATCGTAGTCGCAGCCCAACTCTCGAGCAACATGCGACATATGCCACTCTAGCACTCACACGTGTCCCACCAACAATATTTACTACCCCAAAAAAAGTAAATAAAAACCGAAAAAACTTAATATTATTTTTGCCATCAACAAATCAAAACATGCAATCTGTACAGGCACCAAAAAATAACAAAACATTTTTTCGTTTCAAATTAATTTCTAATCATGCAAATTAAAACAAATAATTTTATTAAAATTCGTATTCTTTCGCACATTTTTTTTTCAAAAAATTAATATAGCAATTTAAATCGACGTGTATGTATACAACATTGAGAGGGTTATAGATAATAATAATTGAAGCGATTACGTACGTGTTATAAGATGTGTCGAGTCGGTGCAACTGTTTAGTGGTATATTATCACCGTGTGTAAGTGTAGCGAGATGTAGGCCGGACAGGCGCAAGTGTCACACTGACAACGTTCGATACTCGCAGCCCACATGAGCTGGCAGCGGGAGACGAGTTCACTACGCGGAGATGCGGGGGGGTGAATGGACTCGGGGGATGCTGAGCGGCATCTGCGCGCGGTTTAGGAGGCTGTGAGGAGCAATGATATGTAGCACCTTTTAGTAGGCAAGATGCACAAGTGTCAATTAGAAGCCATCCTGAATTGGGCAACTACTACAGGCGGGAAATGGAGTCTCAAATGCGACTTTTTGCCGCTCGCAGCGCTAGCAGTACTAAAAGGTTCAACTTAGCCTGTCCCTGCCCAATTCAACATGGCTTCAATTTGCTACGCTCGCTACTGGGTGGAAGGTTGGGGGACTGGTGATCTAGCCTACTATAGGTGTTACATATCATTGGTCTGTGGAAAAACCGCGCGAGATTAAAGTTGATCATAATGGTAATGGACATGACCAGGGGTGTAGTCCTAAACTTTACTCAAGGGTTGATCGCAAGGGATGAATGGCGATGACGACGATGATGATGATGATGATATTTGGTGTTTTATGTCCCATATTTTTGCAACGGGGCTAATCGAGACGATGAGTGGGTGATTATGAGGATGAAAAAACGCCTGTATAACGCAGAGACCGCGGTTTACTAGACCAACGCCTAATCGACCTCGGCCAACTGCGCCGGCATAAACGCCGAATTCATGGGAATTTGACGTAACGCGAATAGACACAACGTCTGGAGTCGGCTTTAGTTTATTAAATAGATTAATAAATAAATTCACATTTAGGAGTCCAACCACTCAGTAACGAAACTGATTTTAAGGGCTCAAACGCACTACGCGGCCAGGCCGCGCGACCATGGCCGCGCGGCCAACGAGAACCATTGCCGTCAATGTGAGAACGCGCACTTGGCCGCTGGTCGCAAGCGCGGCCGTCTGGTCGCGCGCGGCCAACGAGATCCTGCTGTCGCGCGGCCAACTATTTCCACGGGTTTAAATGGCAGGTAGCGCACTGGTCGCAGAAATCCTGCGGCCAGACCTGTCCAAACATGACTCATTCATCAAAAGAGCATAGCAATACGTGTAAAAGTGGCTGAGTCGTTGAGTGAACGGCTGAGTGTAGCGTGTTTTGCCGGGTTTGGTGTTCTCGTATTTAAAAAAAAAGGAAATGTCACGCCATTTTGATATTGAAATGTTTTTTCTGAGCATACCAAAACGTGAAGGTGGCTGAGTCGTTGTGTGAACGGCTGAGTGTAGCGTGTTTTGCCGGGTTTGGTGTTCTCGTATTTTAAAAAATGGAAATGTCACGCAATTTTGACTGTGAAATGTTTCTTACTGAAATGTTTTTTTTCATTTTCTAACTGAGATCCAACAAATTTGAATGACATATTTGTGGTCGCGCGACCAAGTCGCGGAACAAAGTCGCGATGGTTTTTGGCCGCGCGGCCATGGTCGCGCGGCCTGGCCGCGTAGTGCGCGGGAGCCCTAAGTGGGGGACTAATTTAAAGTGACTAAACCAACCCTGTCGGCTCCGAACACCATCGACAAGTGAGCGATAATCAATCAAAGATCGATATTTCAAATACGAAACATATTATAATGAATCAGTGATTGGACAGTGCGAACACCTACGGACAAATGTCAGAATCAACAAGGTCGATTCAGAACAACTTTGAATTTATTGAGTGCTTCGTTGCTAGGACGGCTCCAAAGTCACCATTTATTTATTTATTACTAAGCCAAGAAGTGATGGAATTGAATCCATAGCGTCCACACCAAGCGCACGCATACCTGCGATCTTCTTTGATGTACCGACTCGGAGTGGAAAACGTTCACAAATGTTCGCGAGCACTTTGGGTGTGCGCGGTTCGCTGTCCACATTGACAAACTTTTGATAAAACTTAATTGGTTCACAATAAACGCTCGTGAGCATTTCTGCGTGGCTCTCGTCGGCAGTGTGGATTCGCCTTTCCTTTTGACATTTGAATGGTTTACAAGGTTCGTACGTGCGACACACGAAGTTAGGTACTCTACTGTATATAAAGTAACCTTTGAAACTAGACACTCGTGACTCAACAAGACACTCCACTCCAGATATCTAACCTAGTCAGCAGACCAGCTAACACCAAATACCTACTGAGAGAGACTACACAACAGAAGACTCAATTATAAAAAAAAACATGCGCGTAGGAAGGGCTGGGGGGGAGTGGGGGGAGATTCCCCCCCCCCCACTTTTTCCTGTGACCCACCCAATTTAGCGTGTTAGGCACATCCCGACATAGGCCTACATACCCGGGTTAAACATTCACCAACTAAATTTCATATTTCACCAGTGAATAATAATTGCAGAAACACAGAGGGCCCCACGCCCCGGAGAAAGCCAAGATCTTCGTCACAAGATACATTTCCTCTGCCTTTGTTTGCACTTTTTTGTAGCATTACAAAATAAAAGCGAATGGGTGCTTGAAGGTCAGTGGCGTAATTAGGGAAGGGGCGGGTTAAGGCCCTCAAAACGTATTTATTTAAGCCTAAAAATCGAGAAATAACTAATATAGCGAGGAAATTTTTCGCCTATGCGAAAAGGCCTCCGGCGGCTGAGGCTCCGCCCCAGACCTCACGAGTTGTTCGCGCCTCGCGCTCACAATTCTTCCCCCCCCCACTTGATTTAGAGTTCCTACGCGCCCGTAAAAAAAAAAAACACTAGTTAACTGGAAATATATGTAATAACAAACACTGTAGGGCTTATAACTGGAAAATATGTAATAACAAACACTGTAGGACTTATAACTGGAAAATATGTAATAACAAACACTGTAGGACTTATAACTGGAAACTATGTAATAACAAACACTGTAGGACTTATAACTGGAAACTATGTAATAACAAACACTGTAGGACTTATAACTGGAAGCTATGTAATAACAAACACTGTAGGACTTATAACTGGAAACTATGTAATAACAAACACTGTAGGACTTATAACTGGAAAATATGTAATAACAAACACTGTAGGACTTATAACTGGAAACTATGTAATAACAAACACTGTAGGACTTATAACTGGAAAATATGTAATAACAAACACTGTAGGACTTATAACTGGAAACTATGTAATAACAAACACTGTAGGACTTATAACTGGAAGCTATGTAATAACAAACACTGTAGGACTTACACAGTTCTCGTGTCTGATGATGACAGCAGAGCAGCTGTCGAAATATTTCGTGACTTGATGTTGAATAACATCCAACAAATTTTAACTGAGTAAGTCCTACAGTGTTTGTTATAAGAAGACTCAATGATACAACTATAGTCGTCGTACAACAACTTCGGTAATGCTTCCGTCACGGGTGGGTGAGCGGCAGCCGACCAACCAGCGGCTGTGGCTAATTCAAATACCTCCTCGGGTTGGCCGAGACCGTAAACACGTCATTGATTGATGATGAAAGCATTACTGAAGTTATTGTACGAGGACTTGAGCATAACATATACACATTTGTATAAACACTAAACAGATAAAGTGAACAAAGGTCAACAACTGAGTTGGAGTGAAGAGGAACAAAAGAAAGTCACGGTTGTAGGTATGCATAATAGGGGAGGGGGGTGAAGGGTAGGCTAGTTGAATTACTCATCATTACATGATTAATCGATGTTGATCCCATTATTATTTTAGTTATTTACGAGTTGTTCAATTTTTAAATTAAAATACAAAGTATATTAAATTACGGGATGGTGGCAGAGAGTATGGATTTCACACGAGTTGTAATGTCAGGGGCGGACTGGGATAAAAAGACCCGGGATGCTGGGTTTCGGGGTGCCCGCACGAGGTGGCGTGGTGGAGCTGGGGTCTGGGGCGAAGCCCCAGCCGTCGGTGGCAAATACGCCGAAGGCATAACAAATGTTTTGGGGTTGCATTGGTTTTTATGGCCTTAAATGCGATTTTAGGGCGCGATTAACAGAGGCCACCCTACCAGTTGCAAAATAATGTCAATTATATTCCATTAATTACATTGAATATTTTACTATAAATTCAATTATAATTTTAAAATAATACTTATAATGGGGTTAAGATTTTTTTTAGCAATTTACAGAGAAGTATTTACATCATAGGAACTTTCTGGTGGCAGCCTGGGGGCCCAGACTGCCAAAGGGCCCGCGATGCGATCGCATCCCGGCATCCCTAGCCAGTCCGCGCCTGACCTTCAATTACTATTAAAGATAAGATCTTTGGTAAAGCTTCTGTTCCATGTCTTTGCGTTGGACGGAGCAAATCCAAAGCCCTCTACTATTATAAAGATCAGATCTTTGGTAAAGCCTCCGTTCCATGTCATTGCGTTGGCCGGACAGTAAAACCAAAGACCTTCAACTTCTATAAAGATAAGATCTTTGGTAAAGCCTATACGTTCAATATCAATGCGTTGGCTGGACAGTAAAACCAAAGACCTTCTACTACTATAAAAATAAGATCTTTGGTAAAGCCTATACGTTCAATATCATTGCGTTGGCCGGAAAGCAAAATCAAAGACCTTCAACTACTATAAAGATTAGATCTTTGGCAAAGCATCTGTTCCATGTCATTGCATTGGCTGGACAGTAAAACCAAAGACCTTCAACTACTATAAAGTTAAGATCTTTGGTAAAGCATCTGTTCCATGTCATTGCGTTGACCGGACAGTAAAACCAAAGACCTTCATCAGGGGCGGACTGGGATAAAAAGACCCGGGATGCTGGGTTTCGGGGTGGCCCGCACGAGGTGGCGTGGTGCAGCTGGGGTCTGGGGCGAAGCCCCAGCCGCCGGTGGCAAATACGCCAAAGGCGTAACACATTTTTTGGGGTTGCATTGAATTTTATGGCCTAAAATGCGATTTTAGGGCGCGATTAACAGAGGCCACCCTACCAGTAGCAAAATGATTTCCATTATATTCAATTAATTACATTGAATATTCACAATAAATTCAATTATAATTTCAAAAAATTACTTATAGTGGGTTTCAGATTTTTTAGCAATATACAGAGAAGTAATTACATCATTGGAACTTTCTGGTGGCAGCTCGGGGCCCGGACTGCCAAAGGGCCCGGATTTGCCCAGGGGCCCGCGATGCGATCGCATCCCGGCATCCCAAGCCAGTCCGCGCCTGTGTAATGTATTTACATTAACAACAAGTAATGTTGTAATAATAGGGCTAGTAAACACTAAACGCACATTTGTTTTTTATTTGAAAACATTTTATTACAATATTGTGTTGTGGTGAATTATATTATTTTTTATTTTGTTTTATTTAAATTTCCAAACTGATATTTGTGCAACTGAACATGGTCAGCGCTCTCTGAACTATGTCTACTCTGGTAGCCACAATATGAGACCCGGTCAAAGCTTCAATAATGACACAAAATGCATTTTAGGCACAAATGAAAAATATTGCTTGTAAGTTTTTTTTGTATTTAATTCCATCCTGGTCTCACTATATAACAACTGTGCAAAATTAACGTGTATTTTATAGTAATATATTGAGAACACTGCAAAATATTAAAAAGTCATAATATATGAATTGTGTTTTAGTAATAACTACAAATCAGATTTGAAAAATTGAAATATTAATATTAATGAATAAAATATTAATAAATATTAATTACCAATAAATAAATGATTAATATGTATTAATATTAATTAATAAAATATTAATTGAATGGTTACTATTGTTATTGGTAAAATAAAATAATTACCCGAGATAACGATAAAAAAATATGAAACATTTTGAATCCAGTTTCTTAGTTCTTACGAAACCACAATTCGGGCATTTATCACGTATTTAATATTGTGTAGTATTCTCAAAACATTACTGTACTAAAAACGTCAATTTCTGCGGCTTTTAAGTGAGACTACCTTTTTGCTCATCCATGTCCTACTACATAGGTAGATTGTTATTTATCATTATCTGATTAGATTGTATCTTGACTATTGACTAAGGGCTGGTTTTTCAATCGGTTAACGGGTCGTTAACGGGGTCGTTAGCTGACAGTCTGTAATCTGTAACCCAATAATAAACCTTACACAGATAACGAACTGTCAGATATAATTGGACATTTTTCTTTGTTGCTAATTGTAAATCCTCCTTTGCATCTCTTCGCAAATCACCTGAAATAAAAATAAAAAGGTATTAAAACATGTGGTTGACTTACACAGTTGGTAGCATTGTATTAAATTGTAAAAACCTGCATTTAGCGTAAAAATGTTGGGATTATGCCAATTGCTCGATACGTCACGCACGGTCTGAGCACAACCATTAAAAGGATGGACATTTTCTTGTGTAGTATTGATAAAATCAAATAACTTCAATAATACACAAAATTGACTCATATGACCCAGTTGTGATACATTTGGATTTGGTTCATTTTTATTTATAGATATTGATAAGATCTAGAACCTCAAATGATTACAAAATTTTGACAAGTCTAAGGGTGAGATAATAAAATATCTGTAATTACATTATTTTACCAATTATTATAAATACAAGGCTACGGACTTGACAGAACTTCTTAGGCCCAGTATTATAACAGCCCACTAAATATTTAGTCCACGACTAACCTGTTAAACCCCGCATATAATTGGTGGTTGCCAGTTGCCATGGAGAAAACCCGTTTGTCTCCCGGACTTGGCCTGAAATTCTTTTACCAACAACAAAGAACCAACCGGTTTATATCTTCCCTCGTGAACCTTCGTCGATCCTTACGTAAGTGAAGTCAAACCGTCGATCCGCACGGTAATCTTGAACGGGAATGGGCAATGTGCTTCCTTGCGTCTTCTTCGTTCGTCGGGTTCTACAAACAAACAAGGACGGAATCGTACGGGAAGGTTTAAGGACGGCGGAGGTGAATGAAACCACAAAGTCAAGAAAAAGAATCGTGTATTGTTCTAACAATAATATCTACAAAGTAGTACGATGCGGGAAACATGGGAAATTATATCTGGTGATTCAAATAGTCGAAGTATCGCTTGGTACCTAGCAGAGCCTGTAATATACAGTAAAACTTCTTTATTACGAACTCTTGGGGGCTCGATTATGATTATTTTGTTATAAAGAACATTTCTTTATAAAGAGGGTACCTTACCTTTACATGCATAAGAACCTTTTGGGACCTCAAAAACTGTTTGTTATATAGATCATTTTGCTATAAAGACGTTCTTTATAAATAAGTTTCACTGTAACAGCTTTTATTCAACATGGAAAGATTCTCGTAAAATTATACCTGGCCTTACAGTACTGAGTCGTATACATTCAGGAGTAAATAGTAGTATCTTTATATTCTATACAGGCATAGAATATATATGCTTATATACAGTGGAAATAAACATTCTGTCAGTTCCTACCAAATCATGTATCATACAGGTCTACATACTGTGATGTTAGCAAGCAAGTGTATAGCAGATCTTGCATTACAAGCTTGTACTACAATGAAGTTTACATAGTACGTCCTGTATTACAAGCATATACAGTGAAGTTTATATACCAGTACATGGCACATCCTGTATTACAAGCATATACAGTGAAGTTTAGTTTACATACCAGTACATAGTACGTCCTGTATTAAAAGCATATACAATGAAGTTTACATACCAGTACATAGCACATCCTGTATTACAAGCATATACAGTGAAGTTTACATACCGGTACATAACACATCCTGTATTACAAGCATATACAGTGAAGTTTACATACCAGTACATTGGTATGTTCTGTATTACGGTACATACCTCCGTAGAGTTATATACTGTATACACGCAGTGGTGGAGGTGGAAAATACTATAGTTACTCTAAGAAGGTACCAGGGATGTAGGGATGGTTAGAGGTAAGAAGAAAACACGTGTACGATACTCTTTAATAAATGAGAGTACACAGAACGAGGGTGCATACGAGTTGCGGAAGACGGGAAGGTAAGCGGAGCGGAGTAGAAATAGGTAGAGAAAATTACAAACTGGAATATGACAAACAAACTGTTGGGAAGACGAATTTACTTACGCTACGGTTGGACACAATGGTACGCGTTACCGCACAATAATTACACAACTACAGTTTTATTGTAAGCTGTGATATTCATTTTTTATTTTTAAAAACAATTTCGTCAGTAATATTTTTTAATTAAATTCTTCTAAAATAAATGTCGCTCGATTTCGAACACATATTTCGAAATATTTCCAAAGCATTAGGAATATTTTCAAATTAGTTTCCACCCACGCACGACCTCCTACAAAACCTTTATTTTTAAAATGCTGCTAAATTGTCACGATTTCCCCCGATCGCGCGACAAACGTTTAAACGCGTTGTCGTTGTGTCCGAACCCGTAGCGTAATATTGCCGACAAACGGTTTACAAAGAGGCGACGAAACGACTGCGACAAAACACGTCGCATTTGGGCTACACGAAACACGAACACAAACGAAACTAGGTAGCGCTACCTTGGACAACTCTACGATAATCTTTCTACAGGTGTACGAACACACCTTCTTATTAGGAATGACATCGATTCCAAACTTTCAGAATCGGTAATGGGAGGGAACAAAAAGCTCATTCTGTACGTGACGTATAGGAGTAAAGAAGTTTTATACAAGAAAGCTTTGAATTATTAAAATAATTGTCATTTTGGCTTATTGTAATCGGCGGACGTAATTCCGATCTTCTTCTCTGTTACGCCTACCTGCTGAAATTTGAAATTTACATGATTTAAGGGCGTTTCAATCAATAAGGTAAGTTTTCACAACCGAGATGTCACTTTTCAACTTTTAAGTAACCAAGAAATTTGAAATCAATGATTGAATTTTATATTATTTAGATTTGTTGATACACTATAATATTTATAATGGTCTTATTTTATTTTAACGTTGTTGGAACAATCGAGTTCGGACACGAAATTTTTTAAGTTTATCACAGTCGTTTGTCGTATGATAAAAGTTCTTCCTACGACTAGGAAAGCTTTAATTGTGTTCTCAACACATCACTGTTGGAACATCGCACGGCTGGATCCTGATTAAACGCGTAAAAATAGCAGTTTCAAATCGAATGATTAGCATTGCCAGTTTGTAAAAAACAGACTTTTGAAGTGACACTCTTAACCAACCTCCCAATACGACAATCTATTTTTCAAATTTGGATTCGATTATTTTAAAGGAATCGACGTCATTCCTATACTTGTTACATTTACAATAAGTTTGGAATTCCTTGATTTTGGCATTGTGAACTGAAAGTATATTATGAACGTTCACATACTAGTGCTATGTGTACAACACTTGGTACCTAAGTAACATTACTACGTACTTACGCAAGATGTTTGTGTTGGAACCAGAGCTTAATTTGTGTCACACGGTTCTGTACAAGTCTAGACTAGACCTTCGGAAACGAACGTCAACAAATTACCGCGGGTTGAAAGAAGAAACCATTAAACCACGTATTCACTAAAAATAATAGGCCTAACTGTGAAGAAATTGAAAAATGTATTAACAGTTTATTATATTTTGATGTTACTAAATTAAAATTTATACACTAAAAAAATCTAAAAATCTTGTAATTTAATTAATCGATCGACCAACATTATATTACCAAATTGATATTTTATCTTTACGTTTCTCCATATTATTATTAGTTGATTGCCAACACTAAACCAGATTGATAAGACATGTCAAAGACCAGGTCCGTTTTGTAGCACAATTGAAATGCAGCTAAATAAATAAATAATATTATTTTGGGATATCACATCAGAATACCCACAAGTCAAATGGGAATCAATAGCATATTGTTTAAGAAGCTAAACGTCCTTTATTGGCCTCAACATGCAATTGCTTTATATATTCGTTATAGGCCTATTCAATATCCACGCAATTAACTCGATTTTAAAAACATAAAATGCAACGTAATTTTTTTTTTTTTAACCATCACAACAAATCACTGTTACTTGAGGGCAACAAACAAAGATTACGGTCGATCGAGGATCGACATGCGAAAATACAAAATTAACGTAACAAGGCATACGGGAAAAAGATACTAGTACTTCAATAGTAAAAGTATTACGCTACAAGTTCCCAAAGCACATAACGTAAGTGCGGTTAAAATTAACGGAACACAAAAATGTTCGGAACGAACACTCGTACTCTTATCACTTTTTAGATAACGTAACAAAGATACGATACTGTGAGGTTGACGGGTGTAAAACTTCTCTGTATGTGTGTTGAACGTCACACATTACGACTCGCCAGCAAAACAAACGTTTTTCCCGGTGACATATATTTCTAATAATAAAAAAAAAAAATTTAACTGTGTAAGTCCTACAGTGTTTTTATAACATCATATTTTCCAGTTAACTAAAGTGTTTTTTATAATATACTTCTATTTAAATTACAAATTAAGCTCTGGAACAATTTAGAATGGACGACATACGGTAAAAATCGAATACATTACATCATCATAGATATAGTTTAAGAAAATAACCGTCCATGCTAGAAACATGATGGACAGTATCATAAGATTAGAAACTCGATAGATCTATAGAACTACAGACTGATCGTACACAATAATCAACATTTACGCTAATCACATTTAACTAGGGACGAGGCTTCTTAAATCGATGTCGTGCGAAAATTTCGATATCGACGTCATCAAAAATGTTGAATTGTGCAAATAAAAAACTTACTTAATCATTATTTTTCTCTCAAGTAAGGAATGTGCTCCCAAAAATGGATTTAAAATCATTTCATATAGTAGGCCTATTACAATTTTTTTGTTATTATATTCACATGTATGGAAAATATGCCAAAAAATTAATTAGGGCCTAGTCTGAAAAAAAAATAAATGTCAATTTTGGATCATTATTTAAAGCTAAAATGTAATTTAATGCGTTTGAATTATTATTAGATGTTAAAATCCAAACTTTTTAGGATTTTTTTCTAGATTTTCAATTTTTTCGTTTTTTTTTTTCGATATCGAAACCTTCGCAAAAACATCAATCAGTCTACGCCCTCCCCTCGATTCAACAGCGTCTAGAAACTAAGGGTCGGCTGCGTTCCGTACTCCGTGCTCAGAATACCCCGACACAAGAACGAGAACGCTCGGACGGTCTCCTGGAGTTTCCGTTTGTTCGCGCGTTCCCTGGAAACCAAACAAACGTTAACAACAATGTCCGAGCAAGACGTTCCTTCGGACACTTCAACGTCGACGATTACCGTCGATTTTTGGCGTTCGCGGTACCTGTATTGAAATTGCATGTAATTAAATTACCATCTTTCAATCACAATTCAAAATGTTAACCCACATCTTAAAAGTAAGAATAATAAAATGAAATGAATACGGACAGTCAAGCCCACTTGTAACCAAGCTGAAAGGGATTTAAAATTACTTTGATAAAACTGAACGTCTTTTGTGTGCGTCCACTTTTTAAGGCAAACAGATCTGACTTTCTTATAAAAGAAGCACTTCCATACAAGCGGATTCCTTACAAGTGGACTCGACTGTAAAAATGAATACATTTACTTGTAGGCCTATAGTTGTCCCAACGAAAGTATTCTGACGCTTACAACACAGCCGAGTCCAAAGTGACAGCTTAATTTTCTACCTTGCTAATTCCATCTAATCTAAACAGGTCCATTGGGGATAATTTAAAACCTTCCGTTGGTTACATGTAACGGTGGGTGTGGCCAAACCGCCTGTGCACTCGACTAAGCAGAACCATGCATTTAGGAATGTGTGAAGGAACGCCAGGTATTTGTTGTTTTTCTTTCAGTTGGCGCGGTTGAAAGGGGCAGTAGACAATGACCTGAGATCGGTATGCGAATACTTTCGTTGGGACAAGTATATTACCCCTAACTGTCTACTTGCTCAGTTAGACCTACAAGAAGTGATTTTATGTGGGTGACAGTATACCGTTTATTAGGTATATGTGCTGTATGCTAAATATTTGAAATTTGTATATATTAAGCACGGGAGGTGGATAGGAAGGAAACCAACAGCCTACCTTGTTGCTGACGACTTCGGAGTTAGTAGACACATAAAAAACATAAAAAAGACTAAGACAATAACGTCGATACTGTTTTGTCCTGAAGTGGTCTTGTTCACCCTACGAAGAAATATTTGTAATAATTGTAATATTTGTAATATTTAATATTTTATATTTTTTTAATTAGGCCTATTTGTATTATTTGTAATATTTGTAATGTTTAATATTTAATATTTTTTAAAATATTTGTAATATTTGAAATGTTAAATGTTGAAATTTTTTAAAAATATTTGTAATATTTGTAATTATTGTCAAGAGAACGGAAAAAGAAAGATTGCCGAGAAGAACGATGTAATTGGAAGACCCAGGCACGAGAAGAAGGGGCAGGCGGTGTACACAAAGGAGGACGTGGAGCAGCGAGAAGGAAATTGGCTCACTTACCTAAGGACGGCCTTGACAAAGGTCTGTGTCTGTAGCCTGGTGGCTCGCTGTGAGGGGAATCCCTCGGCCTGCGTCGTCTGCTGTAGCCACCGACACAGGTTATCACAGTACTTCTTGTTGAGGGCGAGCCAGCCAGCCAGCCAGCCAGCCAGCCAGCCAGCTAGATAGACGGGGCTAGTATGCACTCACCTAAGGACGGCCTTGACAAAGGTCTGTGTCTGTAGCCTGGTGGCTCGCTGTGAGGGGAATCCCTCCGCCTGCGTCGTCTGCTGTAGCCATCGACACAGGTTATCACAGTACTTCTTGTTGAGGGCCAGCAGGATGTCGGCCATGGGGTCGAGAGCAAAGCGCGGACTCTCGCCACCTGGAGAGATTTTTCATTGAATTTGTCTATCTTTTTAACAACTTTAAAACATCACAACAATACCTTAAAAATAATGTGTGAAAAATAAAATTTAATTCTGTGTTTTGGAGAAGTCTTCAAATAACAATAAAAAATATATTTTTGGCCAAACCAATTTATTTTATTTTTTTGGTAAATTTTCAGTAATTTTCCTATATAGAGGAAGGAGCTTTTAACCTTTTGAGTAGTGAGTTAATTTCCACGGTCTCTATTTCATATTCCCACAAAATATTTCTTTCTTGCCCACAACTTTGAACTAGAACGTGGACGGCTACTCTGAAAAGCATTGGATCCCGTTTTATTTGATTTTTTTGTGGCAAATTTTAACTTTTTTTAAAAAAATTTTGGAAGATCAAGACAGAGCGCACCTATATAGATGCGCCGCCCTCAAGAAGGGCATTGACTCCCTGCCCGACTCAATGAGCAGGACAGAGAAGGAGGCAGCCTTATATTGGATAGCAAGCAAGAAGAATGGTTGAAGAGGCCAACTCTGCACAGGACAAAAAAAGATTTTTTTTTTTTAACTACTTGCATTAGATATGAGCGTGCCGCTGAAAAGCTCAATGACACGGTCAAAGGGTTAAGTAAGAGGTACGTACCGACGCAGCTGAGCACCCTGAGCACCAACATCTCGCCACACTGCTGCACCACGTTGACCAGGCTCGGAATCTCTCGGCTCTGAGCTATGAAGTTGACGAGGAACGAGGCTGTGGCCTTGACCGTGGGCGCTTCCTGCACAGCCAGCGTCTCGGTGGCTGGAGAAACAACGAGACAACGGGCGACCGTAAGTTTTAAGTTTACCCTTAAGTTTTATATTTACTCCCTGCCCAATGAAATGAGCAGGAAAGAAAAGGAAGCCATTTTATATTGGATAGTTTGAAACTGCAGATTTTGCGCCTTATGAATGCTGGAAACATCATAGTGTTACAGAGGATACCAGCCCACTGTAGCATCTATGGAAATGAAAAGGCTGATTATCTAGCCAAACAAGGCAGCAAAAAGACCCAAAGAAATAAGATGCTGTCGCATAAGGCCATTAAATCTCATCTACATGCATCAACATGCAAAGTGGTCTGTAAAGGATGACAAGAGAAGGGCCAGAGTAAATCATGGCAACAGTATACTGTTTCAAGGCCTGCAGGCAAACACAAGTGCTACAGCAGAAGAATAGAGACGGCCCAATTCCAGCTCCAGACTGGACATGACCTGCTTGCCAAGCAACCACATAGATAGGGTTGGGGTTTTCGAATCCAGCATATGTAGGATGTGTGGGGTCGGAGAACAAGACAGGAGGCATCTCTTTGAGTGTACATATGTAAAGGATGAAAGGGAAAAAATGCCGAGTGGCATGGATCGAAGGGAACAGGAGTCCTATTTCTACTGGCTGACCTAAAAATACATGAGATGTCAATAGGGAACACGCGTATGAAAATTTTAATCGATTTTTAAATACCTTGTCTCTCATTTTATAATTTTGTGTATTTGAATTTTGAAAAACGGATCAGTCTATGCCTCAAAATAATTGGTTTATTAACGATATATAAAAGGGCGCGAAAAACGAGCCGCCGCCATGTAGAGTGGATTTGACGTCATGGGTTTGTTCTTTGTACGCTCACCGCCTCAGCGATTGGTCTGTTACGCCACATCTACAGAATCATGACGTCACAGCCACCTGTACACGTTTCAGATCCCCGAGTTTAAACTTCAATAAATGCGACCACATTAAACCCATTTAAAAATTTATTTTTTACTTAGGACTTGCATTAATATACTTTTTGTATCTGATACTATTAAACTAAGTGTTTGGTTTAACAAAAACAATCGTACGCGTGTTGCCTATTGTGGATATGAGAAGAGAAAAAGTTTGAAAAAAGAATGGCTGAAGAAGCCATCTTGGCGTAAAAGGGACAAAAAGTATTGCCAACTGACCGCAGGTGAAGACGGCCGCGAGGGGTGGCCCCGCCTCGCCCGCCAGCAGATCGGGGCTCTTCTTGACGACCTGCGCCAGGAGGTTGAAGTACGACTCTAGCACGGTCGTGTGATTGGACAGCTCGGAGGGGGGTCGCGCCGTCCCGACCAGTCGCAGCGTCGTGTCTGTCAGCTGGCTGAGCAGCGACCGCATCAGCGCCGGCTCGTCGCGACCGTAGAACACCACGAACTGTGGCAGACGAGGATTAAAAAAATATATGAAATTTTAAAAAAATAACAATTTTGTGAATAAACTTTTTTAAGACATGGCAGAAAATGTTCAATGTCTAAAATAAATAAATAAATAAACAAACAAACAAACAAACAAACAAACAAACAAACAAACAAACAAACAACCAAACAAAGAAACAAATAAATAAATAAATACCGGTAAATAAATAAGTAAATAAATAAGTAAATAAATAAAAAAAAAAAAAATAAATAAATAAATAAATAAATACATAAATAAATAAGTAAATAAATAAATAAATAAATAAATAAATAAATAAATAAATAAATAAATAAATACATAAATAAATGAATGAATAAATAAATAAGTAAATAAATAAATAAATAAATAAACAAATAAATAAATAAATAAATAAATAAATAAATAAATAAATAAATAAATAAATAAATAAATAAATAAATAAATAAATAAATAAATAAATAAATAAATAAATAAATAAATCCTAATTTGCCAAGAAACCCCTCTTTTTATAAATTTTTTAAACAATATTTAAGATTTTCATTTATTTCGTTACTTGATCCGAACCTAAAAACTAAAAAGTAGTACCTCCAGACCCCTACTAAAAACAGTGCGTGTTACTGAGTTGGTAGACGCCCACACACAGGTTTTCGGCCCTAGGTGGGTATTCTTCTTTTATTTGTAGGCCAAATACGACTAAACACTAAACAGTATCATGTATCTTAGCTCTTAGTTATGTACATTGATTGAAGATGAATATAGATGCTTTGTATTGTATTGTATTTATTTACCTGTCTGGCCAGGTCAAGGGACGCAGGGTTCGGATGAGTCTGGTAGCTCTTGAGTAGCACGTCTAGCATGTCCGGCAGTAGCGGTCGCGAATCTTCCATCAGGGTACACAACGCGTGCTTCAGTACCGCGCACACGGCCTGCAACCAGAGAGAACGTCGACAATCTACTCTTCTTCTTTTCTTATGCCCACAATTGACATCTCATGTCATCATGTAACCTACAATTGACATATCAAGTCATCATGTAACCCACAATTGACATGTCATGTCATCATGTAACCCACAATTGACATGTAATGTCTCATGTAACCCACAATTGACATGTAATGTCATCATGTAACCCACAATTGACATGTAATGTCATCATGTAACCCACAATTGACTTGTTATGTCATCATGTAACCCACAATTGACTTGTTATGTCATCATGTAACCCACAATTGACATGTAATGTCATCATGTAACCCACAATTGACATGTAATGTCATCATGTAACCCACAATTGTGTAACCCACAATTGACATATCATGTCATCATGTAACCCACAATTGACATATCATGTCATCATGTAACCCACAATTGACATCTTATGTCATCATGTAACCCACAATTGACATCTTATGTCATCATGTAACCCACAATTGACATCTCATGTCATCATGTATTTTCTGATCAGCCAGTAGAGATAGGACTCTTGTTCCCTCCGATCCATGCCACCCGGCATTTTGTCCCTTTCATCCTTTAGATATGTACACTCAAAGAGATGCCTCCTGTCTTGTTCTCCCACCCCACACATCCTACATATGCTAGATTTGAAAACCCCAAACCTATGTAGGTGCTTGGCAAACAGGTCATGTACACAACAATTATGAGGATCTATACTAGTCAAGATACCTTAAATACCTTGTTCACACTATGGCCACCAATAACGGCCGTTAGTCTAACAGTAGTTAGGTGAAATTCGTATGTTATAGGAAGATAGTGTTAAATTGACCTCAGTTACCTGTTAACTACGTAACACGTTACATTCTTAACAGCAGTTCGTAGCCTAACTTCTGTTAGTGGCTGTAGTGTGAACAAGGTATAACAAGCAAAGTGAATTCATGGGATACACTAGCCCCAACTTAAGTATTCGAATACCGACGCCAGATTGTTAGCCTATCTACTGCCGCTTTCATGGGCGCAGATTCCAAAAAAATAAACAAGAGTCCTGTCATTCTTTTACGCAATCATAAATCCAATCTTCCGCCGAGTAGAATGCCCTAGCCTAACAGTTTCACCCACCGTTACAGGTAACCAACAGAAGGTCGCAAAATTATCCCTTATGAACCTGTGTAAGTTAGATGGTAGTCCTGAACTAGAGAAGCAGAAAATTAAGTTTGTACTAGTGGACTCGGCTGTGTCGTAAGCGTGAGAATAATTACGTTGGGCCAACTTCATTGTAGTCGTTCATGGTACAGAATTTTAGAAAAAAAAAAAATTTTTACTAAAAAAATTTAAATTTTTTTTTTAAATTTAAAAATTTTTTTTTACAAAAAAATTACAAAAAAAAAATTAAAATTTTTTTGTAAATTTTTTTTTTATTTAAATTTTTTTTTGGGAAATAATCGACCGTAACGGACGCGATTTTTCCCCCACGTGCGCTCACCTGCACGACGTGCACGTCCCCGCACCACTTGAGTCCTATCGCCTGCAACACGGGCAGGATCCTCTCCAACACGGGGAACACGGGCTGGAAGCGTTGCTCGTCTGACGGCGGCTGCTGCGGTCGATCCTCCGTCTCTATCTCTAGCGGGTCGCAGTCGGGGCGGGGCTTAACGTCCAGCGTCGCGAACAGCATGCTCACCATCTTGAGACGCAGCAGGATGGCCGCCTTCGTCGACGTGCTCGGCTGGAAAAAAATAATTAATTTTAGCTTGTTGGTCCAGTGGTTAGTTTAGTTTATTGGACAACATATACATATATTCCATAATAATGATACATATTTGGTGACAGATACAGTGATCTGTATTGTTGTCCTGTTTTATATAGCCTAATAATAGTAATTGTACAGAGATAAAGAGGAAGAATACAATACAAATAAAATAAGCAAGGTAATAATTATAGAGAAGTGATAACATTAAATCATAAGTACAATAAAAGTGTTAGCATTAGTTATAAATTATAATGGTTGATTAAGGTATTCATTTATGTTGTAAAATGGGTGTATTTTGAGAAAGTCTGCTAGCCTTTTTTTGCCCGCTTCCAATACAGAAGGCCCCGGGTTCAAATCCCGCTCCAGACAGAAGTTTTTTAACTTCTAATGTGGATTCAATTCCATCACTTCTTGGCTTAGCAATAAGTAAACGGTGACTTTGGAGGCGTACTAGCAACGAAGCACTCGATAAATTCAAAGTTGTTCCGAATCGGCCTTGTTGATTCTGGCATTTGTCCGCAGGTGTTCGCACTGTCCAATCACTGATTCATATGTTTCGTATTTGAAATATTGATCTTTGATTGGTTATCGCTCACTCGTCGATGGTTTTTGGAGCCTACAGGGTTGGTTTAGTCACTTTAAATTAAAGTCCCCCACTGCAAATCAGTTTAGTTACTGAGTGGGTAGACTCTAAATGTGAATTTATTTATTTATTTACACGAGTCCACCCGATAGCAGCGGCCTTTCCACCATTATCTGTTTATTTCGTTTTGTTTCTTAATTCGGGCTATATTGGGACACAATTAGCCCGAATTAGCGAGGCCCTACTAGATTTAAAAAATCACTCTCTTGTCTGTAGGCCTACCCTATAACAGGGCTTGTTTCGAACTAGTTCAACAATCACGTATACGCGCAGCGCTGGCGTCTAGGTGGCGGTACAAACGATGAAAATCTCGTAGGAATGTTCACGTTTGATTGAGGCGACGACATTTTTTAAATAATGTCTCTACTCCAATTCTGACTAAGGCGTATGTTTATAAATAATATTTGTTAGTGGTATATGAACTTTATATTTATAAACTTTGTCACGGGACTGAATTTGACCTAGTTAGGGGCTTAGAAATTTTGAAACATTAGAATATATGTAGCAGGTGTCACATGTCAGACTACAATGTTTGTACCGGCCCCCGTGCTGCAATCTCGTTGAGTAAAAACCACAATCGAACATTGATGAAGAAAAAAGGAACAAGCCCTATGGAGAGGAGTACAACAAACGACTACACTGCAGCGCTGCGAGCGTTCCGGCCACTGATCTCCGCCTGCTAGAAATCACCGAAAACCTCTCTAGAAGCCAGTGTACTAATTATTATTGGAAAAATATCCATCGATTCCAAAGAAGTCGAGTAGTCTTTCTAACGACTTAGAAATTCGTATTGTTGAAAGTTGTGTGCATCCAATATTCGGTGACTGTTGGCAGATCGCTCGCAACGCTCTCTGTGTACTTGTTACGCCTCCTCGTAGACTCTACGTACGGTATTACAGCTCACCTCTAGCGCCACCAACTGTTGTAGTTCTTCCACGTACGGCATGAGGAGTAGGTTAAGATAGTTCATGATGTTCTCTAGCGGTAGGACGGCCAATACTCTGCCAACTGTGTACATCAGTCGGACGCACTCGTTGAGCTTCAGGTGGCCGTTACGCAGCGCCTCCTGTTAACGCACACACAGACACAAAGATTTGATGTAAATATTTATTGTTTTAGAATTAGAGAAATGCTTGGTGTGGAGAAGCTAGGGGATAGAATGGGAAGGACAAGGCTGAGATGGTTTGGACACATGAAACAGATGACAGAAGAGAGGATGCCCAGGAGAATATATATGAAAAAAGGATCGAAGGAAGAAGAAGATGGGGAAGACCAAGGAAGAGATGGAAGGAAAAGATTGCTGAAGACCTACGGAAGAGAGGAGAGAACTGGGAACAAGTAGAGGAAGTACGATTGTGGGAAGATAGGAAAAGGTGGATAAATTTGGTTTGGAAACCCAAGCTGACCCTGCCAGAAGCAGGAAACGGCGATGGATAATGATGAAGATTTTATTGTTTAAGGCAGCTAAGGTTTCTTCTTCAGAAGAGAAGAAAGGTCTTATGGAATGAACACTTTCGACTTAAGTGCAAACAAGTATTGTATAAGGTGTACTATTTCCCTATATTGACTTACGGGGCAGTAACGTGGACAATAGGTTGGAAGGAAGACAGTAAGATACAGGCGGCTGTAATGAAATTCATCTGCAGTATGGCTGCAATATCACAAATAAACGAGACGGAAACAGTGCTATAAGAAAAAGTAGGACCTGAGAGTCTGATGTTTAAAATGGGAAGAGAGCATTAAAATTAGGGATGCACACGATAATCGATATTATCGATCGATAATCAATATTGGTACAATTTTAGAGAATCGATAATGAATTCTCATTATCGATAATCGAAAAATCAATAATCACTTGAATGTGGACCGAAATACTTAATTCGTATTTTCCCGCGCTTGGAACTATCTCTCGCTAATACAGCGTGATACCACGAACGTTGACGATGATTGTCGAACACGCCCGACGCCATCCACCAAGGCCATCCACTTCAGTCGGCATTAGATAGTCTTGTCGGTAGGTCAAGTAGCACGCTCACGTTTCGTTTTGATCGCCGCTGTAAGTGGCTTCGTTCGCGGCCGCCGTCATATGACCTTTGACTGACAGTTTAGTGTGTGTGTAGTGTTGCCAAGATTTGTTTTCATAGGCCTAAAACGTATTTTGTTTATACATTCAGACAGAATGCCCCGCAAACTGTTTATTATGTCTAATAAACGCATTGTTTGATATCTATGTACGTAGTGTGTGTATGCATAACATAAGCCTTGCCTACACTTTCCTGCGATAATCCTCACCCGAGGTATTCAAGGCCAAGCAAGGTCAGCCGGCGATCTGCTGCTGTCATTAGACCCAACGGCAAATGTTCGTTCGGCGCTCGGGCCTTCGCCTGAGCAGGTCTAGGCGGGCAGTTGGGGTGGGGGGGGGGGGGGGACAAACCGGTCGGCAGGCGCAGAACAAGAAGAGATCGGGAATGAGAGCTCTTGCTACGGCTCGCACTTGTCACACGCTTTGAGGTAGGTTCCGCTTACCTCGGAACAAGCTAAAGTTTGATTCGGGAAGTCGGGGGGGGGGGGGGGGGGGGGGCGATTGGCAGACGCAGAACGAAGACAAGAGCGACAGGTATAAGAGCTTGTTTATTTTAATTTTCGATTTTTTTTTTTTTTTTTACTAGCTGAAATTTGTTTATCAATGTATCGATATTATCGATTCGATAATGACACGGCCGTTTCGATAATCGATAATGAAAAAAGTATCGATGTGCATCCCTAATTAAAATGGTTTGGTCAGCTAAAGAGAATGAATGAAAAGAGCGTACCAAGAGAGAGAATTGAGAAAATTTGTAGGAAGAGACAAGTAGGAAGACCACGGGATAGATGGCCGGTCCAAATAATACACGATGTGGAAGAAGAGGAGAAAAATGGACGGTGGTCGAGTCGGAAAGATGGTGGAAGGACAGATAGGTGGAGAGAACTAGCTGGAAGAAAGGCGATTGAAGAGAACAATGAGTGAGTATGCTGATATTTAGCAATGGGGGTGAATAGGAAGGAGACCAACAGCTTACCTTGTTGCTGACGACCTTCGGAGTTGGTAGACACATAAAAAACATAAGAAACAATAACATCGAAACTGTTTTGACCTGACGTGGCCTTGATCACCCGACGAAGATGGAGAGTGAACAAGGCCACATCAGTCTGAAACAGTTTCGACGTTATTGTTTCTAAGTCTTTCTATGTTTTTTATGTGTCTACCAACTCCAAAGGTCGTCAGCAACAAGGTAAGCTGTTGGTTTCCTTCCTATCCACCCCCACTGCTAAATATCCAAAGCCGTTGAGCACTCTAACACATTTGAATTATGAATATGCTGATAGTAATCAATCGTCAATAGGTGGCCCGACAACTACACTTGCAAACGCTGTCTGGTAGAAGACAGGCTGCTGATTTTATGTTTTTACACAAAATTTTAAACAGTGGTATAGATTGTTCTGAGATTTTAAGATTAATTCATTATAATGTGCTTATTTGTAGGTCAAGAAGTACCTGTTTGTTTTATCCGCCAAAGGTCAGAGTTGACCTTTATAATACTCATATCTACCACGAGTAAAAAAATTTTAATAACCTACTGTCCCTACAAGATGACGTAGGTATAGATGTTTTAAATGACTCAACTTTTACTTTTAAGAAAAAATTTCGTTTATTGTAATGTGTAGGGCTGTGCGAGCAGGGATTTTTCAAGTCGAGCGAGATCGAGCAAGATTCAGAAGATATTCTTGAATCTCGAGCGAGATTCGAGATCGAGCGAACCAAAAATTTTCTTGAATATTGAGCGAGATTCAAGATAAAAACATACTTTTCTTATTACCTTCCTAGTACCATAAAGGCCCGAATATAACGCGATGTTTTTTTTTAAACAAAAAATCCATATCTTCGCTCGCGCTAGAATCGGAGACTACAAATTTCCAAACGCATTTCGCGATGTTTGAAATTCCCGCCTAAAGTCGATAAAGTAGTAACTTTCGATACCGGCAAATCGATCAAGTAGTCCCAGTCTAGCCCCGATGCTAGCGCAACCTCTTATTAATTGAAGAACTTCTAAGGGAGGAACAGGAGGTCTGTTCGTTCTGTCTACTACAATGTGCGACAGCACTACAAAAGCGTTCGTTCTATGGGAGCAGGCGCTTTGGTAGTAAGTTGGCGCTACTACAAAAGTGTTCGATTACGAAATGGTAGCTGCTACAACTCTACTGAATGTGCTCCTACTCGAGAGGTGGAGCGCTTTCAGTAAAGTTGTAGCAGGTTGCAAAAAGGCGCGTGATTATGGATGGAGAAGTGTGCAAGATTGCTTGTGGAGAGAATGGCCCAGAAATAGTGGATGGCCATTACATATTTGATAGTGTAAATGAGTTTTATACTTAGTATACATTTTAAATTTATATAAATAGTGTTTTCTACACTCTAGGCCTAGTGGATTGTCCCA
>OX246747.1:27217106-27331995 GCA_945910005.1 Isoperla grammatica
CACAGTCTTGAATTGTTGTTAATTGTTGTTTTTATTAGCTTTAAGATCTTTTCGCCAGAACGTTCGTAGATATGGACGGCGCTCGCTTATCAACGCGTCAAACAGAGCGTTTTCCTAGTAATAAAAAGAAGAAGAATAATAAGAATAATGATGGTAATAATAATGATGAAAATAATAATTAGGGCTCGGATAATTATTTAATTACCTAAATATTTTGAATTTTTATCAAGTCTTTTAAACCTATTCCCATGATTAATTCTTCACGAATTGTTTGACTGTGATCTCAAATATATGTTTACTTTATAACATATTGTGCCATATTTGGGTAATAAATAGTAAATAGTACATATTTCTCTAATTCTTGCCTTAAGCACATAGGTAGGCCTACTGTATTTTAAACAAAAAATCAACTATTCTTCCGTTAAAATAAACAAGAACCGTTAATTAACTAACCATTTTCTAAAATGGTTTTATAGGAATTAAAGAATTGAATAAACAAAAATATTTATTTTACGGTAGGCCTACAAACATACACAGTGAAACTTCTTTATAACAAACATCTTTATAAAATAAATTACCTATAAAAAAACTGAATTTGAGGTCCTACAAGGTTTTTATGCATGTAAAGGTAGGCCTTCCATCTTTATACAGAAATTATGTTCTTTATAACAAAATAATAATCTGGTCCCCAAGAGTTTGTTATAAAGAAGTTTCACTGTATTGTTTCTTGCCGATATATTCCAGCCCTAGGGCCTGTCCGAATTCTACCAAAAACGTTCTTGTTCTTGATTCTGAGTCATCAACAATCATCAACAATCAGTAGCCAGAGGTCACCCATTGTTGATGACGTCAAATCAAGACCAAGACCAAGAACAAAAACGTTTTTAGTAGAATTCGGACAGGCCCCTAGAACAGGGTTGCCACCAAGTCAATTTTTTTATCCTTGAAAGAAACTAAAAAAATCCTGAGAAATCCTTGAAAACAGTTATATTCAGCATTAGCATATTATAACTGCGAAGGAATGTTACAAATTTTCAGGTTTCATGCCAAAATATGTTATGCCAGCCTGATTTTCGAGAATCTAGTCAACATTACGTGCAGAAACGCATAAGAATCGGAATTTTCTTCGAATATATTTTAACGTTTTACTTTTACTCACCATAACTACCACCTGCGGGAAATGTTATGCAGTCACTTATGTTTATTTTTACTAGTACCTGATGTTCTTTTACTGTCTACATTGCTTTTTTAGCTGAATTTTTTTAAATGTATTAATTTAATGTATTTTTTAAAGACAGTAGAAAATCCTAAGATTTTGCCCAAAATCCTGTTATCCTTGAGACACTCTAAAAATCCTGAGAAAATGATAAAATCCTTGAAAGTGGCAACCCTGCCCTAGAATAATAAACTGACTAGAGCAACTAGCGCGTGCATACCATCGTGTCAGCCACGTCCTGGCGGTAACACCTCAACGCCTCCTTGTCCTCTATTGTCCACTCCTCATCCGCCTCGGGTAGCATCGCCTTGTGTAGCATTACCGTAGCCAGCGCTCGGTACACGGGCACCAACAGCGGGAGTAGCAGTGGGGCCTGCTCGGGATCAGATGCGAGCATGTCGTCCTGTAACACACGACACTTAGCCCTGTTGCCGCGTCATAACACTCCTCGTAGCATGGCCTTGTGTAGCATGACGTGGCCAGTACACGGCCACCAACAGCGGGAGTAGCAGTGGGGCCTGCTCGGGATCAGATGCGAGCATGTCGTCCTGTAACACACGACACTTAGCCCTGTTGCCGCGTCATAACACTCCTCGTAGCATGGCCTTGTGTAGCATGACGTGGCCAGTACACGGCCACCAACAGAGGTAGTAGCAGTGGGGCCTGCTGGGGATCAGATGCGAGCATGTCGTCCTGTAACACACGACACTTAGCCCTGTTGCCGCGTCATAACACTCCTCGTAGCATTGCCTTGTACAGCATGACGTGGCCAGTACACGGGCACCAACAGAGGGAGTAGCAGTGGGGCCTGCTCGGGATCAGATGCGAGCATGTCGTCCTGTAACACACGACACTTAGCCCTGTTGCCGCGTCATAACACTCCTCGTAGCATTGCCTTGTACAGCATGACGTGGCCAGTACACGGGCACCAACAGAGGGAGTAGCAGTGGGGCCTGCTCGGGATCAGATGCGAGCATGTCGTCCTGTAACACACGACACTTAGCCCTGTTGCCGCGTCATAACACTCCTCGTAGCATTGCCTTGTACAGCATGACGTGGCCAGTACACGGGCACCAACAGAGGGAGTAGCAGTGGGGCCTGCTGGGGATCAGATGCCAGCATGTCGTCCTGTAACACACGACACTATTAGCCCTGTGGCCGCGTCATAACACTCCTGGTAGCATCGCCTTGTGTAGCATGACCCCACTCGGTACACGGGCACCAACAGAGGGAGTAGCAGTCGGGCCTGCTGGGGATCAGATGCAAGCATGTCGTCCTGTAACACACGACACTTAGCCCTGTTGCCGCGTCATAACACTCCTGGTAGCATCGCCTTGTGTAGCATGACGTGGCCGGTACATGGGCACCAACAGAGGGAGTAGCAGTGGGGCCTGCTGGGGATCAGATGCCAGCATGTCGTCCTGAACACAACAGAACACTATTAGCCCTGTTGCCGCGTCATAACACTCCTCGTAGCATCGCCTTGTGTAGCATGACCGTGGCCAGCGCTCGGTACACGGGCACCAACAGAGGGAGTAGCAGTCGGGCCTGCTCGGGATCAGATGCGAGCATGTCGTCCTGTAACACGGGACACTTAGCCCTGTCGCCGCGTCATAACACTCCTCGTAGCATCGCCTTGTGTAGCATGACCGTGGCCAGCGCTCGGTACACGGGCACCAACAGAGGGAGTAGCAGCCGGGCCTGCTGGGGATCAGATGCGAGCATGTCGTCCTGTAACACACGACACTTTTAGCCCCCTTGCCGCGTCATTGAACACTGCTCGTCCGCCTCGGGTAGCATTGCCTTGTGTAGCATGACTGTAGCCAGCGCTCGGTACACGGGCACCAACAGCGGGAGTAGCAGTCGGGCCTGCTCGGGATCAGATGCGAGCATGTCGTCCTGTAACACGTGACACTTTTAGCCCTGTCGCCACGTCATTGAACACTCCTCGTAGCATCGCCTTGTACAGCATGACGTGGCCAGTACACGGGCACCAACAGCGGGAGTAGCAGTCGGGCCTGCTGGGGATCAGATGCCAGCATGTCGTCCTGTAACACGCGACACTTAGCCCTGTTGCCGCGTCATAACACTCCTCGTAGCATCGCCTTGTGTAGCATGACGTGGCCAGTACACGGGCACCAACAGAGGGAGTAGCAGTGGGGCCTGCTCGGGATCAGATGCAAGCATGTCGTCCTGTAACACACGACACTTAGCCCTGTTGCCGCGTCATTGAACACTCCTCGTAGCATTGCCTTGTGTAGCATGACGTGGCCAGTACACGGGCACCAACAGAGGGAGTAGCAGTCGGGCCTGCTGGGGATCCGATGCGAGCATGTCGTCCTGTAACACGCGACACTTTTAGCCCTCTCGCCGCGTCATTGAACACTCCTCTACGTCTGGAAAATTACTCGAAACACCCGAAAAATGAAATAATTTTGTTTGGCAAAAATTTTTCTTTACCGTTATTGACAGTTGACGGAAGAGAGGATGCCCAGGAGAATATATGAAAAAAAAAGATCGAAGGAAGAAGAAGACGGGGAAAATCAAGGAAGAGATGGAAGGAAAAGATTGCTGAAGACCTACAGACGAGAGGAGAGAACTGGGAGCAAGTAGAGGAAGTACGATTGTGGGAAGATAGGAAGAGGTGGAAAAATTTGTTTGTGAAACCCAAGCTGACCCTGCCAGAAGCAGGAAACGGCGACGGATAATGATGATGACTGTTATTTGAAGACTGCTCAGTTAAGACTTCAAACAGGACACGATCTGCTTGGAAAACACCTACATCGAATAGGAATCACCGAAAGCAGTATGTGCAGTCTATGTGGGAGGGAGGAACAGAACAGAGAGCATCTGATGAGATGTCCAAGTCTTAAAGACGAAGTAGATGCCTTTCCACCTGGCATGAGCTATGAGGAAAAGGAAGCCTGTCTCTACTGGAAAACCAGAAAATGCATGATGGCCCAGTAAGCCAAAAATGGGGGCATAGGAAAAGAAGATTTGACGACTTTCCCACAACGTAGATTTTAGTTTTTAATTTTTCACATGTTCTTAGCGATTTTGTTTAGGTAAAAAGCATAGGTAAAACATCCCAAAAATACATACTCTAGGCCTAGGCCTATACATGCTGCAATCTAGCGGTGAAAAATTAACTTATAAATGTTGAGATTGGTGACACATCAGGTGACATTTACTTGTTGTTGTTGTTGTATTAACTATCTAAGTTGGTAATGCTGTAGCGGTATTCGAAGTTGTTAGCCGTTACGTTGGTAATACAGTATTCCCCCTTTAATTCAAGTTTCAAGGGACCCTAAAAACTCCAATTTGAATTACAAAATTTTGAATTAAAAAAACATTAACACTTTGCACCATACCTAAATCTTCTGCTGGGCCTCCATAAATAGTTTGAATTATACATAATTTTGAATTAACCGAGTTTGAATTAACGAGGGACTACTGTAGTGTTTTTTCAGTATCCACCATTAAATCATCTTTCTTGGATGTCCATTTGTTTTCTCTGCAACCTAATCCTGTTAAAACAACTTAATCCTGCCCAAAACTAACAATAAAGACACGGCGACTATAGTCAAACATCGCCCAGCGAAAATAGTTGGACATATTTACATCGCCTGTTAGCCTCGTGTTTTTTTTTTCAGAGTGATCGACTAAGTCGAATTTCGCATCCAATGCGTTGGCCTACTATCTACACAACAAAACTAACGTCAATATCGATCTTTGATTGGTTATCGCTCACTCGTCGATGGTGTTCGGAACCTACAGGGATGGTTTAGACGCTATAAATTAAAAGTCCCCCACTGAAAATTAGTTTCATTACTGAGTGGGTAGACTCTAAATGTGAATTTATTTTATTTATTATTTATTCAATAGAAAAGATAAGGCAACATCCAATAATAATAGGTCTTGAATGAAAAAAAATATATAGGATATATATAGGCCTAAAATTGGATTTTTTTTTCTCCAAAAACGAAAACTTTTTTTTTGTTTATAAAAACTAATTCGAGCCGGTACCTCGGAGCGACGCACTCACCTGCAGGATGTACCAGAACCCCATGGGCAGCTGCGACGTGGTCTCGTGTATCGGGAACCTGCCCGGACTGTTGCTACACTGTAGCACGGTCTCTATCAGCTGCAGGACGTTGTGTTTGTCAGCGTTGTCTGCCAGCAACATGTCCAACAACAGTCGGCTGTGACTCTCCGCGATCGATATGAACAGACTGTACACGTTGTTGACCAGGTCCTGTGTGAGCAGACAAGAGCGGCATTAGTACGATCCCGTCTGTATCAGCTGCAAGACGTTGTGTTTGTCTGCCAGCAACATGTCCAACAACAGTCGGCTGTGACTCTCCGTGATCGATATGAACAGACTGTACACGTTGTTGACCAGGTCCTGTGCGAGGGACAAGAGCGGCATTAGTACGATCCCGTTTCTATCAGCTGCAAGACGTTGTGTTTGTCTGCCAGCAACATGTCCAACAACAGTCGGCTGTGACTCTCCGCGATCGATATGAACAGACTGTACACGTTGTTGACCAGGTCCTGTGTGAGGGATAAGAGCGGCATTAGTACGATCCCGTCTGTATCAGCTGCAACACTTTGTGTTTGTCTGCCAGCAACATGTCCAACAGGAGGCGGCTGTGACTCTCCGCGATCGATATGAACAGACTGTACACGTTGTTGACCAGGTCCTGCGAGAGGGATAAGAGCGGCATTAGTACGATCCCGTCTGTATCAGCTGCGAGACGTTGTGTTTGTCTGCCAGCAACATGTCCAACAACAGTCGGCTGTGACTCTCCGCGATCGATATGAACAGACTGTACACGTTGTTGACCAGGTCCTGTGAGCGGGATAAGAGCGGCATTAGTACGATCCCGTCTGTATCAGCTGCAAGACGTTGTGTTTGTCTGCCAGCAACATATCCAACAACAGTCGGCTGTGACTCTCCGCGATCGATATGAACAGACTGTACACGTTGTTGACCAGGTCCTGTGAGGGATAAGAGCGGCATTAGTACGATCCCGTCTGTATCAGCTGCAGCACGTTGTGTTTGTCTGCCAGCAGCATGTCTAACAACAGGAGGCTGTGACTCTCCGCGATCGATATGAACAGACTGTACACGTTGTTGACCAGGTCCTACAAGAAATAACGGAGCGGATACGAGCGGCATTAGTACAAGGCATTTTCACGCTTGATTCACATAGGGTACAATCTAGGGATGTCAACGGGTACCCGTTACCCGCCCGGTACACACAGGTATGGTTCCAACTTTTCAATACCCGTTACCCGGTACTACCCGTTCCCGCCTTCTGTTCAAAACGAAATCGATTCAACATTGTGATATTTCCCTACCGGCGTCTTTGTGCGAGCGTACGAGCCGCTCTTTTCAATTTGCCGGCATTAAACTTGACAGCCCCCCCCCCCCCCCAAAACACAGCGCCGCTCACGGCTCTTCTGTAGGCCTATGGCAGAATGCTGCGGAACAGTTGCGAGTCCGAGGGAGCAAACCCGCCAATCGTAGCTTTACAGCAATCATGTTCTCGTGTTCGAGCTCGGACTATGACGTCATCGCTTGGACGCGGCTGTCCACCGCCTACCGTAGGGGAGACGCAAGCTTTGAAGCTTTGTTGAATACTTCCGCGATCGTTTTGCATTGAAGACAATGCAACCTGATAGTGATACCGTTTAATAATATAATGTCTCTTTCCACAACTTTGCGAATCATTTGACACCCATGACGATAAAACGTGTATTTAGTATTATTTACTACCCGGGTACAACTAGTTCCAGGTATTGACATCCCTAGTACAATCTAGTCAGAAAATAATACAATCCACAAATTGTTCCACTTGGAACAGGCGGATACAGCAAGCATTTAGAAAACGCTCTCAATGAAAGTGGAATAATTAGCGATTCACGCAAGGACACGAATAACTTTCCAAATGAAAACACTGGTAAATTTGAATTTTTCCATTTAAAAAACATTATAAATCATAGGCTAATAAATATTTGATAGTTACGGATAATTACAACTAATAACGACAGGTTCGTAGCCCCAGCCAGCGAGCACAAATTTCAAATACCGATCGCCGATCGAGTGATTGGTCACGAGCTACAGCATCTTATGTAATCTAACAGTCGCTAATAGATACAATTTAATACAATACAATACAATAGGTTCTCGTCTATGATAAATGTTTCGAGACAAGTATAAATGCATACCGTATTGACCCGAATATAATACGAGGTTTTTCCCCTAAAAAAAAAATCTAAAATCGTAGGCTATTCGTATTATATTCGCGGTCTAAGGTTTTCGAAGCGTGAATTCGAATTTCCCGCGCGCGTATACATGCGCACTATCAAGATCGACGAATCTAGGCTCCGTGGCGAGTGCTCGAGCCCATCGCACTCTACCGGAGAGTTTATACACCACGCCAGGGCTCCGATGCGCAATGTCTCCGCTAGAATGCGTTGTTGTGTTCTGTGCGAGACTGCTAGCACGAGCACAGGCGGGGCGGACATCGTTCCATGTGTGCTAGGCGGCCCCGATTGAGCGTTCGTAACAGGTTTACTGCGGCGCGGGCCTGCCTACCTCACGGGCGCTGGCCACCTGGCTCGCAGCGCCGGCAAGGCGGCAGTAGCTGACGTGCTGTATTGTTGTTTATCCTGATCGTATTATATTCGAGATATATGATATTTTCCCCACTGACTGCTCCAAAATCGACACTCGTATTATATTCGAAGCCGTATTATATTCGGGTCAATACGGTAACTTAAAAGACCGTTAATGCCAAGTTCCAAAGCGTTACTGTTCTATTAATCGCGTTTTCCAACAGGCTAGACTCGGTGCGTACTGGTGGGTCTATTATTGTTGTTACAGGTGCACTCGGTACGGTACGGTGCAGCCATTGGAAAACCCCATAAGCTAGGTACGTCGGTTACACCTCTATAGGTCTGTTCGTTCTGTCTACTACAATGTGCGACAGTACTACAAAAGCGTTCGTTCTATGGGAGCAGGCGCTTTGGTAGTAAGTTGGCGCTACTACAAAAGTGTTCGATTACGAAATGGTAGCTGCTACAACTCTACTGAAAGTGCTCCTACTCGAGAGATGGAGCGTTTTCAGTAAAGTTGTAGCAGGTTGCAAAAAGGCGCGTAATTATGAATGGAGAAGTGTGCAAGATTGCTTGTGGAGAGAATAGCCCAGAAATAGTGGATGGCCATTACATATTTGATAGTGCAAATGAGTTTGATGCGTAGTATATATTTTAAATCCATATAAATACCGGTAGTGTTTTCTACACTCTAGACCTAGTGCATTGTCCCAAACCTCTCACCAATTTATTTATTTATTTATTTGCCTGTCGATTAATACATGGTACAAATATAGGCATCGTCAATGAGTTGGCCTAGGTCTAGGCCTAGGCCCTACTGTAAATATAACAATTACTCTTGTCTTTCGAGTTTAATAGTGTGATGCTTGGCCTGCAGGGACATTTTAATACTATTATTCTATGAAATATTCTATTCAGTAGCTCGAGATTGATGGTGGTATCTCATGGTAATTGAGAACTTATTTGCCGCGCAACAAAATCTGCTACAAGACCGTTCGTTTTTATAAACTACTCCAATGTGCTACCAACTCATATGACGTCATATGTCTTTGCTCCAACTCGCCTCCTGCAGTGCGACTGCTCCTACAGAACGAACAGACCTCTTGTATCCCCTACCTGGTCGGCTAGCTCCCTCCTCTGTTGCTGCTGTAACACGATAGAGTGTAGAGGCAGCAGCTTGCCCACTAGCTTGAGTAGAGTGCCAGGGTAGTGGTGGGTATCTACGTGAGTGGCCATGTTGACTAGCGCGTCCAGGGCAGATTCGGCCAGGCTGGAACCAACAACATGTTTATTTATAGTATATAAAGTGAGGAAAGGATCCAACAGCTTACCTTCGTGTAGTAAGATGACGGATTTGCGAGTTTGAAGTACACATAAAAGACATAATATTAAATATAACGAGACGTTTCGACCGAGGTCTTGCTCACTCGAGAGAAGAATGGCTACTGCAACTACTCTAGTCAACTGAACAACTAAAATAAGCTAGACTAAAATATATATATGTACAATATTTACAAGGCGCTGTTGGGGTTATTTATATTTATGAACAGGGAAGAGAGAAGACTGAAATAATTCGGACATGTCAAGAGGATGGAAAGAGAAAGATTGCCGAGGAGACTGCTAGAACTGGAGATTCCAGGTAGAAGAACGAGAGGAAGACCACGACAAAGATGGCACGAGAAAGTGAGGAAGGATGTGGAAATGCGAGGAGGGGACTGGAATGTAGATGAGGTGGAAGAGTGGTGGCAGGATAAAAGAAGATGGAGAGGCTTATCTTCAATGCCGACCCAACGCAGAGTTGGACGTGGCAACAGAGGATGATGATGATGATGAACAGGGAAAAAAATTATCATTTGCCAACTTGTCATATAAAAATCCTGCTTGCCAAGCTTCTTTCAATGTAATTCTGACTTCTGTTAAATACAGTTAATATTCTTTATAACAAAATTTAATAGGCCTACTCTGGTCACCGAGGGTTTGTTAAATGCAGAAGTTCTGTATTCGTCACTACGAACGGATAGGCCTACTTCAATATCCATCAAACTCTATCCTACCTATTACCTTATAAGAATTCACTTATGCGCAACAGGCAGGTTAAAGTGAAATTTTGATTCATTTTTATCTACGAAGATTTTGTAAAATAAAAGCATTTCTACTAGGGATGTCATAGGGTAGGAAAATTCGGATCCGGTTCCAGACCTTCCAGGAACCGAGTTACCCGAATCATGAAAGCCTAAATTATGTTATCTTATGGCCCTTCTTCAAGGAAAGTAGTCGCAGAAATATCGTCGCTTTTTTTTTTTTTACAAATATTACTACCCGATAACGATCCGAATCCTAAAAATGGACTCGGGTAATTTCTGGATCCGGGTACCCTGTGAAATCCCTAATTTCTACCATTTTGGTATAGGTATATTAATTTGTGAATTTCATATGTACATAAAAGACTCACGCTGTGGACTGGTTCTGCAGCGCGGTGGCGGTGAACGTGATGTTAATCAGTCTGTCCGCCAGTCCCTCGCAGTCAGGCAGCGCCACGCCCAGCTGTAGCCAGGCAGCTGCGCACAGCACACCCTGGTGGCAGACTTCGTAGGCTGTCTCCATAGAGGAGGAGCCAACGTCAGACGATAGGATGTCCTCGAGTAGCGACACCACTGCAACGATGCGTTTCAAACAATCAGCGACGTCAACAGTCCTTAACTGTAGTTACCACGTTAACTCCAGTTACCAAGACTATGTGAACGGAACGCAGTTAGGCTTAACTACAGTTAGTACAGTAGTACTGTACAGTAGTAGTAATACAGTTAGTGGGGTACAACTACGTTCCTACAACTCAGTTAAGCATTTAACTGCGTTAACTTCAAGGTCATTGCCCGGTCGCCGCCATGTAAAGCAATACAGGCAGTGGTCATTGAGGTTATGTCGTCCTTACTACTTTGTATTACTCGATGACATATAACGAAGAGTAATAGAGCATGTATACACGTAATACCTTCCATTGAAACAGAAGAAAAATAGATTTTACGAAACTAAGAAGACGATTAGACTACTGACAGGTAAACAACGTCGGCCATGACAGAATGAAATGCACTGCCTTGTGAACATGAATACATGAATATTCTACGTCTCAGTTAACATAGAGCAAGTGTGAACAGAAACGAATTTGATCCACGTTAAAATAAAAGTCACGTGATAAAAAATAAACTCGGTTATCTTAACTTCGGTTACGAAACGTAGTGTGAATGGGGTAGACCTATTATTACTGATGAACTTAGCCCCAATAGAACAAAGAATTATTAAATACATACACTTAACACTCTACACACTCTACAGTAGGCCTACACTGCAAACTCTGGGCAGTAGCCATCTTTCTCTTGAGTGATCACGACCTTTTGTCGAAAGTCGAACGTCTCATTATTTTTGTATTAGGCTGTGTGTCTTCAATGTGTACTTTCTTATGAAGGCTGGATCCTGTCCCTACATTCGTTCCAACATTCAATATCAATTTCAAAAACTACCTGCTGCATAAACCTTTCTACTCATAACGACTTCCTGATGCCCACTGACTAGCCATGATCTCCCACTTCATAATGTCTATACTATATACAACCTTATTTCAGCAATTTATTCTACTACTAGTCATGTATATATGTTAATTCTGTTTTTTAACGTAAAATAATTAGCAAGTAGACTCTTTAAGTTCTCAAGTTCCATCTCAACAGATTCAACATCACAAAAGACTCGGCCACCTGTAAATTATGCAAATTTGAACATCAAGACCGGGCGCACCTTTTCAGATGTGCCGCAATGAAGAGTGATATCGACTCCCTGCCTGACAACCAGAGCAGGCCAGATCAAGAAGCTAATTTATATTGGATAGCAAGAAAAATGAATGGCTGAAAGGTCATCATTGCATAAGAGAAAAAAAAAAAAAAGTTCTATGTAAAGTTAGTTTTAGAACCAATTTCTAATATACTCGGAACATTGCCATGCAGAGAGTCCACATATGTAAATAAATAAATTCAACTAAATAAATGTAGCCTAAAGACAAGCAAGATGACACTTGAGTTCTACGCCCGATTGTAACCGAACGTCGACCCACCTTGCGGAATGTTGTTGTGCAGCTCGTTCCTGACGAGCGTCTTCTGCGCGTGGTCGATGTGCGAGCTCTGGAACTCCTCGGGCAGGACGGTGAGTATCTGCAGGAGGATCCAGGCCGTCCGCTCGGCCGGTATCGTCGGCAGGTTCGCCGGCTGGAGCATCGCGAGCAGCTCGCCGATGGCGTTGGGCCAGTGCGTCGGCAGCGTGTGCAGTATGAACGCCGACAGCTGCAACGCAAGGATTTAACTTACGACCGGGGCTCGTTACGCGCGTTTACGCTGGGAGCGGTTTTATTGGATACCTTACATTAAATAGGAGTGGTGGATACAAGAACATGCTCACTCTGCGTAGAACAAGACCAGGACGCGGAATATCTTGCGACATGTGTCTCCCTAACAGCGGAAAGGGATCTAATGGAGGGGAAAAGTATAGCAAGAAGGAAATATGTGGCAAACCTTTATTGGGCAACTAGGCAGAGAATGGCATAAGTTCCAACTCTGGGTGTTAGAAAGAAGAAGAAGAAAAAATTACAACAACTTTCAACAACAAGAATTTCTAATTCTTGGTAGAGTGCAGATATTTTTAGTTTGAAGCTATGTGACCACTACCTGGCATAACAAATATTACTCAACTATGTAAATTGGAAGATCAAGACAGAGCGCACCTCTTCAGATACGCCGCCCTCAAGAAGGACATTGACTCCCTGCCCGACTAAATGAGCAGGACAGAGAAGGAGGCAGCCTTGTATTGGATAGCAAGAAAGAAAAATGGCTGAAGAGGCCAACTCTGCACAGAAAAAAAATGATAATCTTATAAGAAATTAATAAATATGAAATGATTGTCGGATTGTCACGGGGGTAAGGGGTGGTCACATATAGCGATGGAGGGGAGCAGCAAACTATGAAAATCTCGAGTCCTAACAATTTTGACAACCTTGAAACAAATACATAGCAATTTAGAGAAACAATTGTCAATTGGCAAGCGCTTCGGTAGGTAGAGCCGTACAGTTATCGCGGCTTCCTCACTTTCTTCTTGTTCTTCTTCTTTAAAGCCACTGCCTTCTAACACTACTCTAATACCTGATGCAAATCATATATGTCATGTACACATGTCTAAATGTTTTGTAGTCATCTATGAAAAATACAAAATAGTTACCCAAACAACAATGATCAAGAATGAAAGTGACGTCTATTGAAGAAGGCGGCAGTGAAGCCGGCATTGGCTGGCACTGACAATGAATTAGAAGACTTCTATCGGCATAAAGAGAGAAGAGAAGGGAGCCTGAGCTACTGGTTGACCAAATCTACCATGATGGCCTGACAAGTCAAATGTGTACATGAGGACTTAGAAGACATTTAGGCATAGTCCATACTTGGAGCTTTTAGGAACGCCCTCATAAACCTGAACGTTTTCACTATCTCAAACATCCCGTTACCTACAAAGATGTAGGCCTACCAGCGAGCGTACTTACGGCTATGCAAAGACGATTCAGGACGATCTTCGGGCCGAGGCTGTAGCTGACGATCGACTCGAGCAGCTGCTGCTTGAGCGTCGGATACTGATCGACAGGAACCTCCAGCCACGACTTGACGACCTTCGTGTGCAGGGTCGTGGCAGCAAAGAACTGGACCTCTGCCGACTGAAAGAGATCAGTCGTTAGAGAGCTCAACAAGTTGTCTAACTTACAATCTGTCACCAAAGCAAATAACTTGGATATCAAATACATAGGCCCTAATGTCCATTGATAATCTGCCTTGTTTCTGAATTGGAATCAACAAACAACAAAATGTAGGCATACAAACACATTATAGGCCTACGTATCTTGGCAAGTATTCTTGAACTGTTGGTGGAAACACCCCTTTACCCAACTAAATAATGTTGGAATAAAGGTAGAGATTTATTCTTTAAAGATGTTACACTCATGAAATAGCCTACATCTTTTTAAAGATCTAGTTTTGTTAGGCGTAATAGATTCAGGATAAACAGTGTTAGTTTACCTTGTTTGGACAAAGAAGCTGCCACACAAAACACCAAGCCTGCGGAGAATTCTGCGCCTCCGTCAGCCACTTGTGCGCCTGAGCTTGCATCCCCGCGTCCGAGTGGTAAAACTGAGCGACGGCATGCTCCAAGTTTTCCGACGTGAACTCCATGTTGGTTCTTTATGCCGTTCCTAAGGTTGTACCTGGAAGAAATAAGTCAGTTGGTCAACCTGGTGGTTCAGTCAAATAAGTCAACAACTCAGCTTGGAATTGGCTGCAAATGCCAAGTTTATAGGTCTATCCGATAATTATGAATGCATTAGGCCCACGCTTGGCTAGGCTGGACCTAATGAGGAATCAGCTCCAGTGGTAAATGCATTTCACACAGAATAGCCTACGCTAGGCTCGCCTTAGGAGGGTCTAGGTAGGCCCAGGCCCTAGGCCCTAGCCTAGGCATACAAATGTGAAACGTCAAACTTTATTCCATTGTAGGCCTATGTATTGTGTGAACAACTATATTTTGAAATCACAATGATGTAAGCCGTATTTAAGAGTATTCTACGCTTTCAGTGAATGGAAAGAGACTAGGGCTAGGCCTAGCCAGATGTGTGAAATACAAAAACATTAGTGTCGGAACAACATAACCTCAAAAATGCCGATGTTCACTGATAAGTTTACCAGACAGCCTAGCTGACAACACCAAGAGATCCTGTAAGACATGGAAGAATGTCCGATTCACTTACTTGTTGTAAATGGTAATAATATTAAAATACAGCAAGACTGTAACATTTTTAAAGAGTAACAAACATAAACTTCCAGCAGCCAAAATACCAGCTGTCAATACGGAAATTTACATAATACTCACTGCCTTTGTAATTTTAAGACTTCTTATATCGATCAGTGTATCAGGCGGTGACTACAGATTGTTGTTGTTGTTGATATTTTTCGTTTTCCTCCAGCGTTTTACTTGACGGCCAGATATTAATTTTTTGCTTTCAACTCCAAATGTTATCTTATTTATTAGGTAGAAACATATGTCGAGCATTGTACATAAGCTATAGATTTACCACGAGCACATCTCCGCGCGCGAAAGCTTGCGCGCGCATCCGGGTCGAGTCTATTCGGTTTTTTAGGGGCGGCCGGTAGTGAAGTGCAGCTAGCAGGTGTCAGTTAATATCGGCAGTGGTCGGGAACACATCTCTCCTGCGCGCTTACGGCAGAGCTATACAATCAATGGCTATACGGCCGGCCGTAGCCAGAAGGCTACGGCAAAACTACGTTCAGCCAATATTCAACTCATGGTTTTAAGATAACCAATACGCGCATCAAACATTGAATCACATAGATACTTTTGTCTAACCTTCCTCCACACGATGATGTGCACTATATTTTTCTAACATTAATAGTTACGAAAATAATACCATTAAAGCAGAGCAATGTTAGTGGAAACCTTTCGATGATTTCTACGTTTTTTTACGATCGCGTTTTGTATGGTTCACAAGAAACCTGTCAAAAATATAAAACTATCGTCGTCAAGGTATAACTGTCATCTTTCTTGTGCCGCGTATTATATTACTCTAGCTTTAATAGTTTCTGAAATAACGCAATGTAAGTGAAGCCATGTTTTGCCGCTACCGTTCACGCGCCGAGCGCGAGCAGCACGCGTTTATGCGCTATCACCTGCATTCCAGTCGACTTTGACTCGCCCGTTTTGGCCAAGGGAGATGTGGTGTTGGTCAATCTATAGGTTCCCATGCATGCGTTTTTTTTTTTAAATACTCGGGCTAATTGGCTTTATGGTAATTGATTAAAATTAGCAATGTTTTCTTTAATTTAATATGGATGGTATGCATAGCTTGTATGTCTCATTTTCTGGACAATTGCCCTACTAGGCAATTAGGCCTGTTCCTGGAAATAATAAAAACATAACGGTACGAAATTGAGAAAGATATGGAAAAGTTATTAGGACAAGTGGTATTTAAAATCATAACAATTATAGTTCACTACTGGTTTGTTCTTTTAATATCACCGACAAAAGATTACATGAGTACAATGATTGGCAACAAGAAATACATATTTATATCCCGCTTTATAACATATCATAGCATTTACCAACAAAAAAAGAGAAAATCATGTTCTCAGGTAAATAAACGTAAATTCATTTTTAAATTAATCGCATGCGTGAAATAACGCCTTTATTTAATAATAACTATAAGGGTATATTGAATTGAACATGGACAATAATCACAGCAATTATTGTTCACTGCATAATTTTATGTTGTTATAATTTTTTGCTGTGTTCTTCTAACTGTTCACATTGGAAGTGATGGGTGGTATATTATGCAGAGTAAAGCATTGTTGTAGAGATCTTGCCTCTGATTGTCAAATATAGCCACCAATAATATAACGTGTTGTTATTAATATTAACTTGAATCTTAAGCTGTATTTTAGTTCAATTATTAATAAGAACTTTTTTATGTAACACTAAAACATACTACAAATACATAAAATTCATACAGTAATATGAACTGGAAAATACTTTTAATTCAACACAATCATAACAACAGTAAGCAGTGTGAAATGCATTGATTATTGATGGATACTATTTCATTTCATTTCTATTACATACAGTACTATGTTTATTTTATTGTAGTACCTTGTTTATATATATTTATTTCTAACTATAGTCGATTATGTAAATATATTAATAATACTCGATATATTATATTTTTGATACGTATTATAGATTCAATAAAATGTAAATTCAATAACAATATTTCTATTATGTACTTTGGAATTTTAGTAGATGTAAAGAGAATTATTTTGATAGGTCCTAAACGGTACAGTATTTTAACCAGACGACATTATGACTTATCAGTCATTGCCGTTTTCCATCGAAAGTGTTCAGTATACAAAGTATTGTTCTACTGTAGTATTATCTTTATCTACCTACTATAGTTACAGTAAATATCGAGAAATTCATTGATATATTGGGTAGGCAGTGTATTAAGTTCTAACACCAAATAGTACTTTACAAGGTGCTTCACTTGAGGCGAAAGCGATGGCTCATTATAAAAACCGTGTAAAATTAACGTTTTCAGTCATACTATCTTCAGAACGCTACACAATATTGAAAATGTGATAAATGTCCAAATTGTGGTTTCAAATATTTTATCACATTGCAGGGTGGTTAGTAATTAATAGAAATTATTTTACATTGCCAATAACAACTGTAATTATTAAAATCCTTTATCATTTTTTAAATCTAGCTTTTAGTTCAAAAAATCGTTCTCAAGATATTACAAAAAAGTAAAAACAATTAATTTCATGTGGTTTTTATAGTGTAAGTCCTTTTCCGTTAATTCGGAAAGGAAATGGTTATCACAGTCATACTGATTATAACGTTAAATACATTTATCATTCAGTGTGTAAGGCTTACCAAACCTCAGCGCTATGGTTTCTCAGATTTTTGATTTTGTGTTTCAATCTTGAGATATAATTAAAAAATGAAAATGTTCTGGGGTTTTTGACGTAGAGGTATCCTTCGCTCGTAAGCAAATCACCTTGCAAAGTATTCGCTAAAACGTTGGTATACCACGGCCCAACGGAACCGAGGTACTAAACAATAACAACACCAATAACAACGTGTTTATAACAAGAGGCCCTTTATATCACATCATGGCTAAATATAGACGTAAAAGTCTTTACAGCACTAGGTTGCTTTAATATTTTTACAATGGCAACAAATGGTAGAATGCCATGGATTCAAGTAATAGGTGTTAACATGAATCAAAGTGTCAAATTGCTCATGTTTTTACTGCATCGCTACGTCAAGGTAGTTTATAAAGAAATACATATACATTTGTACACATTTCTTATGAGCCTATTTACTACACACGAGTTAGAAAAAATGAAAACGGTTGCCGATAATATGTTTTAAAGAACTCGTTAATTGAAAAGTAAAAAATGATTTCCACAATTTGATAATTTTGATTTTTAAACTACTAGTTGTTGAAAGTTTGCTAAAAATGTACATTTTTGAATAGGGAGTATGCAATAGCGTCATTTCCGGTATCGCACGGTAGACATACTGAGGTACTCTGTAAACATTTGTTTACGTTCTTCCGACACTTCATTGTTGCAATAATGCAGATGTCCTTTGACTGACACATCAACTGTTTTCAAACAAAGGTTCCGTATTATAACTGAAAACAAAATAAGAACGCGTAAACTCTGTTTGAAGTCAATCATTTGCATGTGTTATCATTTGTTATCATTGTTGTTATCATTTTTTTGAACTTTTAACTTGCACACATTAATCTATACGGCTTAAAACTGTGATTTTTCCTGGATAAGCTATGTGTCTTCTATTGACAGGACGAATGTAAACAAGCAATGTGTACCTCATAATGGCCGCCACGTGACGTCTATTGAATACTCGCCCTATAGTAGTAGTTGGAAAATTATTTAGAAAAGGTATAGTATGCATGTTTAAGAAGCTTGGTCATTCCTTTAGAGACAATTTATGCAATTTCAGGAAAATCTCAAATTATCTTAAGAAGACCGAAAAAAAGCATTACTTGCAATAGTTACCATACTAAAAAAAAATAGTGATGCAGATAAAACATTTCATTTAAAAATATTATTATTATTATTATTATTATTATTATTATTATTATTATTATTGTTATTATTATTATAATTATTATTATTATTATTATTATTATTATTATTATTATTACTATTTTATTGAATGTATCACAATCATACAATCTCGATCAAAACCGGCGTTAACATGTTATACGGACGTAATGTCAAGTATTTCCATGTGTCTACCTTATTTAACTTCACTAATCACATGTTACTAGTTTTAACAGTCATCAATCTCGGTCAAAGCCGGTGTTTACATGTTATACGGACAATACCGATGTAATGTCAAGTATTTCCATGAGGTTCCTTGACCACTTCAGTCGTTACTGTCTTAATAGTACTTGTTCATAGTATACACTGCATAAAGATATGATTCTATTTGCGTTGTCTTCGTGTGTGTCTTCTTTTATTATTATTATTATTATTATTATTATTATTATTATTATTATTATTATTATTATTATTGTACTATAATAATATAATATTATAGTGGGTGTGTAGGAGTGAGAGAGTGAGGGAGTGAGTGAGTGAGTGAGATGTATGTGAATTGTGTTTGACTACATAGCTAGGTGCGAGTGGGTATTACTATTATTATTATTATTATTATTATTATTATTATTATTATCATTATTATTATTATTATTATTATTATGATTATTATTATTATTATCAATTATTATTATTATTTATGCTTATTATAATGTACCAGCTAGGTAGAGGACTGGAAAACACTAAAGTTTATAAGTAAATTGTTTACACATACCTATCTAATAATTCAAAGATTATATGTATCATATTGTAGAGTATCCTATTGTGATTTGACATCTTGATAATAGAACAAGCAATAAAGTATCGTATGCCATATTTTAATAATCTTTCAAATCAGTTCTTAGTACAGTAATCCCCCTTTAATTCAAATTTCAAGGGACCCTAAAAACTAGAATTTGAATTACAAAATTTTGAATTAAAAGAACTTTTACACTTGGCATCATACCTAAATCTTCTGCTGGGACTCCATCAATAGTTTGAATTACACATAATTTTAAATTAACCGAGTTTGAATTAACGAGGGACTACTGTAGTTAGCGGTACTTAGTTATCGTCAACTTAAGAAGCAGCTAAATTCAATTTTGTTGTATAGTAAATACTTAAATTGAATTCATACATTCGGTTAATATTTTTTGATAATTGTGTTTTACTATTTAGTATTAATTCATTATATTTACGTTTATATTATTTTTATTTAATACAGTATTGTTTTTATAATGAATGATTGGTATGATTAGTTTTTATAGATAGTTTTGTTTTGTAGCATGTTCGGCAAGCAATGTTGAACCCTGCAAAGTTACAAAGAGGGTCGTTATTTGGTCAGCCCTGTCAGATTTAATATTTCCATCATTGGGCCAACAGATCTAGATTGACGTAGTGAGCGAAATTTGTTCGTACCCATAAAGATGGTTCTACAACCACTAAATATTAAAAACTACTATTATGCTACCAGTATTCATATACACCACTAAAACTGTCAAGAGATAGCGCTGCTAAGCGGTACCATTGTCTACACCATTTAAGTTCTAACAAAGGCTCAACACTTTGAATACTCAACGATTGACAGCTAAACATCATTTACGTGTATAAGATCATTTTGTTTATACATACCTACACCCGTTTTAATGCCGTAGTATTTTATGAAAGTCTGTGCTATGAGATGGCTATGAATTTACTTCTACCTCTGTATAAAATAGCAGATTCGTCTACAAAATTACGATTCTTCAGGTCTAATGTTAGTATCAGTACGTGGGACATCAATCCAAAATATAGATTACAAACGTCTATCTACGATGTGTTGGATAAAAAACTATTACTAATATCGTCATTGCTATCATTATTGTTAGTTGTGATATGCGTTATATCATTGTACAGGATTTCCTGTGACTTGAGCTTAGTTTAGGACTATTTGAACTTGCTGATGTTTAGTCATCAAATCATCATACTAAAAATACAATCTACCCATCTATCTACTTGTTGTCTAAGTAAGATACACTTGTAATCATACTTCACTTACAAGACACAAGAGTGCTGCAGTCACAGTTGTTAAGGTACTTATATGCCCTACGTGTGTTTTTTTTTGGGGCAAAAGTCGATTTTCTTTTTTTGTAGTATACTATTGTACTTTCTATCCTGTTTCTATACATATACGACACATGTATACTCAATAGTGCTTAATAACAATTATTATGAAATTCCTGCATGGATAGCTCGATTTTTGACGCTCAAAATAACAAAATAATTGCTATGAGCTGAAATTTCGTACGGTTTGAATATTGCGGGGTTTCTTGGGGTATTTTTCTGTATATGTTGCAAGTAGTTTTCTCGTTTGCCGATAGATAGCAGAACGTGTTTTTTTAAGCACTAATTTTAATCGAATGCTCTATCGATCATGGTATCGATCTGAACATGTGAAGATAGTGTTTTGTTGTCTGCTTCTTGACAGTGTAATGTTTATAAACGTGTTGCGTGATATAGTTTAAAATGGGAAGTAAACGGAGATTAGCTGTAAGAAGAAAGACAAGGCAAAAAGGATTTAATATGCGTAAACGTGTAAATAGTGATGGCCTAGCCCTAAATCTTCCACCTGGGAACAACTCTAACCTCAAAGTTCTAGGCCTAGGCCCTAGACCACGGCTAGACCACTAGCCACCTAGGCCTACTAGGTACTTCTAAAGGGCCTAGGCCCTTGGTTGAAAATAATACAGATGTGGGTGTTAACATTTCACGTGATAAAAATTTCCTTTGTGAATACAACTGAAGTTGAGGATGAACAACATGTAACCGGGTGCTCGGATACACAGGTCAGAACCTTACTTTAACTTTGACAGGCAATTACTCAAAACTATGTTTTGACACACTTGTGGATACTTGATACAACTTTTCAGGAGTAAATATTAAGATAGAGCCCTCTGGTTTTTTGCATTTTCAAGATAATAGCATGGCGGAGGGGGAATATGCAGGTTTTGTTTAGTTTCCTTCATGTTCTTTTATAATAAATTTTTAAATAATTGTTCATTCACAAAAACTTATTATTTAAAAATGTCTTATACTAAAAAATTAATAACTTGGCTTGTTTTCGTCATAGGGAAAAAACCGAAAATATACCCCCTTTCAATATGCTTAACAATAACAATGATACCATCCTTATTTCTCTAAGTCTACTGTAGCCTTAGAAAACTTGTTTCACAATCTACCATTGTTCCAACAATGAAAAAAAATCACAACAATACTTACAGGCGAAAAAAAAAATTTTAATTTAATTTTTGTATCTAATTGACAGCATCTGAATCAGTACCAAAAATAAAATTTCATGAATTGTTACGACTGTGGATTTTTTGCTCTAGGGCATACAAGTACCTTAATACAGTCAGAACTAACACAGTATTGCATAAGGTTCTGTGGTACAGTACTTGACTATTTCAGAGAATATACACAAGACTGACATGATTACAGTATTATCATATTTGAGAGTGATAGGGACCTACCGACAGCTTACCTGTAGAAGTTCGGGTAGTTGTCTGAAGATTGAATACACGAAAATATTTACACACAAAACGACGAAACGTTTCGTCGTTTTGCGTGGGTATAAATATTTTCGTGTCTTCAATCTTCAGACAACTACCCGAACTTCTACAGGCAAGCTGTCGGTCTCTATCACTCTTTCCCCAACAAACTTCAAACCAGCTTTTAGGCTCTACATACCTAAATAATATTTTAAAAGTAATGTGAAAGATTTAAAATGATTAATATTTTACTAAAGCAGGTAGTTGCTTTAACAGAATAGTAAAGAAATAACAATGCTATCTAGTTTGTAGGGAGGTTAGGCCTTCTGTAATTATCAATTCTTGAGTAAAAAAGAAAAAACTTCTAAGATAATGGTAATTTTCCATGGTGTTAATATTAGTACTACACTCAGCGTTAAGTTTTACTTCTAGAGTAATTAAATTACAAAAACCTACCATACTGACCATACAAAATTATGAAATTTACTTTACAACTACGCACTTATGGACACTGTATCTGCATCACAATCTAACATCATTCAGACCTCTGCTTTATTGTATTATTGGCTTCTATTGTAGCCCGTAGCAGTGCTCAGACTTTTATGAGTATCTCTAAATACCCTGGTGGAGGCTCGTCAATCTACAAAATAAGACTTGGCAAACTTTTCTACATTACCGGTACTAAAAATCACACGTTACTTGAATGTTAATCAAGTCATTGACCACGATAAACAAAATATAATTTGTAGCTTTCTATGGCACAATGTAATGACGGGAAAGACTACATTCATAGATCAATATCATACACAAACTACATCAATGTTTGATGTACAGTGTAATATAAAGCAAAAAGCCACAAAATATGATGATAGAAAGAAGTGTAAAAGTTTAAAAGCAAAACCTTAGCAAACCCAGCCAGAAAGAGGGATCAAGACAATGGATTACCATTTGAAATCAAGCATACACCCAAGATAATGTTAAACATTAAATTTTTAAATTAATTAATTAATAAAAAAAATTTAAAAACAGATGGAATGATGGAGAGTAAAGTATTAAATACTAAATATTTTATACGACTCCAACCAACCATTCCCAGAGTTAGCAACTAACATCTAATAGCTAGGGGTCCGTGAAAACGGTTTTATTTTTCATTAAATTTCGTTTTTGAAGTAACAAATTACGGTGTTATTCAAGGAAAGCTGTATTTTGACGGTTTTATCCATATTCCCTATAGTATTTGCACGCATGTAGCGTTTCATTTACAACTTACACGTGGGTGCTTTTTCTGCGAGAAGTTTGAATATGCATTTATACAGTGTTACTTGAGACACTATTTTTTCCAGATTGTCGCCTACCGGCCAAAAAAAGGAAAAAATGGGCTTATAATTAAAAATCTCAGATTTTTCATCTTTTTCGTCATTAAAAGCACGAATAATACGAATTTCGGTGTTATTCACCGATATATACGAATTTCGGTGTTTGGCGGTGATTCAATTTTGACATTTTCATGTTTAAAATCGATCAATTCATGCTCATTTTGTGAAATAAAATGATTCTTACACATTTCGGTGTTATCGTTATTCGCGAAATACACGGACCTCTACTAATAGCATTAGTTTGTAGCCTGGAGAAAATGTGATGTTTTTACTTTAGTATTTTGACATGGCTTGACAACTTTTAAAACTCGTTTAGTTGTGTATGCACACGAGTGTATGGAAGTATGCTAATAAATACAATATCAATATCAATTAACTAGTAGTAACTGCAAAGAACTAACTTGGAGGTAGACTGAATCTTTGCCAGGACATAACAATACTACCCCTGGTTTTACCACAGGTCCCTAGTTCACGACATCACAGGCTTATTCTAAGACCTAACTCATCATACACTATAACTAATCTAACAATTAAAATATGTCGCACATATTCGGATGAGCTTATTGACTTTATACGCCACTAAAGCGTGGTTCACACAAATGAACTAAGGATTACAAATAGTGACCAAGAGTTAACGACTATAGCCGTCTCGGTTCACCTACATTAACGAACGAATGAATACAGCGACAACAGTAGCTTTCGTCTGATTGGTTCTCGCAAAGACATCTACTTAGTTTCTGATTGGATGGACTAGAAACTGGATAAGGCTAAGGCTAGAAGTTAAAAGTTTCTTAGTCATAGCGCTAGTCGTTAGCCTTGTCACTGCTAGTATACACATTCAACTGCTTCAGGCTAGAAGTTCAACTTCTAGCCATAATCATTAGCCAAGTGTGTGAATGTGTATTTAGACTGTCAAGAGATAGCACTGCTAAGCTGTACCAATGTCACCACCATTTGACGTTTATCAAACGATCAACAATTGACAGGTGTACATTAGTTCGTTTTGTCACCACCAGAATGCTACAGTCTCATTTAAGTGACGTATATTCATGGCGACACAGCAGATCTACTCTAATCTCACCTGACTTATAAACTATAGTTGCCCCAACGAAAGTATTCTGATGCTTACGACACAGCCGAGTCCAAGGTGACAACATAATTTTCTACTTTGCTAATTCCTACCATCTAATCTAAACACGTCCATTGGGGATAATTTAAAACCTTTCGTTGGTTACCTGTAACGGTGGGTGTGGCCAAACCGCCTGTGCACTCGACTAAGCCTAATCATGCATTTACGAATGTGTGAAAGCACGCCATGTATCTGTTGATTTTCTTTCAATTGGCGCGGGTGAAAGAGACGTGAGATCGGTATGCGAATACTTTCATTGGGACTAGTATAGGCTAGTGTTTAAATGTCGTGCATGTTTGGGTGAACGATCGTATGTCGCTGTTGTTCTTCGTCTGTTTCCTGTCGGGCAGTGGGCTCGTTATCACCGTTGACCTCCTCGTAACAATCCGGATGAAGTTTCCTGAAACAAGACCGTAATTCATTCGTACGTCCGCGTTGTACAACTGCAATTACGTACACGCAAAAGTAGCGTGTTTTGTAAACACGTAATCTGGTCGTTGTGAGACCGATTCCCACTCATCACTTCATGCCATTCCCACGCGACCACACAACAAACACCACCCAAAGCACCTCTTCAGATGCGCCGCCCTCAAGAAGGACATTGACTCCCCGCCCGACTCAATGAGCAGGACAGAGAAGGAGGCAGCCTTGTATTGGATAACAAGAAAGAAGAATGGTTGAAGAGGCCAACTCTGCACTACCTACTCTCTCTATGATTCGATGGGTCAATATTGTTACAGCTATGTAATGAAATGTACTACTGTCTACAAATGGAAATAAAACCTACTACTACTAGTACTATTACTACTACATAGGAAAAAAAATGATTACCCTGGGGCTACTTTTATGGGAGGAAAGAACTCCTGGGTACCTACTACCTTTGTCCTTGTTATAGATGTTGTGTAATGTTATCTATGAGTCATGCAAGGCCCCAGTGTTGTTTACTTTGCTGCACTCAGCAACCTGTGCAACAGCTGTTCTGTGATGTCATCACTGGGTTGACAGTGATGTCATTCTTTAATCTGTACAAGTCAGTCTTCTTCATGTGAGCTTACAATAAATAGATACTCCTATACTTTAAATATATAGTGAGTCACTAAGTGCAGTATGCATATGCAGGAGGTACAACCCTAGTAAATCAACAGCACTGACCAGAAAGGTACAGTAATCCCCTTTTAATTCAAACTTCAAAGGACCCTAAAAACTCTAATTTGAATTACAAAATTTTGAATTAAATGAACTTTTAACACTAAGCATCATACCCAAATCTTCTGCTGGGACTCCACCAATAGTTTGAATTACACATAATTTTGAATTAACTGAGTTTAAATTAATGAGAGACTACTGTAATGGCTAATAATTGCCACCCATCCACCTTCTATTCATTCAAACAGTCCCCCCAATACTTATGATCAAAAATTTACAATTATCTCCCACAAACCACAAAAAAGCTCTCCATCCTTACAATCTCTTTAAAATGTACACTAAAAGAATTTCCATTATTAATTAAAAAATATTATAATATTCTTGTAAAAATAAAATAATCAATTTTAAATTCATATGAATATTATGTTGATAATAATAATTATACAGGTAAAATTTTTAATAATTATAAAATGTGTTCAGTATTCATTATTTTCAAGACTGAAAATTGATTTACTTATATGTCCTAAAACTGAATACATGTAACAACAAAAAAACCTCATGGAAATAAGATGATCTATCTAAATTTTGGAGTAATTTTAATTAGTTGCATTTTTGTTGTTAAATAAATAGTTTGGCACTAGTTTCTTTCTTTTTATCACAATACCAACTATGCTGCATCTTCCATAATTTAACTGTAGCTACCATTGTACAAACCAACTCAATCCTCTCCCATTCTTGTTGCCTTACGCCTCTATTATTGCAATTTGAGACGATGAGGGGGGGATAGATGAAGATAAAGGACAATTACAATAAAATCATGCCTTGCCATGCAGGTTTCGAAGGTGGCATATGCTCAGGATCTTTACCGCTACCACGCGAAACACCCAGATAGTTTTTCTTCCATCTCCACCCATTCTCATTAGAAATCTATATCATCCAATAGTCTTCTCCACATTTGGCTTATCAGGCCATCATGCTAGATGTGGCCAACCAGTACAGACTGGCTTCCTTCTCTTCTCTCTTCATGCCGATAGGCAATGCGTAACATTCTATTGTCTATTACATCTAAAAAGGTATTGTCTGTCCTGTTCTTCCATCCCACACAATTTGCAAATGCTAGTCTCTGAGTATTTATGGAGTGTGCTGTTACACTTTTGAGCTCACTTTTTTTCAAAGAAATACACCGAAAATCCACTGTTTTTTATGTAACACCATTAAGTAAGGGTAATACCAATACAGGTCAAGGCGACACTGTACAAGACATATTTTATACCGATCCTCACATTTGAGGCAGAAACCTGGAATATGGGGAATGGAGAAGAAAGTCAAATACAGGCGGCGGAGATGAGATTCCTGAGGAGCACGGTGGGAAAGACAAGAAGAGACAGAATTAGAAATACAAACATTAGAGAAATGCTTGGTGTGGAGAAGCTAGGGGACAGAATGGGAAGGACAAGGCTGAGATGGTTTGAAACGGATGACAGAAGAGAGGATGCCCAGGAGAATATATGAAAAAAAGATTGAAGGAAAAAGAAGATGGTGAAGACAAAGGAAGAGATGGAAGGAAAAGATTGCCGAAGACTTACAGACGAGGGGAGAGAACTGGGAGCAAGTAGAGGAAGTACGATTGTGGGAAGATAGGAAGAGGTGGAAAAATTTGGTTGTGAAACCCAAGCTGACCCTGCTAGAAGCAAGAAATGCCAATTTTAACAATTTTTAGTCATCGAAGTTATTTGGGTAGTTTATTGATTTGGCCGTTGAAGTTCCTCCAAATTTCCATTTCCCCGTACACCTTATCAATCTAATGAGTAATGACTATAACGTTGATCTACTGCATATCTTTTTAAACCATCAACATAACAGTATTTCTCAGTATTGAATTCCTCACTAACGAAGAGTGTTCTTCGAGCAGCAACGTCACTGATCAAGATGCCAGGGATGTTTGAAATAAATGTGTGAGTTATTTATTTATGTATCACATTGCAGTTGGAAAAGAGTTTTTGGTCAATTGTTATTGTACATAGTTAAAATATATATTCTACATTGGGATCATAATTCTAAGTGGCCACTCAGATTATGATCAGAACACAGAAAATATATTATGTATTGATTTGTGGTTTTATTTTCAGTGTGTGGGAGTTCTCGAGTTACATTGTAACAGAGTTTTGAATCGTTTTCATACAGACATACATACACATGTTACCAAATAAATAACATAATCAAAAACATACTTACAATTATCTCGAACTATGTAGCACAATTCCTGCTAAGCATGCTGCAAGTAGTATACACACTATGATGAGCTACAGTTGAGCTACGATGAGCTACAGTTGAGCTACAGATGAGCTACAGTTGAGCTACAGATGATCTACAGTTGAGCTACAATGAGCTACAGATAAGCTACAGTTGAGCTTCCAACTTGTTTTGACACTAACAGGTGTAAGAACCACCACTCAAGGTGGGTAGAGAGCGTTGCGAGCAATCCGGCCAACACTCACTGAATATTGGATACAAACAACTTTCAACAATAAGAATTTTTAAGTCATAGCAAAACTATTTGACTTCTTTGGAATCTTTGGATAAGTAGTGCACTGCCTCCTCGATGGGGTTTTGGTTCATTCTAGAAGGCGGAGATCAGTGGCCGGAACGCTCGCAGCGCTGCAGTGTAGTCGTTTGTTGTACGCCTCCCCATTACACAAAACTAAAACCTTTGAAGGAGGTTTTGGAAAAGGATAAGTGAACAGTTAAAACGTTTTTATTGTTTGGAAACTGACAGGAAAATTCTAGACCAAAATGAAGAAATATTTTAGAAGTTATGCATATGGAGTAATTATGTCACATGGCTGGCATGGCACAAAACAGAATAGATGCATTTGAGATGTGGCATTACCACAGGCTGTTGAAGATCTCTTAGATGAAAGTCACAGAGGGGAGCTGGACCGAGTAGATTTCATTCTGTGACTTCTTCGAGTTTTAGCTCTGAAGATGGGTAGTGTAACCTGCCCGAAACGTCAGCTTTTAAGCGACAATCGACGCGGCTATACCAGACAGCCAAGTTCAAGTTCATTGATTGACTCGGGCCGCGAAAGCCTATTGTGAGTGTTTATCCCTTGGATGGACCAAGGATGTAAATACTGTACATGAAAAACGAAGAAATAGGCTACGGAAAAGTTAAATAAAATAGACCGATCGTTTCGTTGGACATATTATAAAACAGGAAGGAATTCTTAAAAATGTAGTGGAAAGGAAAAAATAATAATGCCACAATCAGATTAGAAGTCACGGCTGAAATAATGCACGGGATATGCGGAGCCATGGATATAAAAAGACTGGCAGAAAAGAAAGAGAGGTGACACAAACAAATACATGCATTGATAACAAGTAAAATGAAGAATGTTCTGTTAACAATACTAAAAAAATTACACAAACATAAAACCTAGTATTTTATTTTTTCAAACATAAGTATTAGTGTTGATTTTAACCTCCAATGTTCGACTCATTATAATACGCAACAGATCTGTACCGAAGAAGATCTGAAACTGAAATAACTGCAGGGATATCTACGGACAAGGAAGAAAGTTGTCGGTGTATTTATTTTTTCTACATATAATACTCCAATATGCATTTGTTCAAACCATAGATATAAATATTGTTACCAAGATACGTAACTCACTGCTATCTGGACGTGATTCTCTTCTGAGATTTCAACAATGGATTATTCTCCGCACGTTGCCATATTGTATATTTAGAAATTATTATTTTCAATGCTGCAATGACTACTTTATGTCCAATGGGTATACAGATACTCGCGTACTTTATTTTTATAGCCATCAATATCAATGACATACGCCAGGCGATGTATAACACATTGAAAAACACACATGTTAAAATGTAAACAAACAGGCAATCATACAATATGGCGGGCATCGAGGAACGAGCATAGGTCCTCGGACCTCCATTCAGTTACATATCTTGGTAACAAGAACAACATTTATATTTATGTTCAAACATAAATACTACTAGTACCGTGCAAGTAGTTACGTACATCCAATAACAAGAGCATGCATTGAAAACAACAAACACGTAATATTACCACATGACAGTATAATTATAATTGTTTCCAACCATCCATCACATATCTACTGAAATTGAAAATGAAAACAAGATGATTGATACAATACAAATCTGATAAGAATTATCATTTTTAACAACAATCTAAGCATGGAAGAATTAAAAAATAAAGTTTTTTCAAGAGGATCGGGTAAATAAATCCCTATCAATCACAACTTTGATATATTTATTATTGTGCACAGTAGAACAACCTATAATTTATAGCACTGCAATTTAACTAGGAATTGAATACAGAGATCAGATGTTATGATTTTTCTGACGTACGCACAACAGAAAATATAATTTTCAAGTTAAAAAAAATATGATCAAAAATTATATTTTGTTGCACGACCGTAAGGAATTTGGTGAAGATGATACCAACACGAAAAAATAGAAAACATAAACAGGGTGCAAACATGTGTAAAAAATAGCATTTTAAATTAAACGTTTAACCTTTTCATCATTTAACAAATTGTGTATAATATATATTCTATGTCTATATCACTTTGTATATAAAAATACCGGGATTTGGGGTTTTCAAAACATTATAAAATTGTGGAAAAGGTTTGGAATACACGTAGACCTATTGTTGTTACTACATCCTTCATAAAATGGACAAACCTTTGTTCAAGTAGTTTTATTTAAATCAAACTAACTAAAAAGCTGTGTATAGTTTATTGATATGTTTTCATTCTCATTAAGAAGGAGGGAAACCTCAGTATAAAAAACGCATGAAATTTTCATATTGTTAAATTTTAATTATCATCCCAAGACAAGCCATTGAGTTAGTGAATAAGTGAAGAAGAGTGGGAAGACCTAGAGATAGATGGCAGGACCAGGTACAAGTAGATGTGGATGAGAGAGGAGAGGAGAGGAGTGGCCAGTGGTAGAGGATAGAGAAAGATGGTGGGAGGACAGGAAAAGGTGGAGAGAGCTGGTGGAACGGCAAGAGAAATTCATTCACGAAGAGAATGAAGTTGAAGAAAATGATGTGTTAAGCTTGGCATGCCGATACTGATTCCTGAGATGCCCAAGATCAATGGTGGAAACACCCCTTTACCCAACTAAATCATGTTGGAATAAAGAGTAGCGATATATATTTATTATTATCCCAAGAATACTTCTCGAAATCAAAAATTGAAGTAACAGCACTCTGTGGTTTGGTAAGCCCTACAGACTAAATGCTAAATGTACCTAACATTATAACCAGTATGGTTGTTATTTGTATTGATTTATTACGTTCTAACTACTAATTAATTATGGATTAAATATCAAAACTAACTACTAACTAGCCTACTGATTATCTGTATAAGGCTTACCAAACCACAGGGTGCTGAAGACACAGATTTTCGATTTCGAGAAATATCCTCGAGATATAATTTATAAAATAAAAATTTCCTGCAGTTTTTAACGTGATACTATCCTTCGTTCTTACGCACTTTTAATGCCACACCCACAAGGTATGCATCGATAGCACAATATACCAAATGTTCACTTCTCTCTAACTCTAAACAATATAAGTACAAAAGAAACTAGCTGTTGGTACTAGCAGCGGAAATGAATAAGATAAAATACCGTAGGCAAGATTTCATGCATCAATAGACAAAATTAAATTATTCAACAATATACAATTGACAAGAACTACCTTAAATGTAAAATATAAATATAAAATTTGGTAATGCTTTAATTTAACAGTGTAAACACTAATAAAATATTAGAAAAAGTGTAAAATTAAGACTCAATAATTTACTTACTGTCCATACAGTAACACACTAAAAATTTAACAATGAAAAACTTATGTGCATTATATATTTTAGCACAAAATTTGTGTAACAAAATATATTTCAATAAATAGTAAACCAAAAAAGTGTGACAACTAGCCTTGAAACAATGATAATAAATGCATTGCCAACAGTGATGAATTAATTTCTAAGGAGCAAATGCATTCGAGGTGTGCATTTAAAAAAATATGAATACACTAATAATATTTGATAAATAAACTTAGCAAACAAATTTAAATTATGTAGATAGGAACCGTGGCGGAATTATATAATGAATAGGTCTTTTTCTTTTTACCTGGACAACATGTTCATGTTATCGTCAACTCTTGCCATGTTGTCTTTCTTTCTATCGCTTGATAACGGGATGAACGCGAGGCTTGAGCGCAGATGAACGTTTCACAAGAGAATCAAAAGAATCTTGGCTAGAAACGCGTTCACTTCAAGTAGTTTTCACTTCCAACCCTGACACGTAATTTTAAAAGAAATTTTTGGATAGACGTCCGATCAATAGATGCTTTTGGAAGTCCATTGGAATGGGTAAGAAGTCGAACAACATCCGTAATATCGAAGGAACGTCTGGTTCTGTTCACCTTTTCTACGATACTCATCGTACTTGTAAATGTTTGTAAATGATTTATTTATACCGATATAAATGCTCAAAATATTGATTTTTGTTATTCCCACCTTTTCTTGTATATTCTTATACACACCCGAGTAGATTGCGGAGAATTCCGAGAAGAAGACGTACGTACCGAGATTTACGGAAATAAATTGATAAACCGCACCAAACGTCCGCGGATCGAACCCGGGGGGAAGGGGGGGGACGAGAATCTTGTTCGTAACTCGAGACTGGCGCTCGGAAACAGTCGCCATTATCCGAGTGTCGACTTTCTTCAGACTTGTGTTTTGGACGTTCCGGGTGTCGACTTTCGGATTGTATTTTAGACGGAACGAGTGTCGACTTTCTTCAGGCTTGTATTTTGGACATTCCGAGTGTCGACTTTCTTCATACTTGTATTTTGGTGTCGGATCCCGTCGACGTTTTGCTGCCAGTTGACGACAGTTTCTCTGCGTTGTCGTCGCTGTCGCTGATTGTGGATAAATATCAGCGCAAGTTAGTCGTCAGCAAGCTGGTAGGTTGAATTAATTCGACGGGATAGCGTAGGTAGGTAGCCTTGATATTAAATCCGTGCAAAAACGGTTTTTAGTACAATCTTTAGAACGCTAGTCAATACTTGAAAAGCGATTAATGTCCACGATATGGTTTCGTAAGAACTAAAATCTGAATATGTTTGATAATTTAACATTTTAATTACAATGGTTTTTATTTTGTGAGTGAATTTAAAATTTGTAACTAATTAACAGGTTGAAATAACTAAATTCTGTAAAGATTAAAATATTTAAAAAATTTTGAAACAGTTCTTAGTTCTTATAAAACCAAGTCGTGGATATTGATTGCTTTCTCAACAATGTCTAGTGTTCAAAAACATTACCACGGAACCGTAATTTTGCGCTCTTTCAATACTAAGGCTACCCCTCTGCCTTAAAAGTACTGGTAAATAGAAATGTGTAAAAGTGGCATTTTAAAGTTTTAAAAAAAAAAATGATGTTCAACGGAAAGAGTTTTGAAGATCTCAAATTTCAGTCTCAGTTTTAAGAATTAAATAGATGAAATTTTAAAATAGAGTTTTCCTCTCAACGTCACATTTAGACCTACATGATTCATATGCAAACATTAAATTAAAAAAATATATTTATTTTGATAAATTTCCACTTGTACACATATCTACATATAATGATAAAAGAATAAGATACATGAACATACTACTAAGGTGATTAGGTTTAACATGTATTTTGAGTAAATAACTTATAAGTGTAACGACTAACAAATGATTCATTTGTATATCGACATGTGATCGACGTCCCTTGATCACCATAGTTGTTGACGATGATTCTTGTTGCTTAATTAAATATCTATTATTTCAATCATGAGGGGTGATAGATGAAGATGAAGGACAATTATAACAACCCATATACATTATGCAGGTTTTTGAATCTATGACGCTAGGTGGCATACGATTAGGACTTGGACCCCGTTGGCAGCGGAACACTTGAAAACTATCCTCCTTTGTAAATTTGTTTTATAACTGAATAGGCTAGACGATAAATGATTGAATTAATAATTACAAATATAAATAAATGAATGAATGAACGAACAAACGAACGAATGAATGAACGAACAAATAAATAAAAAGGTAGATAAATAAATAAATAAATATATAAATTAATTAATTAATTAATTAATTAATTAATTAATTAATAAATCAATCAATCAATCAATCAATCAATCAATAAATAAAGAAATAAATAAAGAAACAAACAAACAAACAAACAAACAAACAAACAAACAAATAAATAAATTAATAAATAAATAAATAAATAAATAAATAAATAAATAAATAAATAAATAAATAAATAAATAAATAAATAATAAGTAAAATAAAACAGTGAATATATTAAAGTGCCCCATGGATTCATAAAGTTTGTTTGGCTGCACACGTAACCAAAATAATTCGCTTGCAATCAATAGTTTTGGTGCCACTTCCTGACTATGCTGACTAGTGGATGAAATGTAAGCACATAAAGAGACACGTGTTTATATTGTCTACAACTACAACTACCACATGCTACTCATTTTCTTTTACAATTACAATTACTAGATGATTTATTATGTGTTATTATACTACTGGCAAATCTAGATGGGCTACTAATTGTCACTATTCACATCCTATATATTTACAAGAATTTCTATAAATGAAATATAAATTTAAATACATATAACATACACAGACTCAAGCTAGAGGAGTTCGGAAGCTGTGTGACGGAATGGCTGGATAGGATAGGAGGTCGAAGGACAACTTCGGAGGAGAGAGTAATGACGGCTGGAAAAGAAGAAGAAGAGGATAGTGTGAGAGTTGTTCGTTTCAACTACGGACGCACAACGATAAAATAAAAATCGTCGATAGTCGAAAAGATGACGGGCATTATCGAATGATAATAAATGTGTGAACATGAAAGAATCTTTTACATAGGTATTCCGTGTGATATTAGGTCACCTAACCGAGAACACAACGATATAGCAACATTCCTAGAACACATCTGTCGGGACACTGTTGTAATCACATAATTATGAGAGCCGATTCCCAGTATTTTGGCAGTAAACTTACAAAAGACCCGAGAAACGAAATAGTGCGTCACGAAGTACAAACACCCTTTTACTGAAAGCAAACTAGTACAGTATTTTTAATTTTACTGTATCTATTATCGAAATTGTATTATTGAATATCGAATATCGAACGATAATGATTGATTATCGTGTGTGCGTCCCAAGTTTTCACTGTTACTGTGCATCATTCACTTTCCTATTGCGAAATACAGATGGTGTTTCCTGCTACAAGAAAAGCCATGATATAATATACCTCTCCAAGAGACTTACTGTACATATTTTAGGTCCCTTATGTAATAGAATATTTTATTTTATTAGCTTTATTAATTTTAATTAATGAATTAATAATTATTACAAAAATAATGATTTTAAAAAAACACAATTTTTTAAAAAAATATATAGATTAAAATAAATTAAAAATAATTTATCAATTATTTTGTCTACTACTTCTCAAAACTTTTTTCAAGTCTATATTTTGCGGCGGTGTCCGCTAATGAATAGTCTCATCGCACAAAACATACAGTGCAACTTCTTTATAACAAACATCATTCATTCCCACAAAATATATAAAAACAATACACATAAAACTGTAGTCAGGTTCCAGAAGGTACAAAAAGACTGCCCATTCTTATAAAGAAAACATTTGTATTAGTAAAAATTATACTATGGTCTGATAAAGGAACTTCACTGTATTTCTACCTACAGTAGTGATAAAGAGACTTAAATCATAGGGAATGTTGGAATTAAAAACTAAACGTTAAATGAACGAAACAAAGTTCAACATTTCGTCTACAAAACGACGACACGTTTCACGATATTCCAGTAGGGACGAACGCAAACGCCAACGCAATTATTGTTCGACAACTTTTGCATCGTTAATGGCCAGTTAACGATTTCAAAGACGTGCGAACAACACTGTCGTTGACGTTGCTCAAACAATCCTCTACTGGAGGGTTAACGTAAAATGTTTCGTTGTTGTAATATAACAAATTGCTGGACTTTGGAATTATTTTGGTTGGGTGATTCATACGAGATGGGATTTTAATTTGTTCTGTCAATGTCCTCATTGCCTATCTCAATGCTTGAGACTATCTAGGAGCAAGTCGAACAAGCGTCGATAGAAAATTTCTAGTTGAATTTCTAACCCAGCACTAAAGTCTGTCTCTATCCAAGATACACGCCGGTAAAGAGGACTCCTCAAAGGGCGGCTTATTTCCAGCTCACTGTGCAAGGTAGTAAACGTCAAGCTTGTCACCAGGAAGGATGCACAGTTTTTAAAAAAAGTGACAACCAATAATATCTATTCAAATAAGAAAAACAAGCACTTGACAATAGGAAGACGGGGGCTCAGGATTCTGTCCGTTTTCAAAGGGTCGACCATAATTATCTCTTGCTTCGACGGTCCATGTGGTTTGGAGCTGTCTTTACTATGATACTAGAAGGTAAGTGGTTTGCCAAATAAAGGAGATGATTGACAGCATAAGTCTCCAACAATGAAAAACACTTCCTTTTAGTTCTCATTTTGCCGGCGTGTATCTTGAATCGGGACAGAGAATAGTTGTATTGACCTTCCCATGGAACCCCGATTTTTATCGCTTAAAATGCTGTAAAATTGTTCGAAATTAAACCAAAATATGAACTTCCCTACAGAATTTAGTGCTCTTTCTTATGAATGTTTCTATGTTCCAATAAAAATCCGTTTTTCAAATGTTCATATTTAATTAGAAATAGAAAGGTGTGTTAACAACAACACATAAATATGTTCATATTTAACTAGAAACGAGTGTTAACAACAACACATAAATAAGAACATATGAATTTAATGGGAATCTTTATTGGAGCAAAGAAACATTCATAAGAAAGAGCACTAAATTCTGTAGAGGATGACACATTTTCGTTCAATTTTGAACAATTTTAATGAAATTTTAAGTGTAAGAAATGTAATTATTCTGGTCAGAAAACTAAACGAACAAACAGTATAACACTACGTAGACCGTCTTAGATTCTCCGCAATGAAGGTGACAACCTTAAACCTGTTGAATAAGAAGAATGAGTTCTCTTACCGGTATAGGAGATAGTGTTGAATGATGAAGAAGATGTCGAAGACGACCGAGAACAATCCGAGGCCAAACTTGGTCGGGTCTCCGAATATCGACGCCCAATCATCTGTAAAGTAACGTTATTAATAACGTCCACGAGAGTTAGTGTCGACAGAGACCAATAACAGTTATTTCAATAGAGATGTCTACTTAGAAAAATGAAAATACTAGGAAAACGCTTACAATAACTGTACTCTACAGATGAGCAATTTTAACAAGATTGGGTATTTTTTCAGTAATTAATTTTTTGTAGGTTGGCATCTTGACGGATTTGGCTGATTATGTTAACAGCATCGAGTTTAGTGGTCACAAATGTTGACCGAAAATTTCAGCCAAATTCGTCAAGCCGTTTGACCTGTGCGCGACGAACAAAATTTGTTGCACGAACAAACGAACAGACAAACAGACAAAGCGCCGATCGAGTTGTATGGAGAGATTTGCTATCGCTCATCTAATTACTTTAGTAAACAGAACAACAACATACCCAATAAAAAACTTACAATTGGTAAAATAATAAACAAATTAGAATTAAATTGAATTGAAACAAATTAGAATTAAATTGAATTGAATTGAAACAAATTAGAATTAAATTGAAATTGAATTGAAGGTTTAGAGGATTATGGTTGCTAGTGCTCCCACAACTATTGTTTTGGTAATGATTAATTCTGCAAATAATTTTTTTCGGTATGCTTATCTTTTTTTTTAATTTCAAGTTTTCACGTAATGAATGTATAGCCTAGCTGAAAATGAGCTATAAATCATAATGCATTGAATATACTAGGCCTATTATGTACTTCACACTAACATGAAACGATTTATTAAAAAAAAAGTAACATCTAAAAAAATATCAAAACATTCTCATCTCAGTGGGAACATAAATATTGTACGTACTGTAGTTGTGAGCGTTGAGTATCATCTGCAACATGCTGAGCATTCCGCCCGTGAAGTCCAGGAATATGTTCCCTATGCTCCAGCCCACGGTGCTCTTGCGTTTGTAGTTCATGTAAGCCTGGAGAAAAATTGACACAACACATGTACACTTGTATGAGGGACTGTTTCATGCCTAACATTTCCACAAACAAACACACTATTGATATATTATGCCACCCACAAGTATGGCTCTGTAAATATAAGCAGTTATTTTAATGTTCTGTAGCTTCTCCAAAAAAAGAAATTAGTTTAAACAAAAAATTGGACTTTGATGTCTCGTTTTATTGAACGTTAATCCCGTGATTTACCGGTACGTTAATTGATAAAAGTTCATTTTTTTTCTGTGCAAAAAAATTGCAAATGCCAATTATCATGAAGAATTAGCAAGAATTGCCTCCTTTTAGTGGGATTTAATATTTAGCAATCTATATTTTTAGTATGATGATGGGAGAATGAAATTATTAAATATTTTTAATCCAGACCTAAAGGTCCATAACAAACACAATTTACATTCAGGAAAAACACAAGACAACAACCAATATAACAACAAACAAACAAACAAAAAAATATTTACTATTTCAACTTTTCAATACAATAACAATACAATACAAAGCGTCTTTATTCATCTTCAAATCAGTGTACATAAGCTAAGATACGTGATACTGTTAAGCCGTATTTGGCCTACAAATAGAAGAAGAATACCCACCTAGGGCCGAAACCCTGTGTGTGGGCTTGAGATATCACTCCATTCTTTTTTAGTAACGGAGACGTGCCTGCAGTGAGGCGTACATCAACTCACCTGAGGGACGTACTTGATGAGCGTTATGGTCAGCTTCACGTACGAGCAGTAGTACAGGAAGTCCAGCCACGTCATTACCATCGTACCCGCCAGGATGGAGCTGATTATCAGGAAGACGGCGAAGATGCCGATGATGATTCGCGCCGTCCACGAGACCATTTGACTTCCTCGCTGCACGACAGAAACATTCACTTAGTAATTCATTATAAACATAACCGATAGAAGTGGCTCAGCGGTATGACGCGAGACACTAATTCGGGAGGTCGCCGGTTTGATTCCGGCCACCGGTAGTACTGACTGAAGGTTTTTTCCGAGGTTTTCCTCAGTTGTAAAAGCAAATGCTGGGATTGAGTCATACTATCAGCCCTCGGACATTCCTTCCCAACTATCCAAACACCCTTATAACTTAGTTAGTCACCTGAAGAGGGGCACATCAGGTAAAGCTGGTGTGCACCCTATAACGGGTATTCCTTCGAAAAATTATTATTATTATTATGAACATTCGCTTGTATTTTGTTTTGTTTTTTCTAGGATGCTATCATATATGCCATAGATGTAAAAGGTACAAGATTTGGTGATCTTACATAACCCAAAAATTATTGTTGGCTCCCAACATTAATCCTTAACATTCTTATGTTGGCTTACTATGGACATGAATATTTTGTCAGTAAGCAACACACAAAATTTGGAACGAATAAATTAAAAAACTTAATATATATTTTTTGTTTTTTTTATTTTACAGTATCGTCTTTTAATTTAATCGTCTTGATTAGCCAAGTTGCAAAAATATAAGACGTTAAGCCCAAATATCAATCTCTTTCTCTTAAATTTTATCTCAATATATTCAGCCTTTAAATTTGCCTCCTATAAATAATCGCTTACAATGCTTTTACTAAATAAGAAACAAAAGAAGGAAAGTGGATGAGATTAAGTATGTATTATAGTACTTATTTCATTGAACTAAAAGTAAACACACAATCGAACAAAAACTTAAAACAAATATCAAAAAAATATGAATTGTAGGACACTTTATTATAGTTAAGAAACTGTTAGAATGACGGCCCCCTCCTTATCCCCTCCACTGCTACCCGACCCCCCTCAACTCCGTGAAACAACAAACTGAACAACTGAAACAAACTGATTTTCAGTTACGTATTTCATTTTGTCAGGTTGTCACAGAGTTGAGGGGGGTCGGGTAGCTGTGGAGGGGATATGGAGGGGACCGTCATTCTTACAGTTTCTCAACTTTAACATATGTTTTGACATTAGTCTTCGTATTGGTAAAACATTTCGCAACCCATTCCACTAGTATTGGTTGAGTCTCTGTACAGTATAGCTCATGTCTACTTTTAATTTACATACATATTATTTAATAAATGTATTTTCACTTACCTCGTACAGGAAGCATTGCACAATGGTTATTACGGTCGCGAACGTTGCGTGCAGTGCAAAGAATATGTCGTTCATGAGAACGGGATTCGTTCCTTTAGGATATCTCTCGAAGTAGTCGTTCTAAGAGGGAACAAGATCGAACATTATTATGTGCAATGTCTAATACATAGTAAGGTAGTAAAGGTGTGCGCTTAACTTGAGAAATAAATACCAAAAAAATACCACAAAGTATAGGCCTACCGCTATAACAGGTAATAGACTATATTGTCATGATAAAACCAGGGCTATTAAACTGTACCATTTTATAATCAATATGGGCCTAAACTTGAAATTGAACACGTGGTGCGCAACAAGTGTGGGAACGGTGGGTGCAAATTTTATAACCGTGCTACTTTGTTTTTTTATTTTTATAAGACATGGAGTACTCTGCTACTCCCCCCTACCCGATAAATGAATGTTGGAAACGGGGTCAAGATATATATATAGTGATTTCTGATTTTATTAGGTTATTAAGCTATTGTCATATTGAAGACTGGAATGCATCTAGAGCCAAATGATTATTATTGCTGAAGTCAAAGTACCCATACAATATGCCGTATCTAATTCAATGCCTGGTTGTTTTCTTATCTAGGCTAACGAATGCAATTTGAAGTGAATTTATTTTCTTTGTGGATTCCATTCTATGTGGATTTCCTTTCTTTCTTGTAACAGACTATAGGCCTAAGTTATGTAACTTATTAGCAAAAGACAAATAAACAGCCTCTACTTAAAATGTAAAAAAATAACTACAAAAAATAGAACTTCACCCTAAAAAAAATATAGAATTAATTAACAATGTCTGTAAACTACAGTTTTAGAAAATTGGAAATCAAATCAGATTTTCAATTTTTTTTTTTTTTTAATGATTTAGCTCTAAAGCTTATCTCAGTAATGTTTGCGTTGTAAGGACACTTAGAAACAAGGACATGTTTGCGAGTCTACGCACAGTGTCCCTTCGCAAGGTACCACTCACTTCTATCGCCGGGATCCAGTAGAGACCGCAGTTGAACAGTGAGTAGAGGAAAAACCCGATGAGATTCAGCGCCAAGAAGTCGAAGTTCAGACCAATCACGCTGGAAACAAAGCACGAAAAAATACGTTATATAGATACACGTCTTATAGGATTAATTTTCTCTAAATTTAGCAAATTAGTTATTTTAAATTTAGCAATTTGTAGCATGTATCTTTTTAGTTTTTTTACATCAATACCTTCAATGTAAGGGGGTTTCTTGCACTTTTAATGAAAAATTATGTGCAGACAATATATATCTGCTCCCTGTGTCCAACAATGAAGTCGGGTAGGGGATAGGAAATCAATCCCATCATATTCTGGCCCCTAGGTACATCGAAGCCGGCTGGCCATGCCTGACGCTTCCCTCAAGTTAACTTTCTCTAGCTCCTCCTCTTCACTTCCTCTTCTTCGCTACTCTTCTTGCAGACGATGTTTAAAATAAATTCAGTTGTCACTACTTGAACTCAATAGGAATTAAAACAGCCTATTTGTTTGTAAAATGGTAGGTATGCATTTTGGAGCGTTTTTTAAAATACATCACTATTTAGAATCTTAAACCTAAAATGCTACACAGTTTTATATCTAGTTACAGTACATGTAGTTTCATGTTTAATTAAAAAGGTCGCACAGGCTGAAAACTAGGGACAAACCTTTGGAATCTGCTTTCTGCTACATCTGCTTTCCACTATGCTACAGCATATTCTCAAGAATATTATTAAAAAAAAAAAACGCTCAAGCATGCATTTTACATCTCTATTTGGGGCATTCGCCATTCCGACAATTCGCTTACCTCTTCCGCTTCCAGTTTTCGTAGATTTGCGGGTAGAAGGAAATGGACCACGCCACGAAATACACCCATCCTATGACCGCACTCACGTGGTAGATCACGTTGGAATGTAGGTTCGTCACTCTCACGAACGCTTCCGAGAGATCAACACTGGACACAAACAAGAAATAAGGTATTACAGTGAAACTTATTTTTGTAACAAAGGTCTTTATAACAAAATGATCTATATAATAGGGCTGAGTCGTGTAAACGTTTAAACGTGCAAACGCCCGCGCGAAAATGTACGTGTACAAATATTCATACACGTTTAACCGTGACTTATACTCCGCCTGACCAATCCCCCTCCCCCACCACCCCCCACCCAAAACCCAATTCACAGATTTTTCCTATTTTTCCTATGTTGCATGTAACAAATAAATTAATAAATAATAAATAAATATATAAATAAATAAATAAATAAATAAATAAATAAATAAATAAATAAATAAATAAGTAAGTAAGTAAGTAAGTAAGTAAGTAAGTAAGTAAGTAAGTAAGTAAGTAAGTAAGTAAGTAGGTAAGTAAGTAAGTAAGTAACTAAATAAATAAATTAATTAATTAATTAATTAATTAATTAATTAATTAATTAATTAATTAATTAATTAATTAATTAATAAATAAATAAATAAATAAATAAAATAAATTAAGTAATTAATTAAATAAATAAATAATTAAATAAATATATAAATAAATAAATAAATAAATAAATAAATAAATAAATAAATAAATAAATAAATAAATAATAAATAAATAAATAAAAAGATAAATAGATAAATAAATAAATAAATAAATAAATAAATAAATAAATAAATAAATAAATAAATGAATAAATAAATAAATAAAATAAATTAAGTAATTAAATAAATGAAGAAATAATTAAATAAATATATAAGTAAATAAACAAATAAATAAATAAATACATAAATAAATAAATATATAAATAAATAAATAAATAAATAAATACATAAATAAATAAATAAATAAATAAATAAATAAATAAATAAATAAATAAATAAATAAATAAATAAATAAATAAATAAATAAATAAATAAATAAATAAATAAATAAATAAATAAATAAATAAATTAATTAATAAATAAATAAATAAATAAATAAATAAATAAATACCAAATAAATTAATTAATTAATTAATTAATTAATAAATAAATAAATAAATATATAAGTAAATAAATAAATAAATAAATAAAAAAAAAAAAATTAAAAAAAAATAAAAAATAAAAACAAACATATTAATGAATACGGATGAATGCGAGAGCCTAGGTACCTGGGTTGCGCCCTGGGCGTTATGTTGGCGCTGAGTGTGGTGTGCCCGGCCTCTGTCGCTGTGACGGTGAACTCGTAGGTCTGCGTCCCCGTCGTGTTGGCAGCGATGGAGTAGCTGGCGGGCGTCACCTTTAGCAGCTCGGCGTGGTTGGGCTCGAACCTGAGCAGCACATCCTCTCGGAACGAGTTGCTGCAACGTGAGAGATGCGTTCAATTAGATACCATGTATACGTAGTGGAGTAGCTGGGCGGAGTCACCTTGAGCAGCTCGGCATGGTTGGGCTCGAACCTGAGTAGCACGTCCTCTCGGAACGAGTTGCTGCAACGCGTGAAACGCGATCAATCAGATTCATATAATTATTAATTTATTTAATGTAATTAAACCATTCTACACTTTGAAAGAATTTTTTGATAATAACTTAAATTCATGTTAAACCCATCTTTACTGTTATTTCTGAATGTAGGCCTATGTGTATTTTGTAGTTTTGTAGTTTTGTATGTATATATGATATGAGCAGGCCAGAAAAAGAAGCTGTTTTATATTGGATAGTAAGACAAAAGAATGGCTGAAAAAGCCATCTTGGCACAAGAAGGAAAAAAAAAAAGAAATATATTTTATTTTGTATGTATAGTAGGACCTATCTATATTTGTGTAGTTTGTAGTTTGTACCAATATTTGTGTTCTGTACAAATCGCATGGTGAAATAAAATAAATAAATGTATATGTAGGCCACACACAGAAACATATCAACATTACAAGTTAGAAGGATTCGAGATCTGTTGTTGATAGAGATCCATGTTTAGACAATATTTAATTAATTAGGCCTAATTTATCAGAAACTTGTGTTGAAACCTAGCTAAAAAAAAAAAAAAAAAACTAATAGTAAATAAAAAAAAAAATTAATAAACAAGCCTGAATAGGCCTACTGCATTAGACTACAAATTAAATTACAATCTCAATATATTTATAATGTATGTATTGCTGTTCTACCATGCTTTACAATGATTGACAACGATTGATTCAGCATCAATGTGCAATATTCTAAATTGAAACATCTATTGAATTTCTAATGCGCGATACCAACTACTGTAGGCCTAAAGTATTAAATATAAATTAGGAATAATTAAGACGAAATAGAAAAAAATACATAGGCCTACACTAAAATGCCATGATCAGTTAATGTAGTAAACAGAACACATTGAACGTAATTAAAATCATGTATCCTAATTCCAAATCCTGTACAATCACAATAATATTATTAAGATAACTGTTGTATTTGTCACTAAATGTAATTATATAAAATTGATTAGAGTTGTTTTGTATTGCCAATAAATAATAATAAGTCCTCGCTTGTTACAAAGATCTGTAATAATAAATTATTCTAATTGAACAGAACAATATAGTCCACAGCATAATCTTATATAACAGCTTCAATTAGTTTTTTAAAAGTGTTTTAGCAAAATCCCCCCCCCCCCCCTTCCCTTCCCTCACTACTCGATCTAACAATCAAATCCCCTTGACCACGAACGAATGTCAAGTAGGACGTATCATGGTCGACGACAGATAGCACAACACGAACACGGTAAACCACTTACGGTAACCAAATCCAATAAAGGACGACGACGTAGAAGAAACTAAAGACACAGAACACGAACGCCGTGGAGACTGGAGTCACTTGCATCGCGACACACGTTAACGGCACCGGTTAGCTCGCGATACTAAACCTAGCGAAACTAACGGCGTTTAGATGATGTCTTGATAACGCTTCAAGATACGAAAATAGTGATTCACATCGGCGATTTGGTTTTTTATCAGCTAAACGATGAATCTGAAAACTCTAAATTTGAATTGTCGTTCCTGCAATCAATTTATGGATGTATATAACTAGCTTATTATACTAATTTAATTTAATTAATTAAATTAAGCCATCCTAGCAACGAAGCACTCAATAAATTCAAAGTTGTTCTGAATGGGCCTTGTTGATTCTGGCATTTGTCCGCAGGTGTTCGCACTGTACAATCACTGATTCATATGTTTCGTATTTTAAATATCGATCTTTGATTGGTTATCGCTCACTCGTCGATGGTGTTCGGAGCCTACAGGGTTGGTTTAGTCGCTTTAAATTAAAGTCCCCCACTGCAAATCAGTTTAGTTACTGAGTGGGTAGACTCTAAATGTGAATTTATTATCTATTTTTGTTTATTTAATAAATTAAATAAATTAAGAAAGTTTTGAAGTTTGTAAATTCATCGTTTAGCCGATGCCGATAAAAAACGAAATCGTCGTTATGTATCACTTTTTCAATATCTAGATGCGTTCTCAAGGAATCGAAAAGAAAAACGTTGACTTGGCGAGTTAGGTAGGCCTACTGTAGGTACTTTGCTCTTAAATCCGCTCCGCCACAACGAACATTAACCACGTTAACGAGTAGGCTACAGCTGGCTTGCAACGATTTGTGCGATTAGACGTGCAAACAAAGAGCAATAAAATCGGCAGGTGATTGATTGATTTATAACGAGAACGTGTACGTGTCGTCATTCAAGAAATTGTTGACAAAATAACGTGTGAGTCGACTATTACGGCGACATGCAGCAGGTAGTATTGTTGGTAAGAAGGTGTTTATCAGCACCAGTTAGTGTCAGTCTGCTGCACGTGTTGTTTTTAGACTGTTTGTCGGGCTGATGGACTAGGAGATATCTCGCGTACAAGAGTACGGAGACGCGAATGAAAAATCAAGGCAGATGAAAATAATATATCGTGACTTTTTTATTTAAATGTTTTTTTTTTTATATCGACTATTTTCACTAACGGGGCAAATCAACTGGAACACTGCAATTGGAAATAAAAAATAATTGCAATCACCACAATAATGGGAAGGGGAGTAATTAATTTAAATAGAGTTAATACTGTAGGCCTAGGCTAGTTTATTTTTTGGCACTTACGTTACAGATACTGGTAAGTTATATGTGCTTAGGCCTACGTACTTACGCACTTTCTTACTAGGCAGAGAGCAGTACATGCAAGCTCTGTGGGAATGGCATACAGGACAGGCAACATCTATTCCATTGCTCGATACTGAAAGAGCACAACGAAGGAATGCCTTGCCAGGAGGGCTGGACAGGAAGGAGCAGGAGGCTTGTCTCTATTAGTTGGCGAGACGCATGATGACATAAATGTGTCAATGTGGGCATAAGAGAAGAAGAAGAAGAAGAAGACTAGGTCTTTTATAATTAGCTGTGCTAATACCTTGTAAATTTGTTTCCTTTTTCATACCATTCATTATCATTCTTAGGTCTTCACGATATTATAAATAGGTCTAACTTAGTTACTTTAATATGGGTTGGTAGACCTACTTGGCAGTCAATCCTTGTGTTTGAAGCTGTGCTTTTTTTGGCCAAACCGTAAAAAAAAATTAAAAATAAAGTAAAATAATATAATATATATCTATTTTCCTTGTTCCAACATTGTCAGGTAATCATCTTCTTCAGTGTTCTCATATTCACTCATTGTTCTTTTCACTCTCCTTTCAACCAGTTCTCTCCACCTATCTCTGTCCTCTTACCATCTTTCCAACTCGACCGACATCTATTTTTCTCCTCTTGCTTCCACATCCTGTATTATTTGGTCCCCCGGGCATCTATCCCGTGATCTTCCTACTCTTCTCTTCCTACAAGTTTTCTCAAATGCCTGTCTTGGTGCATATGCTGCTTTTTTCATTCATTTTCTGTAGGCGGCCAAACCATTTTAATATGTCTTCCCATTTTAAATATCAGAGCCCAGATTCACAAAGGTGCCTAAGTGCTAAGACATCCTAGTTTAGGCAAATCTTAGTGATATAAATCATGCATATGTCGTTCTGCAATGTTATAAAGATAAAATATAGTAAAATATCAACAATTTATTTAATTTGTTAATTTGTGAATGTGTAGTAATACACAAAGATGATTTATCTTGATTTATCCAGCTAGGATTTGCCTAACTTAGGACAACTTAGGGTTAAGCATCTTTGTGAATTCAGGCCCAGACTCGGAACAAAGTAGCTAAAATAATAATGAAATAAAATAATAATAAATAAAACGAAGCGTCTGCGAGGGAACGTTACTCACGTGACTTCAACCTTGAACGTCGCCGACTCGAGAACGATGATATTGAGGTCCTGAGTCGACACTCGGACGACGGACTCCACGTTGGCGCTTCCTGGAAACACGCGGAGCATCGAGGTAAGCTGGGGGTGTGATGTGGACACAGCGCAGGCTCGGAAATAACACGAAATTGGATCGCAAGCTCCATTTTTTTGGATCAGTAGCAGGGTGTGGGATTTTTTTAATACATATTTTCTAATTACAGTTTTTTTTTTAATGTAGGCCTAGGCTAGTTTTTTGTTTAAAGCTGAAGGTTTTATTTAAATTGTTTTCCATCATTTTTCTGGAATTAATATTGTCCAATAAACATAGAAACAATCATGTTAATTTAAGCATTACAATCATGTTAATTTAAGCATTTTAATAGCCCATCACAGACAACCACTTTGTAAACCAATTTTTTTCCTAACTTTTAGACCCATCTTTAACAACATCGTTAAGTTTGTGATTACAAAAATGAATTCAAAATTGTAATTTGCAGTTTTTTTCGTTCTTTAAAATGTCAGTAGGCCTTGTCATCAATCTATGGATTGGGTTTCAACACTCCAGAATTGCCACTCTTCTGTACCTGCTTTCCTCATTTCTACATATCTTTACAGCTAACTGATTTTCTGTACATTTATGGGCCGTTTACATAAATGACTAGTGATTATTGACTAACACCGTGTCTAAGCCACAGGCTTCTTTCATTGGCTATGAGTGAGAATACTGGGCTCTGATTGGCTGTGACTAAGATTTGTCTTGACTTGACTAAGGAATTGAACATATTTCAATTTCTAATCACTAGTCATTGATGTAAACGGCCCATAAGGAAGACTGTAATTGTTCTAGGATTTCCTTCTCTTATGAAAAATATAATATTGTATTCAAACAATTCCAGGGCAAGCACAGGGTTCCCTTAACTAGGGGACCTCTCTACATCTGCACTTCAGTAGGCTACATATTCCTTTGTATTTAAGCAAGAAATTGAACAACAAGGTTATTTTGGGCATCTGTCTAGACATAAAAATGCACAAGGACAACAAAATTGAAATACATAGCCCATTCCCAAAGACAATTCAACCCTGGAACGTAATTAATTGTTGGACGTCCAATTTCGCTCTGCACTATAAATAGGCTAGTTCCTAGGTACATACGTCAATTATTTAGATGTTGCTCAAAATTAAATGAAGTTCACATCATTTTATAAATTGCCTTTGATTGGACAACTTTACGACCTCTTAAGTGGGGTCGCCCGTCATAAACACATAACACTGTCTTCAAACGAACTGACCTGACCTTTAAATTAAAACATTGTCTCGCCACTATGTTTCAATCATGTTTCAATCTGACTGAGTCACGGGCGATGTTTGAGGAAGGACTACTCGCCAATATTAAAACCCGCGAAATTAACGTATTTTCGTCATATCTCAATAACGCCACACTATATCGAAAAAGTGACAACTACGCATATTTTGGATTCGTGAGAGCTCAATACCGTATGAAAAAGATTTATTAGTTTGCACTAATTATAATTATTATTTCAAATTGAATTAATTCACAAGTTAATTAGAAACTACAACTATAATTACTACAATCCATGAAATCTTTTTCATATGGTATTGAGCTCTCACGAATCCAAAATATGCGTAGTTGTCACTTTTTCGATATTGTGTGGCGTTATTGTTATATGACGAAAATACGTTAATTTCGCGGGGTTTAATATTGGCGAGTAGTCTTTCCTCTTAACTAACTAACGCTAGAGAACTACAAGTGAACAATAAAATTAATCTACCATCCGTGTTTTCCCCAGAGCCAGGCAAATATTTCAGCCGCCATTCTTAATAATACACAATGATAATACAAAGTGCAGCGTAGGGCGGCAAGAAAAGTAACGGGACAAGTTAGACGATGAAGATATGAGGAAGATAAGTTAGGGAACGCGATGATGGTTTATGATAGCGTTACAGCGATGATAGGGGAGCTGGGTTGGGAGACGTTAGAGGAGAGGTCAAGGAGTGATAGGATGTGTAATCTATACAAAGCAGCAACGGGGAAAAGAGAGTGGGGGGAAACCCGTAGCAGGTTGCAAAAATGGGTATACAGAGCGAGGGGGGATCATAAATGGAAGTGTCAGCGACAGGTGGTAAGAAGTGATCTGGGTAGGTTTGGATTTGTTGAAAGAACGGTTAGGGAATGTAATGAGTAACCCGAGGAGGTCCTTGAGTGTGAATCAGTAAGGGAATTTAGAAATAGAATGAGGGATATGAAGTGATGAGGGTGGGGGGGGAGGTTTGGGACAGGTTGCCACCGGGCAGTTATGGCCCATTTGCAGCCTTAAAGTATTTAATATCTAACATTAACACAATATGTAGCATACACATTCTGCATATCAGCATTGAAAAATTAACATAAACAGTAAAATAAGTAACAGTATCATTTAGTCAATCGCATTAGCTTAGCTGTTAGCTTTTGTTAAATCAGCCAATGTGACTGGCTTAAACGTTAATGTTGGTGTTAATTTTCATTGGTCTTAAAAGACATGGGAGTGATGAAGGCTATACAAAGCCCATATGACAAGAGTAAAGGCCTAGAAGAGGAACATGCAATAAAATCTAGGCCTAATCACTTTAAGGAGACCCTACACCAAGCATCTTCTTTTGTATAAGGAATGATACATAATTAAACGAAATGAACTTACCCAATAAAATAATGACACTAATTAAAAAGGTTCTATAAAATCCTTTTAACGAGGCCATCTTCGTGAAAATTGTCCGTATCTGCAACAAGAAAATGGAACAAATTAGAAAAACACTCGAGTACTTTTTAAATTAAGTGAGGTTATGTCGGCACACAACTCGAACGAATCAATCACACATCACAAAGTCTAGCCACGTCTGTCGTCCCATGCATGAATCCCAATCAATGAAAAGATACTATTACATTCGTGACATACCTCAGTCAACCATATCACCTTCTTACACGTCTTTATTATTAAAATATATGGATGTGTATATGTCTGATTACTGTAAACGTGAAAGGCAACGCCCCCTCCTGCCAATGTCAGACGTCAGTCTACTACTCAAAGTAAAAACATCTCGATGTTGTTATAAAAAGTGACCCACATTCGCAAAATAATTACAACATTGACCTTCGCAAGTAGAAACGACAAACGTAGCATAACATAACAACAATGACACTTGCTGGAATTCGGGCTGCAGGTGCAGCCGAAACCGGACAAAAAATGGCGCGCGAAATTCAAACAGCTGTCAAAATGATGCAAGTCGACGTTTGTTTTTATTTATTTATTTATTCAGCACGTGTGTTAGTTGTTGAGATTTTTGCACGCGCGGAGGACAGCTCAATCTATGTCAATGGTGGTCATTAGTAAATGTTTCTAGGGCATTCATCCCGCATAGCCGGCGCTTCTTAGATATCTGCGCAGTGGCGTATCCAAGGGGGTGAGAGTTGGCGGGGGGGGGGGGGGGGGGGTTGTGGGGTTGACCCCCCATACAAAAAAAATGAGTGTGAGAGAGAGAAAGAGAGAGGGGGATTGATTGATTGATTAAGGTCTTTTATTAAAAGGCGGGATTAAGGCTAGCGAAACCTTATCTTCCATCCAACCCTTTTAAGATAATACACAGTACATGATACAATACAGTAAGGTGATACAATACAATAAGGTGATACAATGCAGTAAGTACATTATAGAGAGACATAGTGTGAGAGAGAGAGAGAGAGAGAGAGAGAGAGAGAGAGAGAGAGAGAGAGAGAGAGAGAGAGAGGAGAGAGAGAGAGAGAGAGAGAGAGAGAGAGAGAGAGAGAGAGAGAGAGAGAGAGAGGAGGAGAGAGAGAGAGAGAGAGAGAGAGAGAGAGAGAGAGAGAGAGATAATGGTCTTTATTGAAGGCAGGATTAAGGCCAGAGAGAGAGAGAGAGAGAGAGGAAATGAGAAAGAAAGGGGAGGAAATGTCCATTTTTACGTGTTTGCTTCCTGTTTTGTAGGCTACGTCAAACAATGCTGTTTTTTCGATTTAGGAATGTTTTTACATGCGTTAAAAATGTCAAACATGACAAAAAAAACGCTCTCCTTCCGGAAGACTATAGTGAGTTAGCCTAACGTTGGTTAGAACAGTTCGAACAACTAATCGTCAACTGCTCGGCAGGTCAGGTCAGTGCAGGAACCTTATGACTGGTCAAAGCTTCACCGTCCTTTTGGACGGGTCATATTTATATGTATTTATTTATTTTAAGGTCAGTGTATTGCACAATGCCCTCTTTAGCCTGATGAGTGATGAATGAATGATAATGAGGAAGGGAAGCGTAGTACAGGCACGTAGCCTACTCCTGTCGGAAAGTACCAAGGGGACCATCGGCTTTACGTCCCATCCGAAGGGACGGTGTAACTTTGGCCAGTCATAAAGGTTCCTCCACTAACCTGGACTGCCGAGCAGTTGAAGAGAAGAACGAAACTGTTACACAAGCTTTCGAAACCTTCAAATCTGCTCTAACCAACGGTACTGGTACCCGCTAACTATAAAGCCGATGGTCCTCTTTGTACTATTGGACAGGATTAGGCTACGTGCAGTGGCGTAGGAATAGGGGGGGCAGCCCGGGCGAAGCCCGGGGGCCTGGGGTCTAGAGGGGCCCGGTTTTGACTTTTGAGACAAGCTTGAGTTCAAAAGACCTGAGTATCAGGACGGTCCGGAACCGGGCCCTGGATACTGAGTAAAAAATTCAAAACAAGAAATTGTTTAAAACAATTGTTGAAGTATAAGTTGCATAAAAGATCATGAAAATCTGTATGCGAGTTATCTTTGCCTTGCCCCTACCCCACGGGGCCCTATAGCCGTCGCCCTGGCGGCCAACAGTCATTCATTGATGGCTACATCCTGTCAATAATCCGCTGTTGATAGAATGTGTCTCATTTCTCAGAAAACCTTTTGTTCACAACTCTGCACAGTCTGCAGTCACCACCCTCCAACCCCTTTAGAATACGACATGTCCACACTTTTAGTCAGTGTGTGATTATCTCTTGCTAATAGTCACGGTCGTTGCAAAAGCTCTGATTTTCTATTTTAATAATGTCCTCATATAAACATTTAAGCGGGATTAAAAAGCGTAAGAAGAAAACCGAGGAACTAGAAAAACAACGAAAAATTCCTAAAATAACTAGCTTTTTACTCAAAAGTAACACTGCGTCGTGTGATACCGGTATAGTGCTAGTGACAATGTTGTCGAATCCAATGGCGAATGGTGAGTACCAAGACTCGGTGTCAATAATACTTAAATTTTATAATAATTGCCTAATAGTAAATAACATGCAATTGTAGGCGTCAATGACAGGGGCCCGCCAGCTCGCTGTAGCCCGGGGGCCCGTGGATTTCTAGCTACGCCACTGGCTACGTGCCGGTACCGGGTCCCCTCTTCTTCATAATCGTTCGTCAATCAACACAGGTATAATAAATTAGCACTAGTAAGACCTAGATCCAGTTGCAAATACAATACAATACAATACAAATATCTGTTCTAACATCTAATAACTTTCAAATCATATTTGTTCATAAGACTTAAATTACGCATTAAAATGCCACGCGAAACTTTATTGTGACATAGAATATATTTTACTCACAACAATGTAATCAAAGCACTGACAACGAGTGAGCGTAGGCCTATATAATAACAAGATTATCCTTACGCAACATATCGGCCTCGATTCGCAATCCATACGCAGCAATTTATAGCACGCAGTAAACAACGATATTTGTTCATATAGCTTTCATAGCGTTTTCGAACACTTTATCTGGGGACATAGTTGCTAAAACTTTCTTGTTTCTGTGGTAAACTCGTCGTACAACAACTTCGGTAATGCTTTCGGCGTTAATCAATGACGTGTTTACGGTCTCGGCCAACCCGAGCAGGTATTTGAATTTTGAATTAGCCACGGCCGCTGGTTGGCTGCCGCTCACCCACCCGTGACGGAAGCATTACCGAAGATGTTATACGACGACTTTGTCTTCTATTGACAGCTCGAATGTCAACATGCCAAGCAAGGTGTCCCCTAAAATTCTGAGAAGACACGGTCGCTCCACACGGTCTATTCCAACAGTATTCACCGCCGGATTTCCCGATACCTGCATTGTTATTACCACTGCATTGACTGCACCAACCGTGAATTGAATACGACCCCACCATGTCTGACAACATGCGGGCGATATTATCACTACAATACCTCAGGCATGTATGTATGTATGTATGTATGTATGTATGTATGTATGTATGTATGTATGTATGTATGTATGTATGTATGTATGTATGTATGTATGTATGTATGTATGTATGTATGTATGTATGTATGTATGTATGTATGTATGTATGTATGTATGTATGTATGTATGTATGTATGTATGTATGTATGTATGTATGTATGTAAGATAAGATAAGATAAGATTTTTATTCACCATCAGACCTGTACATGGTACAAATATTGGTTTCGTCAGATTATTTTACAGATATTTACAATTTTATAAACAGCTGGCTGATACAGGGTGCCAGATACTCTTTTGGCTAACACATACAATAATGCAATTTATGGTAAGAGTACAGTAAAATTAGTGCAATAAAATAGAATAGAATAAAATAAAATGCTAACATAATCATAATAATAATAATAATAATAATAATAATAATAATAATAATAATAATAATAATAATAATAATAATATGTATGTATGTATGTATGTATGTATGTATGTATGTATGTATGTATGTATGTATGTATGTATGTATGTATGTATGTATGTATGTATGTATGTATGTATGTATGTATGTATGTATGTATGTATGTATGTATGTATGTATGTATGTATGTATGAATGTATGTATGTATGTATGTATGTATGTATGTATGTATGTATGTATGTATGTATGTATGTATGTATGTATGTATGTATGTATGTATGTACGTATGTACGTATGTATGTATGTATGTATGTATGTATGTATGTATGTATGTATGTATGTACGTATGTACGTATGTATGTATGTATGTATGTATGTATGTATGTATGTATGTATGTATGTATGTATGTATGTATGTATGTATGTATGTATGTATGTATGTATGTATGTATGTATGTATGTATGTATGTATGTATGTATGTATGTATGTATGTATGTATGTATGTATGTATGTATGTATGTATGTACGTATGTATGTATGTATGTATGTATGTACGTATGTACGTATGTATGTATGTATGTATGTATGTATGTATGTATGTATGTATGTATGTATGTATGTATGTATGTATGTATGTATGTATGTATGTATGTATGTATGTATGTATGTATGTATGTATGTATGTATGTATGTGTATGTATGTATGTATGTATGTATGTATGTACGTATGTATGTATGTATGTATGTATGTATGTATGTATGTATGTATGTATGTATGTATGTATGTATGTATGTATGTATGTATGTATGTATGTATGTATGTATGTATGTTTATTGCTTCCAATGGACATATACATAGTATATATATATAGGAGTTGTCAATATTTTACATAAAAAAGCTTACAACTAGAGTAATTATATATATGAATAATAATAAGATGAAAATGAGAAAGAGATGCAACTAGGTTTAGGTTGGTAGTAGTCACAATCGTCACTTCTCTATTACATAATCCGTGACGACAACACCTTGCAAGTTAATTTGACGCGACTATACGTTTTTGCCTCAAATATGTCTATTATGACGTCACGTGAAAACTAAAAATATCCCCACGTGGAGACTCAAACCGCTTTCAAAAGACCGCGGTGATGTTTTGTAAGACAATCGCCTCTCTTAGATCATTATTAGGCATCATTCATGAATATTGAACATCTGTAATAATGTTGACAACCATAGAATCGGTTGTTGACAGTGTAGTAGTTGTTTTATGCGTGTGTCCACTTGGTTGCACCTATTGAAAAGACGCGTTTGGTGAGACGAGGATAAATAAATAACTTTGAATTAAAAAAATTAAATTATAATACGATAAGCAAATTCGAGAAATTAGTATAATAATTTGAACCGAAAATTTAGCCAATAATTCCTTATTCGTAAATAATACATAAACATATTTCCAGAAATATAAACTGAATAAATTCATTTTTTCGGAGGAAACTGTCCACAGGAAATTTGACCCTCCGACTATAATTATGTACAGGGAGTGACGGTAGTGGTAATTTTCAAACGTTATAACTCAATCCCAGCATGTATTAAGTTTTTACTGAGGGAATCTTGACAGAATTTCAGTTAGAGTTCTGAATCGGCTGGATGTTATGGTACTAGTTGATTATTATTCGTTACGCAAATAAAATTTAAAATACATTTTAATACTAGAGTATATCTGTATCTAGGTGCGTTCTCTGGCCAGTGTATCCTTGCTCTGAAAACAAGCCTTATTATTCACACAACATTTAGACAAGAAACCGGTTTACAACGATTTGCGTAAGGGTTAAATAGAACACTTTATATAAACAATCTTGGCCTCTCTCTCTCTCTCTCTCTCTCTCTCTCTCTCTCTCTCTCTCTCTCTCTCTCTCTCTCTCTCTCTCTCAATTTGTATCAATTTGTAATTAATTAATTAATTAATTAATTAATTAGTTTGTATTTCTACTTAGTAATAGTTAGGTTGGATGTAAGAGAAGGCCCAACTGGCCTTAATCACGCCTGAAAATAAAGCTATTTATCTCTCTCTTTCTCTCTCTCACTCTCACTCTCTCTCCTAATCGCACAAATAATGAGTGTAAAGTAAAGTAATAGTGGCAATCTCAATAATTTACACAATGTGGTACAGCTAGATTACCTTGCAGTTAAGTGCCTCGTTAAACACTATATAATAACATGCTTGGTATAACTGTACTCTGGTGTGTTACATAAACTAACACGATGATTGAATTAATTAATGCCGTATTATATTCCTGTCCAGGGACTGAGCTGCCTTATCGTGGTGAGCAGGTTTGCGTGCTAAGGTGATCCCGAGAGCTATGCCGGCGGAAGCGTATGCTTCTGGTAGGGTCTCTCCGTAGCCGGACAAGCCAGACGAAAGGTAGTCCACGTCCTACTTGTCCCTCCCCTCCAAACATCCCCTGGATTCATATGATCATAGTTGTCGAGTACGTCGTTAAACACCAGATAACTCATAATTTTTATTATTTTATTCTTATTCTTAGTTTCACGTTTTACTGTTTTCATAGTTTTATATAAAGATACATTATAAGCAAATAAAAATATAAATTAATTAATTAATTAATTAATACATAAATAAATAAATAAATAAATCAATACTATAACACTGTTACATAATATTGTGATTATTTAAACAGTCTCCTGTAAATGTCCCGTATGATATTACGCATTACATAATCATCATCACTCTATCACATGCTATCATAAAAGGTATTAGAAACATTGGATGATAGATAAGGATTGAAAGGATTTTATCTTGCATCCAATAAAATCCTCGATAATGTCGCGAAGAAGTTTAGTGCAACAACGTCATATCCGGCTTCACTTGTACCAACCTAACTATCATCATGCTGAACAGTAATACCAATTCATCATTTCATTCTCTTATTTCTTATCATATACTTGTAACGGATGTAGTATTGGGACAAACTGTGCAAATATGTAGGTATTTGTACAAAAGCCCAAACACATCGGGCGTAACCATGAGACCGAATTCATATTAACTTCCGAAGCCAGGCGCGTAGGAGGCGGGGGGGGGGGGGAATGGGGGGAGATTCCCTCCCCCCCCCCACTTTTCCTGTGACCCATCCAATTTAGCGTGTCAGGCACTTCCCGACATACAATACCACACGGATACCCGGGTAAACATTCACCAACTAAATTTCATATTTCACCAGTGAATAATAATTGCAGAAACACAGAGGGCCCCACGCCCCGGAGAAAGCCAAGATCTTCGTCACAAGATACATTTCCTCTGCCTTTGTTTGCACTTTGTAGCATTACAAAATAAAAGCGAATGGGTGCTTGAAGGTCAGTGGCGTGATTCGGGAAGGGGCGGGTTAAGGCCCTCAAAACGTATTTATTTAAGCCTAAAAATCGAGAAATAACTAATAAAGCAAGAAGATTTTTCGCCTTCGGAGAAAAGGCCTCCGGCGGCTGGGGCTCCGCCCCAGACCCCGCGAGTTGTTCGCGCTTCGCGCTCACAATTCTCCCCCCCACTTGATTTAGAGTTCCTACGCGCCTGTCCGAAGCGGAATTAACCCCCCTATATATACATGTGTGAAACAACGCCAATAATCTACTGATAGTTCTTCTAAAGAAATTGGCCCAACCAAAATATTCTCATTTACGACATAGCCGAGTCCAATGTTGCCAACTTAATTGCCTAAAACTCTAGTTCCTATACCATCTAACTGAAACAGGTCCATTAGGGATAATTAAGAACCTTCCGTTGGTTACCTGGAGCGGTGGGCACATGGATAATAGGGAAGTCTCATCAAAAATAAAGTATTCCTAAAAATCGAAGATCATTATCTAAAAATACGGGCGGTATAATTTTTATATCTGAGAAGCGTATATTTCCAATTCTATTAGCATTTTAAGTTTGAAATTTGGAACTTCCCGTTCCGTAATTGAAAAACGGCTCTTGACGTCATAACTCATGTAAACAACTGCCTCCTTGAAGTATTCTTAATAATATCCACGATATTAAGTTGGACATTTTACAATATCTAGGATGCAGTGTACTTTACAACATTTTGATACAGAAACGTGTGTAAAATAATGCAATTAGCAGTGTTAATTTACTAACTAGAAATAAACGTTGGTTCAGTTAAAGTCTTATGAGAGCAATAATCTACTAAAGGGTGGGATTTCAGTACTATTTGTATGATATAAAATTATTGTTTACTGACATATGACGTCAGAACCTTTTAATCACGAGCAAGATGGCGCAGGTCCGTTTCTGAGCGTGTTTTGACAGCAATATATTTGACTTGCTGTTAAAGCGATGTTAAAGCACCTTTCGAGCCGAAACCAATTAGTTTCCGTTTATTTTAACTTTAGGTAACCAGTAAGCAAATAAAAAAAATGTGTGAGCCTTCCCTATTATACTTGTGCACTCTACTCAGCAGAAGATTGCGTTTACAAATATATGCGAGGATCGCCAGGAATCTGTTTATTTCCGTAGAATAAGCGCGCATAACTTACGTTGGGGTTAGAACAGCGAGAAATGAACGCATTCCACTGATAGAGATTCCTAGATACATAATAGATAAAGCCAGCGTGATTTTATTGTCTTTCAACTATAGCGTTCGCCTCTATTTCCGTGAAATGAGTGTGTTATACATACAGTGTAATGTATTGTTGTAAACAATGAAAGATAACACGATATGACTCTAATCTATATCAGCTTATCAGTCAAAACTAGCTTGCATTACACCTCGCCTCCTGAAGAAGCCAATAGTCATAACAATACTAGTCCCAACGAATGTATTCGCATACCGATCTCAGGTCATTGTCTACTGCCCCTTTCAACCGCGACGATTGAAAGAAAATCAACAGATAACTGGCGTTCTTTCACACATTCGTAAATGCATTGTTCGGCTTAGTCGAGTGCACAGGCGGTTTGGCCACACCCACCGTTACAGGTAACCAACGGAAGGTCTTAAATTATCCCCAATGGACCTTTTTTATTTATTTCATCCACCTGTTTAGATTAGATAGTAGGAATTAGCGAAGTAGAAAATTAAGTTGTCACCTTGGACTCGGCTGTGTCGTAAGCATCGGAATACTTTCGTTGGGGCAACTATAGCGTGCATTACACTTCGCCTCCCTAAGAAGCCAATAGTCATAACAATAACAGTAGAGAACTCGATCTCCTTTCCATTCGGTTGGGAATGACAAGTATTGTTTATAAATAGGCTCAAGATGTTAAAGACCTGAAAAAATTTAAAATTGTGACAAAAATATGACCTTAAAAACTTATAAATATGATCGTTGAAACTGGGAAATCTGACAGCATCAGTTTTTATCTGTGGAATTATTTAATAATACACAAAATTAAGATCAATCTCTCTCTCTCTCTCTCTCTCTCCTTCTCTCTTACTGTCACCATCAAGGTTACCCTGGTATTACACTGTAGGAAGTGCTGCTGTATTTGTTATTTAATACAAGTTTACAAGCCAAGATTCAGCTGTTCAAGTCTTCTTTCGCAATAAAATGTGTTAATAACAAACGCTATATTGCTGACAGTTTCACAAGCCAAACAAAATGTGCAAGCTAATGTGAATCAGCACGTTCCCAAAATATTGAAGAAAGGTTGCCAAAATAAATGCTGAAATTCTTAAACTTCTTCATTTCAGCTATGAACACAGTTGAAAATTTACAATCTTGTTAAAAATTACTCAAAATTAATAGTAATCTAAAGAAATAATGAAAAAGTTTACATTTAAAAATTAACAATGATTAAATAAAATAAATGCGTATTGATAGAGTGTACCCCCTCAGTAACAAGACTGATTTTCAGTGGGGGACTTTAATTTAAAGCAACTAAACCAACCCTGTAGGCTCCGAACACCATCGACCAGTGAGCGACGATAACCAATCAAAGATCTATATTTCAAATATGAACTACAACACGTGAACCAGTGATTGAACAGTGCGAACACCTGCGGACAGATGCCAGCGAGTCTTATAATCAAATACTGTAATAGACGCTATCGCTTAGCGTCTATTACAGTATTTGTATCATATAATGTCTAGAATATAGGTCCAGACCGCGCCTTTATTTAGTGAGCGAATTTACAAGTTCGGGAGTGGCTTCCTGCCCAGGCTATGCCACCTTTATTACCTTATCGTGGTGGGCAGGTTTGTGTGCTTTGTTGATCCCGAGAGCTATGCCGGCGGAAGCGTATATTTCGGGTAGGGCCACCCTAGCCGGACAGGTCGAGGAGAAGTCAGACAAAGGGCAGTCCAGGTCCTCCCCTTTACGTCCTACTTGTCCCTTTCCTCCAAACAACCCCCAACATCATATTTGGAGTGATCCCCCCCCCCCCTCTGCGGGCACTCATGGTTACATATTTATGGTTTAGCCGCGATCATATCCGTAATAAATCGAGTCAATAAAATGTTATTACCCGTTTATGTATCAGTGTGCCTGTGTACGCACATCATTTTTTTCAAATCTCTTTCGTTTTTTTTTTGCTTCACTTATTCTGTCTGTCGAAATCTCATATCTTCTCTTATCGTTATGATAACAGATTCGAAAACAAGAAATCGTATTCATTTTACACTCGACTAGACTAGACCGACTTAGCACCGGATGATCATGTGTGCTACATAATTCGGTAGTTCTTATCAATATCTGTGGCCTATATTGATTTGGTTAAGAGGGTTCGGCAGTAGTTTTTATGTTTGTAGTCAACTAATAAACTTTTAGTAGGATTATAGTAAGTGTTCACCTATACTGGCGACGCCATAAGAAGCAAGGTGTCCCCTAAAATTCTGAGAAGAGACGGTCGCTCCACACGGTCTATTTCAACGGTATTCAACTCGAGATTTCCCGATAGCTGCATTGTTATTGTCCACTGCATTGACTGCACCGACCGTGAATGGAATGCGACCCCACCACGTCTGACAACATTTGGGCGATATTATCACTACAATAACAGCTGTTGTTTAAATTTCAAGAACCCATGTAGTATTCACAATATCTATAATTGAGAAAAAATATGTTACCTCAACGTCTTCATGTATTCATGTTTCAGTTCTGTAAAATCTTTTTCCAGCCGCTTAAAACAATCGCCATCGCCCTCCTCCCCCCCCCTCCTACCCCACCAATATTTTAGGAATACACCACTGCTTTTATCCATACATACATACATACAAAGCTTAATTTGTAATTGGAAAGGAACCGGAATGCATATTTTGTTCGTCAAATATAATTTGGCACCAACCCCACCCACATCTATACATTGTAAACACAGATAATATGTAATTATTAATCAGTTATCTGTTTAGTGTCAGTGGCCTTTGTATTTGGGTCTGGCTACCTAGGGGTGATTCATAAACTTGTATAACTTGCATTCATACCAACAAATAAAAAAATATATTTGTGAAATGTTCAGAGATACGAATTAATTCACGAGTTTTTAAGGAGTAACATACGTTACGAAATAATACCGGAACACGCGTTCTGGTTTCGGAAAAGGAATCGGAACTGCGTTCCGATGCGTTCCGGCTCAAATTAACACCTGCATATACATAGATACGACATTGTTGTACAAGCTGTTAATTATTTATATTAATTCTATAATCAGCTCTAGAGTTATTAGTTGACTAACCAATACATCTGAAAAACCGCCTATGCTGTATTCTCTTGTAAACCCACCAATATAGCCTGTATGATAACACCATAATATACAAACGCTGATTATCTCTATCCCTGTTATACTCATTGATGAGTAATTTAGTTTAATCCGCGTTGACTTACCTTATCTATGTAATTACATTTTTGTTTTTGTTTTTTACTTTCTACATGAAAACAAATTAATACCGAAGGGTTTTTAGATAAGGTTATTATTTCCCACGTTATAGTTTAATTTTATGAGGGCGCAAATATAATGTTGTAGCCTCTAATATACTTCCTCTAATATACTCTAATATACTAATTCCTACTTGAACTAGGTGAATAGGTAGTAATAGATTAGGATAATTTATTTCCCTGCTGATTAGTTTTAGCCTGCCCAGGGACTGCTACCTTATCGTGGTGGGCAGGTTTGTGCGCTTTGATGATTCCATGGAGCTATGCCGGCGGAAGCGTATGCTTCTGGTAGGGCCACCCTAGCCGGACAGGTCGAGGGGGAGAAGCAGGGGAGCGTCAAACAGGGTCAAACTAAGAAAACCTCAAGTCTACCTCTGCGCACGTTTCAGGAAGCATTGTACAAAGCATTGTACAAGGGAAACACGTACTCTTCTAGGAACGTGAGCTGTGAATCAAGTGCTTTGGACAACAACTGGAAGTCTAGACTAGACATGACCGCAAAGTTGGCGCGAAAACCAAAGAAGTTCTAACCTTGGCGTAAAAACGCACCATTCATAATAAAATAACGGAACCAGCGTGAGTGACTTGGCAAAGAAGTTAGAAAGACACAAGTGCTAGACATGAACGAATAGTTGTCGCACGTTGGCGCGAAAACCAAGGAGGTTAGAGCCTTGGTATAAAGACGCACCATTCATAATAAAATAACAGAACCAGCGAGAGTGACTTGGCAAAGAAGTTAGAAAGACACAAGTGCTAGATATTATAATATCTTTGGACATGACCGTCTAGTTGGCGCACGTTAGCGCGAAAACCAAGGAGTTTTGAACCTTGGCGCAAAGACGCACCATTCATAATGAAATAACGGAACCAACGAGAGTGACTTGGCAAAGAAGTTAGAACGACACAAGTGTTCGGAATATAAGGTGGTAAATAAATTAACATTTAGAATCTACCGACTCAATAACAAAACTGATTTTCAGTGGGGGACTTTAACACTAAACCAACCCTGTAGGCTCCGAACACCATCGACGAGTGAGCGATGCCGATAACCAATCAAATATCGATATTTCAAATACGAAACATATGAATCAGTGATTGAACAGTGCGCACACCTGCGGACAGATGCCAAAATCAACAAGGCCGATTCAGAACAACTTTGAGTGCTTTGTTTGCTAGAAAGGCTTCAAAGTCATCGCTTACTTATTCCTACGACAAGAAGTGATGTGACTGAATCCATATTAGATGTTAAACAAACGTTTGCCTGAGCGTGAGATGAACCCGGGAACCTTCTGCATTGGAAGCAAGGATGCTAACCACTACCAGTGCCCTGCTATAAGTGCACTATGGGCACTAGCAACACCAAAAGACAACAATGGAACAAATTAATTGAACTGATGGACAAACAATCAGCTGTCAAAATAATAAAATTGCAACCATGGAAATAAAAACAAGTGTAGCAATAGTAACTGCTCGCCATTTAAAACTTTTAATGATAGACAACGACACAGTGAAAGTTTTGTATCTGTATGTGTATTTGTTTGTTTTTTGTTTTGTTTTCCAAAATCAGAAGAAATTATTTTTTGACTGCTTGTTGTTTGTCCATCGATTCAATTCATTTGTTTCATTGTTGTCTTTTGGTGTTGCTAGTGTTCGCCACTGAAATTAGGGAGGCTTCATTTATCAGCCAGGGCACTACTCGTGCAAATAGAAACGCAAATACAAACTCTTTGTCAATATTATTCTCGATCTGACTTGACACACACCAAAGATAGGAGACTTTGTCTCGTGTTGTGGGTACGATTAGCTCAGACGATAACCGAGTCCTTATACGTAAAGCCGGATACCCTAGGTTCTATTCCCGATCGAGACTAACTTTTTCGATAACTATACTGCCGTAATAATAAAAATATCGATCTTTGATTGGTTATCGCTCACTTGTCGATGGTGTTCGGACTTCGGAGCCTACAGGGTTGGTTTAGTCACTTTTAATTAAAGTCCCCCACTGCAAATCAGTTTTCAGTTTCATTACTGAGTGGGTAGACTCTAAATGTGAATTTATTTATTTTATTTATCTCAATGCTTTCGTAGTAACCGTGTGTTAGTACATACAGCGCTATATGTGGCCAAATTAAGCAAGTTATTGGTGAAGATTTCATTTCGCAGTTGAAAATAGTGCTGGATATTATTGTGAAATATCTTGTTTGTATTTTCTCGTGGATGTGTATTTTTTTTTTCTTGTTTTGTGTTTGTGTTTGTTTTTAATTGTCTGGTTTTGTTTGTGTTTGTTGTGTGTTCTTTGTTGTTTGAAAGTCTAAAACGTGTCCTGATTTAAATGGCGCCTTGCCTTTTAAGATGGACTGATGGGATTCATAATCTGCCAAACAATTTTTTAAAATTGTTTTAATTGTTTTAAGCCGTATTTAATTAAACAATTTTCACTATTTTGCCATCATCAATGTAGGAAGAAAGACGCTGCTTCATCAGGTTGTTGCGCGACATTGCCACTTTGAGCGCTTCATTCGTATTCACTAGCGCCCTCAGTGGCCAAACTCGGTGCCTATAGCTAACGCCCAAACAACAATGATCAACAATAAAAGTGACGTCTAAACGAGGCGGCAGTGAAGCTGTGATTCGCTGGAACATCATAAATGAGTGAAATGCTTCGTTCAACCATGGACTTAGCCTGCATTACACGGTCAAACTTTTTTATCCAACTCCTTGAATTTAAGGACACAAAAGCATCAATAAATAATTCCTTTTATTGTAATTGACTACAAACTGACAGTTTTTAGTCAATTACAATAATAGGAATTATTTATTGATGCTTTTGTGTCCTTAAATTCAAGGAGTTGGATAAAAAAGTTTGACCGTGTAATACAGGCTTTACAACTATTTGGATGTGCAACATGGTTGGAAAACGCGTCGGCGATTCTCATTTCCGGTTTATGATATTGTCCGCCATTTTAGCCCCTATCGCTAAGCAATTACACATCAACAGTCACAACAACAATGTGAACAATGTCTAAATCAGAAACTTAAGGGCTAAAATGGCTGCCCACCGCCTTCTTCCGTGGCTATTTAATTGGTACATTGATTTGTTAGCTGATTCAGGTCCAGTAACGAAGTTACTATTATAAGTCCATAGTTCAATCATAGACTTATATTAATAACTTCGTTACCCATAGTTCAACCTAGACAACCATAGAGATGGACACGATTTATCTCTATAGTTGCCCCAACGAAAGTATTCTGATGCTTACGCCACAGCCGAGTCCAAGGTGACAACTTAATTTTCTACTTCCCTAATTCCTAGCATCTTATCTAAACAGGTCCATTGGGGATAATTTAAAACCTTCCGTTGGTTACCTGTAACGGTGGGTGTGGCCAAACCGCCTGTGCACTCGACTAAGCCGAACCGTGCATTTACGAATGTGTGAAAGAACGCCAGGTATAGGTCTCTCAAAGCAAGAAGTAAGATAGTATCAGGACCGCCCAAATTTAGTTTCCAACTTAACAAGCGCGAATCACTGACGTTTTTCCCGATTATCTAGCACAATTTGGTTGCGGTAAGTTTTTTGACGGTAACATGCAAGCAGGTTTCCGTCAAAAAACTTAACGTAACCAAATTGTACTAGATAATCGGGAAAAACGTTAGTGATTCGCTCTCTTGTTAAGTTGGAAACTAATTGTGGGCGGTCCTGACTCCCCTGACACTATTTACTTCTTGGTGTGAGAGACCTTTATCTGTTGATTTTCTTTCAATTGGCGCGGTTGAAAGGAGCAGTAGACAATGACCTGAGATAGGTATGCGAATACTTTCGTTGGGACTAGTATATGCTATGTCCAATAGTACCAACTTAATTTTTTACTTCTCTAGTTTCTACCATCTACTCGAAACAGCTCCATTAGTAATAATTACAATCTTGGGTTGGATATCTGTAAATCCCCAACACAACGGGCGTGACTAATGAAACTTGTGCACTCTACTAAGCGGAAAACTAACTTCACGAATGTGTGAAAGAATCTGATCAGTTATGTTGAAACAGCGCCGTAGATAAGGATCTGAGGTGGGGCTATGCTTATCACCGATAGAGGTGGCTCAGCCGCAGCGGTATTAATAGTTCCCACGTGACGTCACAGCGGCCATGATTGCGACACAATTGATGAGGACCAATCCTAGGTCATTGACAAATACTATTAAAATTCGATAAATAAGCCTTATTTAGAATTTAAAAAGTTATCATAAGTAATAACAAAATTAAAAATTACGACACATACCAATTTTATTTTAAAAACAAGCTGAATTTTAAAGAACTCTGAATATCTGTGTTCCACCTCAACAGGCTTCAATTGTTTCTCCATGGCAATGTTAAAGTTTGATCACAAATGTGGCCGCCACGCGCAAAGATGTGACGTACGTGCAACCTATGAATAGTCATCGTACAACAACTTCGGTAATGCTTCCGTCACGGGTGGGTGAGCGGCAGCCAACCAGCGGCCGGGGCTAATTCAAATACCTGCTCGGGTTGGCCGAGACCGTAAACACGTCATTGATTGATGACGAGAGCGTTACCGAAGTTGTTGTACGACGACTTTAACATGCAATCCGGAAGTGGCTGGCGGTACGAGTCCGGTCTTCGACAATCTTGACTGAAAAGCTTATCGGCGGGTTTCCTCAGTCGAGAGCAAAGGCCTTTAAACAATCAGCCATTAAATATTAAGAAGGCGTTGGAAACACTCAAGATCCATTCAATCACCGCTTGCGCGAAATAAGATCAATGAATGAGATCCAAAATCTCCATTATGGATCTCACTGCAAAAACCGCGTTATTATTTAAATGCACCTTAGCAATATTCTATTCTAGACATAAAGTCAAAGTGAATTTAGAACTTCATGTAGCTAAAGATGGAAATTATCGTCATTTTAACGAGGAACATGTATTTTTATTTTTTAATTTAGTAATGTTTTGTTTTATTCTAAAAATAAATTCCTGAAATATCGATCTTTGATTGGTCATCGCTCACTCGTCGATGGTGTTCGAAGCCTACAGAATTGGTTTAGTCGCTTTAAATTAAAGTCCCCCACTGAAAATCAGTTTAGTTATTGAGTGGGTAGACTCTAAATGTGAATTTATTTAATTATTTTTATTTAATGACGATAATTTCTATCTTTGAGCGACCTGAAGTTCTAAATTCACTTTGCTTCTTAAATGTAATTTGACTTTAGGATAAAAACCGCGCCAAATTGAAGTTCATTAGTTAAATACCGGTATTGAAAAAGTAATAAATGAGAGGATTGTTGATTAAAGACAACTAAAAATAGCTGGATGAGTAAAATTGCAAATACTACAACCATTACGGTTGTAAAAAGGAAACCATTCAACTATTATTCTAAAATGGCAATCGTAATCATAATATTTGAAATTTCGGTAATCCATTTTTCTACCACTGATATTTGAATTTAATCCCTTGTTTAGCCGATACAAACCCAAATCCCGGGTACCAATCACTTTTTTGTCAAGTGTTCTCATAATAGCATTAAAATACCGTTAAATTTGGGTACTTTAAAATTGCGACTACCCATATCGTCCTTAAGCGGAAATTTTACGTCACAGATTATTACACCTACCTAGGCCTACAAATATTTAAATTATTGATTTATAAACTTAAATAACGTAAACAAATTTGTAACTCAAAATTTAAAAAAAAAAATGTTTTTTCAAAGCTAGTTATTTACAAAAATATGAAAATCATACACACACATCAAACCTTCTTCTACAATCACTTTCACTAAAAACACTCGTAGCTCCGTAAAAAAATTTCCAACTCAAAACTTAAAAAAAAAAAAATCAAAGCTAGTTATTCGTACAACAATATGAAAATTAAACACACAGCTGAAACCTTCCTCTACAACCACACTCACTAGAAAAACTTGTAGCTCCGTAAAAAATTTCTAACTCAAAACTTAAAAAAAAAAAAAAAAAAAAAATCAAAGCTGGTTATTTACAAAATAATGAAAATTACACACACAGTTCAAACCTTCTTCTACAATCACACTCACTAAAAACACTTGTAGCTCCGTAAAAAAATCTGAACTCAAAAAAAAAAACATTTTTTTTTTCAAAGCTAGATATTTACAAAATTATGAAAATTATATACACACAGCTCAAACCTTCCTCAACAATCACACTCACTTAAAACACTTGTAGCTCCGTAAAAAATTTCTAACTTAAAACTAAAAAAAAAAAAAAAAAAAAAATCAAAGCTAGTTGTTTACAAAAATGTGAAAACTATACACACAGCTCAAACCTTCCTCAACAATCACACTCACTAAAAACACTTGTAGCTCCGTAAAAAATTTCTAACTCAAAACTAAAAAAAAAAAAAAATCAAAGCTTGGTTATTTACAAAAATATGAAAATTATACACACAGCAAAAACCTTCCTCTACAATCACACTCACTAAACACACTCGTAGCTGGCCTATTCACAAAGCGAGTTATTAGCAACGTGTGTACACGACAGTTCACAGTTCGCTCACCGGTGTCGCCGAGCGCTAGTGTCGCCGTCGTTGCTGCCTCGGACGAAGTCGAACTCGCACTGAGCTGCAACCTTGCCGACCACCGTAGTTATGTCACAGTATCCGCGACACTGCGCATGCGCCGACTAACGAGGCTAATCGAGACGATGTTTTAACTTACACGAACCTAGTAATTGGACTGTACACTGTTCCTTGTCACAAATAAAAACAATTTAAAACGCAATATTTCGCGAACCCTGATCAGAGCTCTTTAACAGGCGAAAACACACTCGTCTTGAACTTGATGTGTTTTCTCCTGAAGAGCTCTGATCAGGGTTCGAAATATTGCGTTTTAAATTGTTTTTATATGTGACAAAGAACAGTGTACGTACAGTCCAATTACTAGGTTCTTATAATCGTTTTACCTGTTCTTCTATGTTTCCGTTTTAATTAACGATGTGTGAGCTGTGCCCAGTGGCGTATCTCCCCACCCCCGAAATCCCAGCTTTTATTAAGTTCTGCAAAATATGTGTAGGTTTACGCAAAAATCAATGGCAACATTTGTAGCATCAGTTTGGAAATTGATTGATTTATTGAAATTATGGCTTAACGTCTCATTTTTTGCAACTTGGCATATAATAATTATACTACAATGCCAACCAATTTCTAATAAAGTCAAATTTATACAATCAGTGCAATAATAAATTCAATGATTTTATTGAAAATCTGGTTAAATCAATGATTTTATTGAAAATCTGGTTAAATTATCCCTTTCAGCAAACTTCCCAAACTCATTCTAAAACACAAGGTTGGAATTCATAGTCGGCCCCCTACACATAGGGGCGCTCATTGTTGCTATGGATTTGTTTCGTTGATGCGAAACAACATGCAAACAACTGTTAATACCTTGGTAATAATGGGCGCCCCTAGGTATAGGGGCCGACTATGCGATAAATGTGGATTTACAAAAAAAATCACTGGCGGCGCAGTAGAGGGGGGCATCCAAAATACCACCCCCCCTCCCCCATTGATTCAGGAGGAAAGACTTCGTTTTTGGATGTATCTTTCTCTGCATCAGCCCCCCCCCCCCTACCGGCTCCGTAGACTTGTGATAATATTTTTTTAGGAAAACTGTCCAGCTTCTATTAGTTGATGCTTTTTTGTCCTTGAATTCAATAAGTTTGACGAAAGTATTGAACCGTGATATGTGGGTTTTAGTTTTTATCTTCTGGCATTCCATTTTGTTGCATGTTGTTTTGTGTATATGTGATTACTTTAAACTATTTATACTTTATTTATATTTTATAATCTCCAACCAGATACCATACGATGAAGCATTTGTACGAGCAGACAATCTATTGCATAATGTTACTTAGTGCGTTCAAATGTGTTGTGGAAGTGAAGAACTTATCTTTGTATATATGAATTAATTACACTATGTATGGCACTCTAGATTCGACAAGATAATCTAGAGTACGATGGCTTTATACTCTATCGTTCATTGGCTGGATTATGGCTTTATCTATGACTATCTAGGATGACGAGTCAATTAGGACTGTACTTTAATTGCAATATTGGTTAGTTTCCTGAATGAAACTAGCCTCGGGTGACAGACGTCCCGAAAAATGCGCGACGGTCCCGAAATTGGTAAATTCACGATTTCTTGGATTTGGGTTCAAAAATTACAAATTTCAACAAGAAAAAAAACAAAGAAGAGAAGCGGTCAGTGGTAAATTTGTAATTCGGCGCGCCGCCACAACTGGCTGTCTGTTGCCTATAGAAAGTTTTATTCGCTTGCGCTTCCCTAGCAGAGCGCTAGCGTGCAATACACTGGCAAGGCACGGCTATAGTTCTCTTACAACAACTTCGGTAATGCTTTCGTCATCAATCGATGACGTGTTTACGGTCTCGGCCAACCGGAGCAGGTATTTGAATTAGCCACGGCCGCTGGTTGGCTGCCGCTCACCCACCCGTGACGGAAGCAGTACCGAAGTTGTTGTACGACGACTATACACCTCTATTAATATGGAATACAAATCTAAAAAATCTAAATATCGAGTAAGAAAATTTAAATAAATTCAAAAAACCACTCTCACCGTTTCACTTTCAGCGAACATAGTCCAGTCTTACAATGTCCCAATAACTACTTATTCGCCGAATAGCTTGTTGTCTCCATGGCGACGACCAATCAAAACTCTTGAAATCCTCAAATAGCTCATTTGCTACGAATAACTTTCCTATTTTTTAAAAGTAATGCCAGCCCTAATAAAGGACTCAAAACTTACATAGATAGCGCCGCTAAGCAACCTCCTTTCAGCGCCATTGATGAATAATAACAATAAAGCAACAATGGAAGTTGACAGCTAAACCACTCCTAATAGAAGTTTATCTTCTTGTACCACCAGAATGCATCTAGTCTATTTTGAGTGCTGTCCTGCTAGAAGTCACCGAAAACCTCTCTAGAAGCCAGTGCACTAATGATTATTGGGAAAATATCCATCGATTCCAAAGAAAAGAAGTCAAGTAGTCTTTCCAACGACTTAATGCATGCTACACGCTAGAGACAAAATTTAAATAAAAAACATATGACAAATACAAGTTTCTTCTTTGTAATTTTCATCCCATTTCCACACAAGATTTTTTCAGAACAAATTTAAAATGTACATAATTTTGTATAGAACAATTATCTACGTGAAGTATGTAATTTAAAAAATCACTGTATTTCTAAAACGCAAACATCATTCCGTTATGATTATTGTTCTGCTGTTTGAATGGAGTAATAAGTGGTTAGAGACAACATGCACTCAGTGTACACTGTGGTTTATTATGAGTGTAGAAGAATAGACGTTGTTTGTCTGTCTTGCAATTAACATGATTTATTACAACTATGCAGTGACAAAGTCAAGGCTGAAATAAGGAAGACTCAACAGTTTCTAGGATTAGCTTAAACAGTGCAAAAATAACCTTGTTTGTTCTTATCTAGAAACACTATAAGAAATAGTTGTTTAGTTTTCGATAGTTAGTTTATTTTTTTAAATGTGCATGTCGTTGTCTGCATGTCGATAGTTAGTTTATTTTTTAAATGTGCATGTCGTTGTCTGCATGTCGATAGTTAGTTTATTTTTTTAAATGTGCATGTCGTTGTCTGTCTTTCTGTGTATTTAATATTTCGAAATATTTTCGTTCAACATCAGAAATTTTAACGGTGAGCAGTTTAGTTTCATTCTTTGCCATTTTGTTACTTTACAAAGGTTGCTTAGCAGCGCCATCTATTTATTTTTTGAATCTTAAATACATTATTTACAATTCTACGACAGTTCCAAAGTCACCACGCTTTCATGCGCTCGATGCCTGCACTGTTGAAAAAACTCAAAGGCGGAAGATCAAAGCTGTGTTTATGTTGTTATAAACATAGGCTAAAACCCTGTTTACTTGTCAAGTTTAATACAAATTAGAGAAAACCAGAGCTAAAAATATTCTAATTTACATTTATCAACATAACGAAATCCAATTAAAATGACTAATGAATTAATTATCGAAATGCTCACAATAAAAGTATAGTATTGTATAATAAATATTAATTGTAGATTACATAATTTGTGATAAGAGAGGTCGAAGGTAGGGTTGAGGTCAGTAGGTGATCGCGCTTTGCTTCCGTTGTTCTAAAGTTCGCTCGGAAGTATTTGTAGTGTATAACTATAACTTGCTTACCGTGCGTTTGTTCTAAAGCTGCAACAGATCTTTGAACTAGTGCAGTGATACATAATATACTGCTATCGGCGTAAGATACAAGGTGTTGTCGTCACGGATTATGTAATAAACGATGCCAGGTATACTGCTATCGGCGTAAGATACAAGGTGTTGTCGTTACGGATTATGTAATAAACGATGTCAGGTACACTGCTACCGGCGTAAGATACAAGGTGTTGTCGTCACGGATTATATAATAAACGATGCAAGGTATCAAGCCATTTCCCCTCCACCTTACTATACTGCTACCGGCGTAAGATACAAAGTGTTGTCGTAACGGATTATGTAATAAACGATGCCAGGTATCAAGCCATTTCCCCTCCACCTAACTATACTGCTATCGGCGTAAGATACAAGGTGTTGTCGTCAAGACTCAAGGATTATGTAATAAACGATGCCATGTATCAAGCCATTTCCCCTCCACCTTACGCCGATAGCAGTATACAACATCACATTTCAAAAGATAATTAAATCATGTGAAAAAACGGAAAAATTGATTAGAACAAAGAAATATTCATAAGAGCACTAAAGTCTCTATACAGGATGACATAATTCGATTAACATTTAAGACAATTGAAACAGATTTTAAAGCAATAGTTCCCGCCCTCCTACTTGCCCCATTTCTCCAAACACCCTCCATCATCTTCGTATTGCACCCACTCATCGTCTCGATTAGCCAAATTGCAAAAATATGAGACGTTAAGCCCAAACATCAATCAATCAATCAATCAATCCTTCGTCATCAACTCATTATACAATATTATTTCTTCCCGACTTTCATTGTTTGTTTAATTTTTTGTCGACTGTCACATTCAGTAATTATAAAACTATATACTTTTAAAAATGGATAATATTTTTTATTTTATTTGATACTCATTGTTTATGAAGACTGCATAATGCTTAGTCAGGGTAATTTCCATGGATTAGTGCAGATTAACTGTGTCACAATACACACCAATCAGTCATATAATCTCGGTTGCAACATGAGAATACCCATAGGCTACTACGATAAATGCAACTTGCAATTAAACTACATTTTTATCAGACACTGATAGTGTAACAAGTACATAGATGGTTATCATCGGCGACAGTGGAGTAATTGATAATATAAACCTACTATAACTAGTATTCGCATACCGAAGGTCAGATCTTATATCTCCTTTCATGGTCGCTAATTATAATTAAATTGAAATCAACAGATTTCTGGCATTTCACACATTCCTAAATGCAGTATTTCACTGAGTACAGTGACAAACACAATTAATTAGCCTCGGCCACTGTAATCAACGGAATATCGTAAATTATCCACAATGGAAGTGTTTAAATTAGATTGTAGGAATTAGGGAAGTAGAAAATTAAGTTGTCACTTTGGACTCGGCTGTGTCGTAAGCATCAGAATACTTTCGTTGGGACAACTATACTATAGTCCGGTTCAGAATCGCATTTCCGTTCGATTTGTGAGAAGACCATTTTTTTATGATTGTTTATTGTAGAGGGGCACTAGAAGATAAAAAATTGCGAGTATATGTTTTTTGAAAATTGGATTGTTGGACCCAAATTTGGATTTTGTTATTTTCATACTTTGGGCCATAACTTCTCCGAAATTGGTCTAATCAAAAAACTTTAAATTACAATAATATTTATAAATTTAAGTGAAATAGGATAACAATAGTTTGATTTTGTTCATTTTTCAAATGTACAGTCAGTGACACAAGTCTAGAGACCATCTGTTTATGTCACGTTTTACAACCTGTACCGACTAACAACAATTTTTCTGAATTTTTAATTTATGATCAATATTATTCAATTAAAGTAACGTATCGATTAAGTTGTCTGAGATTTTTGTATCTTAAAAACTATGGAAAATAGCGTAAGCTGAGGAATTGCGTCGATTTTGAGGTCGGGGATTTTTTCGTCGTGACTAGACGTGTTCCAGCCTAAACACGAACTCGTCATTGTTGTTTGATAGTTTGGCATTATTCAATAAGGCGGTGGAACGAGAGCAATTATGCTGTAATCTAAAAACTACATGTAAATGTTCGATTTTGTGAGAAATATTAATTTGATTTTATTAAACAAAATGTGTGAGGTAAATGAAGAATTCTTGAACATAGCGAACCAACTGTAAAATCGACGAAAATTATTACTGTGTTACTTGTTGTGAGAAAATAAACACAACAATAAAGTAGGTATTCGATTTCATTAAAAACGGAGAATGTCTAAGCGCAGCTATTTAAAAGATTCCCTGGAGATTTCTTCAGGATATGAGTACCTGTTTGGCTGATATCGTGCATATGAACACCAGTGGCGAAGCGTCCTATGAGACAAAGATAGGTTGTCTACCCTGTATACAAATTTAATTAATACCATTAATACACTTGTGCACAAGTTTATGCTTTCTTTCCTACATTTTCTTGTCTTCCGTGGCTCCCGCGAACGTTTGAATTTAGCTGACGGCGAAGGACTCAACATTCGGCAACACTTTCGCACCATCTTTGTCCCTTGAAGTTGAATGATTTAAACGTGTGGAGACAAACAGTCGTTTGGTCTCCTTCGCTCATGATCAGAACGCTATTTTCGTCAGTTTTTCAAGAATATTTGAGACTTGTCTCACACACCAACTCTGAGATGTGAACGCGGGCACATGCCAGACACTCGTTTCATAGCACAATGGGACTTGAAAATTTGAGGGAACGGCCGTAACAGCATTCAGTAATAAACCTTCACGGTCTGCTTTTGTAAAATGTGATGACCCAACTCAACCAACCAACTAAACCAACTCAACCTCAACCCATGTGTCTTGTCTTCACATTTTTTTATGTTTGAGGGTAAAACGATGGATACTTCATTAACGTTCAAGGCAATCCTTGGACAATGCGAGGTGCGTGCGTCGTGGATTGCGTACAACACAGTACAGTAGTGCAGTGCGAAAGTGTACAATGTCCAAATAGCGTGTGATTTCTAGCCTTATTTTTTTTAAATATTACTGACTTTATTGTGCAAACTGTTAGTGACTAACGATGTGCTCCGCCGAAAGTGATATTGTTGATTCTCGCCTTGGGCGATTCACGAATGTTCGTTTTGCGTCACCCCCCCCCCCCTCTCATTACCAACTGTTTTTTTTTCTAAATTGCGAAATATTACACAGAATTATCTATGTCTACCCTAATTTCAAGGCCACGCTTCGCCACTGCTTACATAAAAAGATTTCGCGCAAAAGTGGCCCAGGTGCCAGCTGGTTGTACCTTATTCCACGCCATCCCCATATCAATTTTTGCATAATATGGGAAAGAGACGTCAAGCTGATGCATTGTGAGAACTGTTTTGAACTTGGATTTAACAGTTTTATGGAATCTTTTGTCGGCTGTAAAAAGTGATAGGCATACATCTGTGATGCGGTAGTTCTTCGGTTCATCAGGAGTAAAGGGGGCATCTTGCCCACAGATTAGAAGCAGAATCACTTCTTTCATTGCGGCTCGGTCAACAGTTGATCGGGAGTCGACGGTTTTCTTGACTTGCACTTTCTTTGAACTGGAAGCAAATGTATTACTCTTTCGTTTCGAGATTGTTTCATATATTGACAAAGTTCCAGTGGTCAGACGATCAAGGAATTTCTCGACCATTCTATCTCCCTCTCGATGTGCAGTGCTCAAGCTCTTGATGGCATCTTCTGGACACGGCTTCTGTGGAAAGTGATCTTAGTTGTGGATTAGTCAAATCCCAGGGGTCAGCGTCCCACTCGTTTAAAAGCATCAATCACTGACTCCACTACTACAATATCATTTTTGATTCTTGATGGTCCTAATCCCGGATGTTTATGCTTTGACTTTTTAAAGTGGCTGATTTCATGAAGATGACGATTTTCGTCGATTTTACAGTTGGTTCGCTATGTGTTAGAATTCTTTATTTGCCTCACACATTTTGTTTAGTAAAATCAAATTGATATTTCTCACAAAATGGAACATTTACGTGTAGTTTTTAGATCACAGCATAATTGCTCTCGTTCCACCGCCTTATTAGTCCTTTGCATAACGCTCGAAAAAGGCCTGGTCGGTATAAAATTTGGGTCAAAGGATGACATATATCAAATGAAAGCTTGAGACGAGTACTTTTCAAAAAACCATGATATACCTCTGGCAAATCCAGCTTTCTATGTCAAAACCAGGGTCAAAGGTCAAATTTGTAATTTTTTTAATAATATTTAATTAAATAATAAAAAATGTTTGCAAGTTTAAAAATACTCTTTAAGTAAGATAAATGTATAAAGTTTATTGAAAAAAAAATTAAATTACCTACTTACCTTTTTTGACCTTGATTGGGGTCAATTTCCTCAAAATGGGTAATTTCTAAAATTTTCTTCGATTTATTGGCCAATATTCATTATATCAACTTACTTACTGATAAATACATTAAAATGAATAGTTCTTATTGTTATCACATTGTTTTTATGGTATTAATTCAAAATGGCGGTCAAAGCTCAATAGGTAAGTATCGTCAAACTAGGTCTAGTAACTAAAATATTACTTGTGGGTACTCTAAAGACGCAGAATTTTAACTGCAATTACAATAACGAATAATAATATCATGTTTTAATCGTAAGAGACTGTAATTATCATAAAACTTATAAACTACTTAAGATTGTTACTGAATTTCTAATTAATGTCCTCAGACATCAGGGTATTCTTAAATGGGTGTGCAACTGCAACAAAATACATTTTTAGAAAAGAGCATGACCATGCTGAGGTAGGGTACGTGATATGATACTAGTATTATGTTATATCTACCTTAGCAGTCACTGTCCAAGTTGTCAGATTAATCACCTTCTGACTCACTGGAATCCTCATGCTGGCTACTGGTACTGGTACTGGTATTTGTACAATCCTTCAGCTTACAAGCGTGGGTACACTTTTATTGATTGGCCAAACACTCACATGTCGGCATCTGGCAAACACGGCAACAGTTACAGACTAGGAGATCCATAACGGTCAAAGGTATTGGAGTTCCAATCATCCACTCGTTGCTCAGATCTCCTCTGCCGTGGTTTCCCATCCATAGCCACGCGGATCAGGAACATCAGGGTTGGCGTCCAAACAACGTATCCAGACCGCTGTTTGGTGGTTAGCTCGCAGCCGCAGGATTTGAAGCAGTAGACAATCGTTTCAAGGTGGTAGCTGATTAGACTTAATATCATCACATTTACTTTTAAAAAGCTCGTAGGGCAGCTGGTTGACGCTTGACTACCAAAATTCAAACACACTTCGAAGATGCGTAAAAATTGCGAGTTCGTTGGGATTCGAAGTATGTAATACCCTCCCTGACCTCCATGCACTGGTTGTGACAAAGGTTGGAATTCATAGTCGGCCACTTCACCTAGAGGCACCCAATGTTGCTATGGATATGTTTTCTATATGGGAAATGACATGTATGAAACTGTTACCTTGTTAACAACGGGGGCATCCATAGGTGTATGGGGACGACTATGAGTTCCAACCTGAGTGCGCTCATTCAGTGGTAAAGGGAAAAAGAGAACTTTGAATATCATGAGAAAAAACTTGCATTTCTGTGTCAAGCTAAGCAAGATGGGTCAGGACTGGAGAGTTTATATCGATGTCATTAAAAAAACTCGAAGAGTTTGCTGTAAACTCTGCTCTTTGACCACGACTCGTTCATGCGTCAACCTACTGCGCTACGAGCTTTTTAGAAGTAAGTGTGATGATATGAAGTCTAATCAGCTACCACCTTGTAACGATTGCTTACTGCTTCATATCCTGCGACTGTGAGTTCAACATCAACCAAACACGATCTATTGATACGTTGCTTGGAAGCCAACCCTGATGTTCCTGAGCTGTGTGGCTATGGATGGAAAACCACGGCAGAAGGAGATCTGAGCAACGAGTGGATGATTGGAACTCCAGTACCTTTGACCATTATGGATCTCCTAGCCTGTAACTGTTGCCGTGTTTGCAAGATGCCGACCTATGAGTGTTTGGCCAATCAGCTGAAGAGTACCCACGCGTGTAAGCTGAAGGACTGTCCAAATATCGGTACCCAGCATCAGAATTCCAGTGAATCAGAAGGTGATTAATCTGACGACTTCAATTTTGAGTGATTTTGACTTCAATTTTGATTAATTTGACGACTAGACAGTGACTGCTAGGACAGATATCATATCACGTATCTCAGCATGGTCATCCTCTTTTCTAAAAATGTATTTTGTTGCAGTTGCACACCCATTCAAGAATACCCTGATGTCTGAGGACATTAATTAGAAATTCAGTAACAATCTTAAGTAGTTTATAAGTTATATGATAATTACATTCTCTTACGATTAAAACATCATATTGTTATTCTTTATTGTAATTGCAGTTAAAATTCTGCGTCTTTAGAGTACCCACAAGTAATATTTTAGTTACTAGACCTAGTTTGACGATACTTACCTATTGACCTTTGACCGCCATTTTGAATGAATACCGTGTAAACAATGTGATTACAATAAGAACTATTCATTTTAACGTATTTATGAGTAAGTTCGTTAATATAATGAATATTGGCCAATAAATCGAAGAAAATTTTAAAAATTACCCATTTTGAGGAAATTGACCTCAATTAAGGTCAAAAAGGGCTAAATGGGTAATTTTTTTTTTTTAAGAAACATAATACATTTACCTTACTAAAAATGTATTATTAAACTTGCAAATATTTTTCATTATTTAATTAATAATTATTAAAAAAAATTACAAATTTGACCTTTGACCCTAGTTTTGACATAGAAAGCTGGATTTGCCAGAGGTATATCATGGTTTTTTGAAAAGTACTCGTCTCAAGCTTTCATTTGATATATGTCATCCTTTGACCCAAATTTTATACCGTCATTCTCGTTATGCAAAGGACTATATTGAATAATGCCAAACTATCAAACAACAATGACGAGTTCGTGTTTAGGCTGGAACACGTCTAGTCACGACGAAAAAATCCCCGACCTCAAAATCGACGCAATTCCTCAGCTTACGCTATTTTCCATAGTTTTTAAGATACAAAAATCGCAGACCACTTAATCGATACGTTACTTTAATTGAACAATATTGATCATAAATTAAAAATTCAGAAACATTGTTGTTAGTCGGTACAGGTTGTAAAACGTGACATAAACAGATGGTCTCTAGACTTGTGTCACTGACTGTACATTTGAAAAATGAACAAAATCAAACTATTGTTATCCTATTTCACTTAAATTTATAAATATTATTGTAATTTAAAGTTTTTTGATTAGACCAATTTCGGAGAAGTTATAGCCCAAAGTATGAAAATAACAAAATCCAAATTTGGGTCCAACAATCCAATTTTCAAAAAACATATACTCGCCATTTTTTATCTTCTAGTGCCCCTCTACAATAAACAATCATAAAAAAATGGTCTCCTCACAAATCGAACGGAAATGCGATTCTGAACCGGACTACTAGTCCCATATATATTTTTTCCCACATTTTTTCTTCATGTTTTTTCTTATTTACATACTTTTATTTTTGTTAGTTAATTTGTTGAATTTCCACTTGATTTTATTTCATTTCATTTCTCAATTATTTTTTCTTGTTCTTGATTTTTATTTTTATAGTATAGTGGTTTGTTTTGTTTTTGTTGTAATTGTTATTTATGTCATTTTTATTAATTGTTTGCAAAGACTAGTTTTATTTGAGGTCCTCCTTTGTAAATCAGTTTTTATAACTGAAAAGGATAGACATTAAAAAATAAATAATAAATAAAGTATTCGCATACCGATCTCAGGTCATCGTCTACTGCCCCTTTCAACCGCGCCTATTACAAGAAAATCAACAGATACCTGGCGTACTTTCACACATTCGTAAATGCACGGTTCGGCTTAGTCGAGTGCACAGGCAGTTTGGCCACACCCACCGTTACAGGTAACCAACGGAAGGTTTTAATTTATCCCCAACGGACCTGTTTAGATTAGATGGTAGGAATTAGCGAAGTAGAAAATTAAGTTGTCACCTTGGACTCGGTTGTGTCGTAAGCATCAGAATACTTACATTGGGGCAACTATACAACTATAACAAGTTATACAACATCAGCAAGTGCAAAGTGTCGTACGAACGTTGGCTTCTGCACTTGGGCCTACTGAGAAGGTCAAGGAAGTGACAACGAAAAGGGAAACAATGTTATTTCCGCTTACTTGACAAGTACAGAGTCATACAGACCACTGGTCAGTACGGCCGCATGAGTGTGTGTTGCACACATTGCTAGACATACTGCTTGCCTGGTCTGGTTACGGGACAAGGTACTAAGGTACAGATTCAGATGTATTTTGTTCTCAAGACAAATCAGTACTCATATTCACAACTCAGTTGCATGTTTGTTTGAGAAGCCCACGAAGTCTAGACAGACATATTTGAGTGTGGGGCCTTTACTCTTAAAAATCATCGATAAATGTTAATGTTATATACGCAGGCAAGCCAAATAAATAACTGCTAATTTCACAAGACAAGATAGAACAAATTTAAAAATAATGGAAAATTACACATATTGTCCTCGGTAAACGAGAAAATAATAAATAAATAAATAAGTGAATAAGTGAATAAATAAATAAGTGAATAAGTAAATAAGTGAATAAGTAAATAAGTAAATAAGTAAATAAGTAAATAAGTAAATAAGTAAATAAGTAAATAAGTGAATAAGTAAACAAATGAATAAGTAAACAAGTAAATAAGTAAATAAGTGAATAAATGAATAAGTAAATAAGTAAATAAGTGAATAAGTAAATAAGTAAATAATTAAATAAGTGAATAAGTCAATAAGTAAATAAGTAAATATGTAATAAGTAAGTAAGTAAATAAGTTAATTAGTAAATAAGAGAATAAGTAAATAAGTGAATAAGTAAACAAGTAAATAAGTAGATAAGTGAATAAGTAAAAAAGTAAATAAGTGAATAAGTGAATAAGTAAATAAGTATTAAATAAGTGAATAATAAGTGAATAAGAGAATAAGTAAATAAGTAAATAAGTAAATAAGTAAATAAGTCAATAAGTAAATAAGTAAATATGTAATAAGTAAGTAAGTAAATAAGTTAATAAGTAAATAAGAGAATAAGTAAATAAGTAAATAAGAAAATATGTAATAAGTAGAGGTATCCATCATCGATACATGTTATATACTATCAATGACATCAGCGCCTAGCGAAGGTATAAAGTGCCAACTCACTCTCCCTCCTGTCTGTCCGCCTCTAAACCAGAGTTTCCTCGTCCCAGATAAGTGGCCGCGCGTCTCACTCGCGTGTCATCCTGCAGAGCGGAATGTGCAACTCATGGCGTTGTGACATATTATTGTCATCCGCTGCAATAAAACGCAATTTTATTGGAGTAACGCCTTTACCAGTGATCAACGTATTTCAATCTAATAATTACCTCTAATTGTGTATTCATAGGTTGCACGTACGTCACATCTTTGCGCGTGGCGGCCACATTTGTGATCAAACTTCGACGTTGCCATGGAGAAACAATTCTGTTGTGATAGAACAAAGAAATTCTTAGTTCTTTAAAATCCAGCGTGTTTTTCTTTAAATACAATCGGTATGTTAGGTAATTTTTTATTTTTGTATTACTTTTGTTTACGCGTTAAATTCTAAATTAGGCTCATTTATTAAATTTTAATAGTGTTCGCCAATGATCTAGGATTGGTCCTCATCAATTGTGTCGCAATCATGGCCGCTGTGACGTCACGTGGGAACTATGAATTGTATACTAACCCCAACGAAACTATATCTCATACCGACCTCAGATCCTTATCTATAGTTGCCTCAACGTAAGTATTCTCATGCTTACGACATAGCCGAGTCCAATGGTTCCAACTTAATTTTCTTCTTCTCTAGTTCCTACCGTCTTGGAACAGGCCCATTAAGAATAATTTACTATATATATATATATATCTTTCGATGGTAAACAATCCGACATTAGTTAAGCGGCTGATTTGAAAGTTAGGTGAATTTGGATCTGAATCGTTTGCAATGGTTAAAAATAATAATAATTTTCATAAACTTTATCGTTGATATAGCCAATATCATCGATAAAAGGTATGAACATTTTTATACAGGTGCTAAAACATTAATGTTTCATGAGCCAACGGTTTAGCCGCGGTCGCTTAGCCGGTTCCCATACAAACAACCTCGGGCTAGGTCAGGAGGTGGATGAGTGACCACTCTCCTCTGAAACACTAGTTACCGTTGGTTAGAGCAGATTGGAGGGTTCGAAAGCTTGTGTAACAGCTTCGTTCTTCTCATCAACAGTCCAGGTTAGTGGAGGAACCTATATGACAGGTCAAAGTTACACCGTCCTTTCGGATGGGACGTAAAGCCGATGGTCCTCTTGGTACTTTTCGACAGGAGTAGGCTACGTGCCGGTACCGGGCTTCCCCTCCTCCCTTCCTCATTATCATTCATCAATCATCACTCATCAGGCTAAAGAGGGCATTGTGCCCTACACTGGCCTTAATTACTATAAAATAAATGTTTCATGAGGTTTAAAAGCATATTGACAGCTCAAATGACAACACACCATAAATCACAATCTCTATTATGACCGTTGTGACGTCACGTGAATACTCCCTCTCTTTACTGTCAATGTCATTGCATGTGTGTGTAAGACTACTCTGCCGTGCAACCGATAGAGGTGGCTCAGCGGTAAGACGCGAGACTCTAATTCGGGAGGTCGCCAGTTCGATTCCGGCCACCGGCAGTTCTGACTGCAGGTTTTTCCTGAGGTTTTCCTCAGTCGTAAAGACGAATGCTGGGATTGAGTCCTACTATCAGCCCTCGGACATTCCTTTCCAGCTATCTAAACACCCTAATATACCTAGTCAGTCACCTGAAGAGGGGCACATCAGGTTTAGCTGGTGTGCACCCTATAACGGGTATTCCTACGAAAAATTTAAATAAATAAATAAATTTACATTAAGAGTCTACCCACTCAATAACTAAACTGCTTTGCAGTGGGGGACTTTAATTTAAAGCGACTAAACCAACCCTGTAGGCTCCGAACACCATCGACGAGTGAGCGATAACCAATCAAAGATCGATATTTATTTCAAATACGAAACATATGAATCAGTGATTGGACAGTGCGAACACCTGCGGATAAATGTTAGAATCAACAAGGACGATTCACAACAACTTTGAATTCATTGAGTGCTTCGTTCCTACGGCTCCAAAATTATAAACGTTACAAATATTACTTTGCGTCGCAAGTTCATCAGAGCCGAGCTATATTCAATGTCACGGTGACATCGTGACAGATAATGTGGCTACGCGTTATTGTCATTGTCAGTCGGCCGCTAATGTTGCATTGTCCGCTCTCCAGGGTCGCTCACAACAGATGATATCTTGTCCACACTTCCGTCCATCGTCAGAAACAGATTAGTATTTTATAACACGCTGTTATCAATCGCTACATTTGCATCTTTGCTTATTTTCTGTTTCATCTCTGAATGACATTGTTTCTTTATAATGTAATAGCATAATATTGTATGTATAATTATATAATTAAAACACTAAAGCTTTCGTGGCCAGGATTTATGTCAATAAAATTAAAATAATTGCGGGTTATTCCGCCACGTCCTACCTCCATATTGTGCCGACGTTTCAGGAACCTTATGGATCCTATCCTCAGGGCGTCGAACTCTCAACTTATAATAATATGTATAATATATAATATAATATAAAATAATAATATAATATATATAATAATAATAATTTATAATATGTATAATATTAAATATAATATTGGAATCAGAAGTAAGTGCACCATTGTGTTTGTGCTGATACCGTTTTTATTTTGTTTTGTTACATTTAGTTAATTAAGATTCAGGATTAGAGGATTTCACTTGAATTCATTTGCTTTAGTTTGTTAATAATATTAATCTGTAGCACTCGTCTTGTTTTCGCTTTACTTTATGTATATATCTAGGACAGCCCGCGCACAAGAGGTAGCTCTTAAGAGGGCTTCTTATCTTATATTATTGGGATTTATTTAGTTAATTTGTTTATTTAGTGTTGACTGTTGACAATGTATTTGTGTAACTTTTTGTAGGCGAGCACGAGATAAGAATAAAATGGTTTAAAATAAAATAAATAAATAAATATTTAGTTTGAAACCAGATCGGAATCCGAGCTCTGAATCTAATTCCCAAGTATGAAACGAAAGGTCGTACCTAGTCTGTCGTATAGGTATCTGTTTACTTTAGTTGAATCAGCGTGCACGCTACTGGCGGATGAGTATAAGAATGTAATATGACAGCATGAGTATAGGTATCTGTTTACTTTAGTTGAATCAGCGTGCACGCTACTGGCGGTTGAGTATAAGAATGTAATATGACAGCATGAGTGTAGGTATTTGTTTACTATAGTTGAAACAGCGTGCACACGATGAGTGGTTGAGTATAAGAATGTAATATGACAGCATGAGTGTAGGTATCTGTTTACTTTAGTTGAAACAGCGTGCACACGATTAGTGGTTGAGTATCAGAATGTAATATCACAGCATGAGTGTAGGTATCTGTTTACTTTAGTTGAAACAGCGTGCACACGATTAGTGGTTGAGTATAAGAATGTAATATGACAGCATGAGTGTAGGTATCTGTTTACTTTAGTTGAAACAGCTTGCACACGATGAGTGGTTGAGTATAAGAATGTAATATGACAGCATGAGTTAGGTATCTGTTTACTTTAGTTGAAAAAGTGTGCACACGATTAGTGGTTGAGTATAAGAATGTAATATGACAGCATGAGTGTAGGTATCTGTTTACTATAGTTGAAACAGCGTGCACACGATTAGTAGTTGAGTATCAGAATGTAATATGACAGCATGAGTGTAGGTATCTGTTTACTTTAGTTGAAACAGCTTGCACACGATGAGTGGTTGAGTATAAGAATGTAATATGACAGCATGAGTGTAGGTATCTGTTTACTTTAGTTGAAACAGCGTGCACACGATTAGTGGTTGAGTATCAGAATGTAATATGACAGCATGAGTGTAGGTATCTGTTTACTTTAGTTGAAACAGCGTGCACACGATTAGTGGTTGAGTATAAGAATGTAATATGACAGCATGAGTGTAAAGTCTATGTCAGGGAAAGGTTGCGCCGAGGCAGGTAAACTTCTCCGCCGCGCTCTTCCCCCACCATGCGGCTCGGCTACTCGACAAGGGTGGAGGACTATTGACAGTCCGCAGAGATGGCCCGTCAAGATAATGTTAATTGGTTTGAGTAAGAATTTAAAAACTCACATTTTTGTTGTTTTGTAACTTTTATCGAATTATTAGGAATATTGAAGAAAAACTAACATACCCTCGTTTTTTAATCACAAAAAACACCAGAAATTAAGCTAGTAAACACACGTAAATTAAACACATGTTGTTTTTAGCTTTGGCGATAGATTATGTAATAATCTACGTCGAAATAGTGAGTGAGTGGCAGAGTTGTGTTGTGTTCAATGTTTGATAGCAATGACGGTGACGATGAAGTGTTATTCAATGTAATATATACTGAACTGAGATAATAGTTTTTTACTTACATTAACTCTTCATATTGTAATATGATCAGTTTTCGACTGTAACGCATATCAAAGGTCAAATCATGATTTTGAAAATCAGTTTTATATTGCATGTGAACCATTAAAAATGTACCAATAGAACAATATATAAATAAAAACAATGACGGTGAATTAAAATCCATACATAAATTCTGGAAATACTTAAGGTATTAATACCATAAAGTAAACAACTTAAACAATAGGTGCCTTGTCAATAAATGAATTTGTAGACTAAACATCTGCAAATTCAACCATTATTAAAATGTACACCGTTATAAATACATAGAGTAGCCAACTTGAAAATAAATAACAATAAAGATAACATGGAAAACTCATTCACAATTAAACAACTATCGATCATTATCGTCTCCTTCATTGTTATCAAACATTGAACACAACTCTGCCACTCACTCACTCACTCACTCACTCACTCACTCACTCACCCACCCACTCACTCACTCACTATTTCGACAAAGATTATTACATAATCTATCACCAAAGCTAAAAACAACATGACGTGTTTAATTTACGTGTGTTTACTAGCTTAATTTCTGGTGTTTTTTGTGATTAAAAAACGAAGGTATGTTAGTTTTTCTTCAATATTCCAAATAATTCGATAAAAGTTACAAAACAACAAAAATGTGAGTTTTTAAATTTTAACTCAAACCAATTAACATTATCTTGACGGGCCATCTCTGCGGACTGTCAATAGTCCTCTACCCTTGTCCAGTAGCCGAGCCGCATGGTGGGGGAAGAGCGCGGCGGAGAAGTTTACCTGCCTCGGCGCAACCTTTCCCTGACATAGACTTTAGGTATCTGTTTACTATAGTTGAAACAGCGTGCACACGATGAGTGGTTGAGTATAAGAATGTAATATGACAGCATGAGTGTAGGTATCTGTTTACTTTCCATGAAACCGCCCCCCCCCCCCCCCCCCCCCATAAATCAAGGCTAGATCCGCCCCTGATAGAATTCGGCTATGTCGCAACTCGCAAGCATGAGAATACACTAGTCCCAACGAAAGTATTCGCATACCGATCTCAGGTCATTGTCTAGATTGCCCCTTTCAACCGCGCCAATTGAAAGAAAATCAACAGATACCTGGCGTTCTTTCACACATTCGTAAATGCATGGTTCGGCTGAGTCGAGTGCACAGGCGGTTTGGCCACACCCACCGTTACAGGTATACGGAAGGTCTTAAATTATCTCCAATGGATCTGTTTCGTTTAGATGGTAGGACTTAGCGAAGTAGAAAATTAAGTTGTCACCTTGGACTCGGCTGTGTCGTTACTTGTAAGCATGGGAATACTTACATTAGAGCAACATTTTTCTATCACTGTCCTTGCTTTAATACAGATCAGCTTCCTAGAACTACATCGAGCAGCTGAGTCACTGACTAGACAAGCAGCCCAGACATACTAGGTTCAATGAACACAGGACTGGATCCCGGTCATGGCCTCTAGTGGCGGACACAAGTAGAAGGGGGAGGGGGCTGACGTCACTGGATCTAGCACGGACAAGCCATAAAACTATACTACACTGAAAGTATTCTGATGCTTACGACTAAGCCGAGTCCAAGGTGACAACTTAATTTTATACTTCTCTAATTCCTACCATCTATTATAAACAGGACCATTGGGGATAATTTAAGACCTTCCGTTGGTTACCTGTAACGGTGGGTGTGGCCAAACCGCCTGTGCACTCGACTAAGCCGAACCATTCATTTACGAATGTGTGAAAGAACGCCAGGTATCTGTTGATTTTCTTTCAATGGGCGCCGGCGAAAGGGGCAGTAGACAATGACAATGTAACGTACAAGGTGTTGTCGTCACGGATTATGTAATAATTTCCCCTCCCCCTTTCCACCTCCACTCGGTACCGGCTGAGCGCTTGCGAGGAAGGTATACTGCTCCCGCTGTAGCGTACAAGGTGTTGTCGTCACGGATTATGTAATAATTTCCCCTCCCCCTTTCCACCTCCACTCGGTACCGGCTGAGCGCTTAGCTGGTATACTGCTCTCGCTGTAGCGTACAAGGTGTTGTCGTCACGGATTATGTAATAATTTCCCCTCCCCCTTTCCACCACCACTCGGTACCGGCTGAGCGCTTAGCAGGTATACTGCTCTCGCTGTAACGTACAAGGTGTTGTCGTCACGGATTATGTAATAATTTCCCCTCCCCCTTTCCACCTCCACTCGGTACCGACTGAGAGCTTAGCTGGTATACTGCTCTCGCTGTAACGTACAAGGTGTTGTCGTCACGGATTATGTATAAATTTCCCCTCCCCCTTTCCACCTCCACTCGGTACCGGCTGAGCGCTTAGCTGATATACTGCTCTCGCTGTAACGTACAAGGTGTTGTCGTCACGGATTATGTATTAATTTCCCCTCCCCCTTTCCACCTCCACTCGGTACCGGCTGAGCGCTTAGCTAGTATACTGCTCTCGCTGTAACGTACAAGGTGTTGTCGTCACGGATTATGTATTAATTACCCCTCCCCCTTTCCACCTCCACTCGGTACCGGCTGAGCGCTTAGCTGGTATACTGCTCTCGCTGTAACGTACAAGGTGTTGTCGTCACGGATTATGTAATAATTTCCCCTCGCCCTTTTCACCTCCGCTCGGTACCGGCTGAGCGCTTAGCTGGTATACTGCTCTCGCTGTAACGTACAAGGTGTTGTCGTCAAGGATTATGGTATAATTTCCCCTCCCCCTTTCCACCTCCACTCGGTACCGGCTGAGCGCCTAGCTAGTATACTGCTCTCGCTGTAACGTACAAGGTGTTGTCGTCACGGATTATGTAATAATTTCCCCTCATCCTTTCCACCTCCACTCGGTACCGGCTGAGCGCTTAGCTGGTATACTGCTCTCGCTGTAACGTACAAGGTGTTGTCGTCAAGGATTATGGTATAATTTCCCCTCCCCCTTTCCACCTCCACTCAGTACCGGCTGAGCGCTTAGCTGGTATACTGCTCTCGCTGTAACGTACAAGGTGTTGTCGTCACGCATTATGTAATAATTTCCCCTCCCCCTTTCCACCTCCACTCGGTACCGGCTGAGCGCTTAGCTGGTATACTGCTCTCGCTGTAACGTACAAGGTGTTGTCGTCACGGATTATGTAATAATTTCCCCTCCCCCTTTCCACCTCCACTCGGTACCGGCTGAGCGCTTAGCTGGTATACTGCTCTCGCTGTAACGTACAAGGTGTTGTCGTCACGTATTATGTAATAATTTCCCCTCCCCCTTTCCACCTCCACTCAGTACCGGCTGAGCGCTTAGCTGGTATACTGCTCTCGCTGTAACGTACAAGGTGTTGTCGTCACGCATTATGTAATAATTTCCCCTCCCCCTTTCCACCTCCACTCGGTACCGGCTGAGCGCTTAGCTGGTATACTGCTCTCGCTGTAACGTACAAGGTGTTGTCGTCACGCATTATGTAATAATTTCCCCTCCCCCTTTCCACCTCCACTCGGTACCGGCTGAGCGCTTAGCTGGTATACTGCTCTCGCTGTAACGTACAAGGTGTTGTCGTCACGGATTATGTAATAATTTCCCGTCCCCCTTTCCACCTCCACTCGGTACCGGCTGAGCGCTTAGCTGGTATACTGCTCTCGCTGTAACGTACAAGGTGTTGTCGTCACGGATTATGTAATAATTTCCCGTCCCCCTTTCCACCTCCACTCGGTACCGGCTGAGCGCTTAGCTGGTATACTGCTCTCGCTGTAACGTACAAGGTGTTGTCGTCACGCATTATGTAATAATTTCCCCTCCCCCTTTCCACCTCCACTCAGTACCGGCTGAGCGCTTAGCTGGTATACTGCTCTCGCTGTAACGTACAAGGTGTTGTCGTCACGCATTATGTAATAATTTCCCCTCCCCCTTTCCACCTCCACTCGGTACCGGCTGAGCGCTTAGCTGGTATACTGCTCTCGCTGTAACGTACAAGGTGTTGTCGTCACGCATTATGTAATAATTTCCCCTCCCCCTTTCCACCTCCACTCGGTACCGGCTGAGCGCTTAGCTGGTATACTGCTCTCGCTGTAACGTACAAGGTGTTGTCGTCACGGATTATGTAATAATTTCCCCTCCCCCTTTCCACCTCCACTCGGTACCGGCTGAGCGCTTAGCTGGTATACTGCTCTCGCTGTAACGTACAAGGTGTTGTCGTCACGCATTATGTAATAATTTCCCCTCCCCCTTTCCACCTCCACTCGGTACCGGCTGAGCGCTTAGCTGGTATACTGCTCTCGCTGTAACGTACAAGGTGTTGTCGTCACGGATTATGTAATAATTTCCCCTCTCCCTTTCCACCTCCACTCGGTACCGGCTGAGCGCTTAGCTGGTATACTGCTCTCGCTGTAACGTACAAGGTGTTGTCGTCACGCATTATGTAATAAATTCCCCTCCCCCTTTCCACCTCCACTCGGTACCGGCTGAGCGCTTAGCTGGTATACTGCTCTCGCTGTAACGTACAAGGTGTTGTCGTCACGGATTATGTAATAATTTCCCCTCCCCCTTTCCACCTCCACTCGGTACCGGCTGAGCGCTTAGCTGGTATACTGCTCTCGCTGTAACGTACAAGGTGTTGTCGTCACGCATTATGTAATAAATTCCCCTCCCCCTTTCCACCTCCACTCGGTACCGGCTGAGCGCTTAGCTGGTATACTGCTCTCGCTGTAACGTACAAGGTGTTGTCGTCACGGATTATGTAATAATTTCCCCTCCCCCTTTCCACCTCCACTCGGTACCGGCTGAGCGCTTAGCTGGTATACTGCTCTCGCTGTAACGTACAAGGTGTTGTCGTCACGGATTATGTAATAATTTCCCCTCCCCCTTTCCACCTCCACTCGGTACCGGCTGAGCGCTTAGCAGGTATACTGCTCTCGCTGTAACGTACAAGGTGTTGTCGTCACGGATTATGTAATAATCTCCCCTCCCCCTTTCCACCACCACTCGGTACCGCCTGAGCGCTTAGCAGGTATACTGCTCTCGCTGTAACGTACAAGGTGTTGTCGTCACGGATTATGTATTAATCTCCCCTCCCCCTTTCCACCACCACTCGGTACCGGCTGAGCGCTTAGCTGGTATACTGCTCTCGCTGTAACGTACAAGGTGTTGTCGTCACAGATTGTGTAATAATTTCCCCTCCCTCATTCCACCACCACTCGGTACCGGCTGAGCATTTCAATACACCTACATCGGCCATTAGCTCTAAACGTTTAAGTTAAGCAACCTCGGGCTAGGTCAGGAGGTGGATGGTTGACCACTGACCACTCTCCTCTGAAACACTATAGTTACCGTTGGTTAGAGCAGATTGAGGGTTCGAAAGCTTGTGTAACAGCTTCGTTCTTCTCGTCAACTGCTCGGCAGTCCAGGTTAGTGGAGGAACCTATATGACTGGTCAAAGCTACACCGTCCTTTCGGATGGGACGTTAAGCCGATGGGCCCCTTGGTACTTTTCGACAGGAGTAGGCTACGTGCCGGTATACTGGCCACGCCGTAAGAAGCAAGGTGTCCCCTAAAATTCTGAGAAGAGACGGTCGCTCCACACGGTCTATTTCAACGGTATTCGCTTCGGCATTTCCCGATACCTATATTGTTATTGTCCACTGCATCGACTGCACCAACCATGAATGGAATGCGACCCCACTACGTCTGACAACAGGAGAGCGATATCATCACTACAATACCTGAGGCATGAGAACGAGATCGAACTAGATTTAGGTTGGTAGTTGTCCATGCGTCACTTCACTTTTACATAATCCGTGATGACGACACCTTGCAAGTCTACGTGACGCGACTTTACCAGGCTTCCCCTCCTCCCTTCCTCATTATCGTTCACCAATCATCACTCATCAGGCTAAAGAGGAAATTGTGTCCTACAATTTCCTTAATCACAATAAAGTAAAAGTAAGTTTCTACCATAAGCGGACATACATTATACATTACCTTTTTGTGAATACCGTTTTCCTTGTGTCTATCCTGTTTTCCACTCTTCCTGTTGTTTTTCCCCCACGACGCGCGTATCGCAACCTGGTCCGTATGCCCACTCGGTAGCCCCTGTGACGTTGGGGACAGCGTCGCAGCGGATGTGGCGCTATCAGGACACCGCATCCTGTGCGGTCACTCCTGGAACTACACGTCTAACACGACACAGTCCTGAAGGTTCATAACTTTTGTGATCTTCCTCGGAGAACAAGGCTGTGGATATCTGTTGTTCACCGTAAGTGTTCTAAACTTCTTTGTTTCTTGATACATTTTAGTGATGGTCGTTTTCATAGTCGGCCCCTATACCTAGAGGCACCCATTGTTGCTATGGATTTGTTATGTTTATGGGAAATCCGAAATAGCATGGAAACAACTGTTACCTTGGTAACAATAGGCGCCCCTAGGTGTAGGGGCCGACTATGAATTCCAACCTAAGCAGTGGTGAATTCGAGCCTAGGCGGGCTTAGGCGCCGCCTAGGCTCTTTTATTTGTAGGCTAGGCTAGCCTAGGCACTTTTTTACAGAACTGTCGTTTGAATTTCAAGAACCCATGTAGTATTCACAATATCTATATAATTGAAAAAAAAATATATGAAGATAGGGTGTCGCCGCGTCCATCGTTTATTAAAAACTGACGTTTCAGACTAATTGCGTACTCCATCTTCAGAGTGTTGAAGAGACAGTCACTGAGAGAACCTACTTGATCCAGCTCTACCCAGCGACTGTGCCTCACACTAAAAAATATGAAAAAATATGATACCTCAATGTCTTCATGTGTTCAGGTATAATTTCTGTAAAATCTTTTTCAGGTTACTTAAAAAAATCGCCATCGCCCCCCCTCCCCCCTTCCCCCCCCCTACCGCGTGCACACGTAAATTCGACAGCCTAGGCACTTTATATTTCTGGAATACACCACTGGATTTAAGGTTTAAGATTTTATTTTTCTAAAGGCCAGTTTCACCAAACTTTTATCCGGCGATTTTCTGTTAATCGAAGATCAAAAATGGCGCCCGCGTGAAGCCACCGTTCATTTTGTATGTTTGTTGAAACCATGATTACCAAACCGAGATTAATAAATCGGCGCTTAACGAATTGTTAGTGAATTTCGACCTAAGTCGTAGTTTGGGTCCAATGACCGACAAGAAAAGCACAGAAAACTGAAATCTCTGATAAGAGGCCGGAAAATCACTGACTGTTCTCTACACCAGCGCCGGGTTTTAAAAAGGTCACTGATGGCGCTAGTGAAAACGAATGAAGCGCTCAAAGTGGCTTAATTAAATACGGATTTTAACATTTTTGGGCAGATTATGAATCTCATCAGTAAATCTTAAAAAGGCAAGCCACCATTTTAATCTGGACACATTTTAGACGTACAAACAACAAATAACACACAACAAACACAAACAAAACAAGACAATAAAAACAAAAACAAAAACACAAAACAAAACAACAAAACAAAATAAATACACATCAAAAATAAAAAAACAAAACAAACACGAAACAAAAAACAAGAATATCACAATAATATCCAGCACTATTTTCAACCGCGGAATGAAATCTTCAGCAGTTAGTTGCTAAATGTGGCCACATATAGCGCTGTATGTACTAACACACGGTGCCTATACCAATTAGGTCGTGGGATTTGTCGCGACGCTTAAAGTAATTGGGATACAGTAATTACAGAGCCTAGTTTATGTTCACACTAATTAGATTCTTTCTTTCTTATCAGAACCCGCTTTATTTAGTCAGGAAGCAGGAGTCATGTGAAAGTAAACATTATAGAGACAGACTCACTGTAAAAAGGATTCGTTAAAAAATTCTGCATCTGTTGTAGTTAATATACTGGTTTTGTTTCGCTTCATGAAATAAAAACTACAACGTATTATTTAATGAAAGAACTGTAACAGATACAGCAGGCTCTACTATTTTTACTACAAACTGTTGGTATAATGAAATCATAAAACATAAATGTATTTCTACGATTATTAGTAAAAAAAAAAAAAAAAAATGTACTTGTGATAGTATTATTATTCACCTAAATCATAAATAATACAGGGGAAAATGAAAATACCAGAACATACTTTGTTAGCACTACATACTACAACAAATACAGTAAGTATAAGTACCAAGAAATCTTTCTAACAGTGGTCAGCATCTTATAAGATGCTGACGTGGCTAATGAATCTTTTCTTTCAGGCCCCGCCCACAATGAGCGACTTCCACACCTCTAGCGGCTCTACCGTGAACCTCACCACCCTAGAAGGGGTAAGTCTCACCCCTTTAACCCTTAAATAAATAAATTCACATTTAGAGTCTACCCACTCAGTAACTAAACTGATTTTCAGTGGAGGACTTTAATTTAAAGCGACTTAACCAACCCTGTAGGCTCCGAACACCATCGACGAGTGAGCGATAACCAATCAAAGATCGATATTTCAAATACAAAACATATGAATCAGTGATTGGACAGTGCGAACACCTTCGGACAAATGCCAGAATCAACAAGGCCGATTCAGAACAACATTCGTTGCAGTTGCATCGTTATTTATATAACCACACGATTACACCATTGGGTTTGAAATATATTTCAAAACTTTAATACCTCGAAAGAATACTGTGTCACTCGGTAAATTCCGTGTATCTTCGTACACGTTCGTAATTTATCGGTGGTTTACCGAGCATGAGCATTCCGTTTTTTCTTTCCGAGTGCTCAAGCCTCAACGTAACAAGTAACACCAACTGTGTTAGACATTTTTAGATAACCAATAAAAGCTCGTATTAATTGCAATGGACCCGTTTCAAGTAGTTAGTAGAAACTAGAAAAGAAGAAGATTTTTACTGGCCACGCCGTAAGAAGTAAGGTGTCCCCTAAAATTCTGAAAAGAGACGGTCGCTCCACACGGTCTATTTCAACGGTATTCAACTTCCCGATACCTGCATTGTTATTGTCCACTGCATTGACTGCACCGACCGAGAATGAAATGCGACCCCACCACGTCTGACAACATGCGGGCGATATTACCGCTCCAGTAGGCTACGATTAAGACAGGTGTAAACGGTGACTTTGTAGCCGTCCTAGCAACGAAGCACTCAATAAATTCAAAGTTGTTCTGAATCGGCCTTGTTGATTCTGGCATTTGTCCGCAGGTGTTCGCACTCTCCAATCACTGATTCATATGTTTCGTATTTGAAATGTCGATCTTTGATTGGTTACCACTCATTCGTCGATGGTGTTCGAAGCCTACAGGGTTGGTTTAGTCACTTTTAATTAAAGTCCTCCACTGCAAATCAGTTTAGTTACTGAGTGGGTGGACTCTAAATGTGAATTTATTTATTTAATGGTGCTCAACGTGGAAACTCGATCTCAACATATCTAAGTGCAATCACATAACGTTCACAAACCGTAAACACCGATTTATCAACATTTATCAACTCATGGAAAACCCTAACTAAAGTCAATGACGTCAGAGACCTCGGTGTCACGCTCAGCAGCGACCTCTCGTACACAACGCACATCTCGCTCTCAACTTGAAAGGCGCTAAAACCATTGGGTTTGAAATATAGGGCCCCTATAGATATAGATAGGGCCCTATAGGAGTAGGCTACGTGCCGGTACCAGGCTTCCCCTCCTCCCTTCTTCATTATCATTCATCAATCATCACTCATCAGGCTAAAGAGGGCATTGTGCCCTACACTGGCCTTAATTACAATAAAGTATATAAAGTAGTAAAGTAAGTAAGTAAGTAAGTAAGTAAGTAAGTAAGTAAGTAAGTAAGTGAAGTCCATATTATATTTTACATCTACTAAATAATATCAGCCCGCACGAAAGAATCCTACCGTAGTAAATACGAATGTAAGATTTAGTAAAGTCTGTCCGCTCATAGTAGAAACGAAACGTTTAGAGCTAATGACCCATGTTTGTGTATTGAACCATTATAATCGGCTTGTAAACCAAGATTTACTAGTAAAACACGGTTGCCCATTTTATTATTATTATTTATTTATCCAACAACAGAATTAACAATTCCAGGCACAATTGGATATAATATACTACTATAATAACAGAAGTCGAAAGAATGTCACCCTTTGAAAGAAAAAGAATTGCAATGAAATGACAACAGCGCGCTACCTGTTGGCCCTTTAAACCCTACTTCTCGGTCTATTAGACAAACATTGGTCATACTCATTAGCTCTTAACGTTTCGTTTCTACTATGTTAATAATTAATATTATGTTGCGTTCCCATGACCTTACGTCGGGCGTTGGCCAACCGTAGCCCGTAGAATTCTCGACGAACGTCGAGGGGGCGGTGCCTGCGATTGTTGTAAATGGCTACAATTGGCCCAAATCCAACGTAAAGTCATAAAAACCCACAATTACAGTATTAATGGGCGTCTCAGGCGCGACTTTCTGCCGCTCGCAGCGCTAGCAGTACTGAAAGGTCCAACTCAATCTTTTCATCTCGTTTTCTCAATGCAACTTTTCAGTTGTTTATATTTAAACAAATATGAATTTAAGTCATCCATCGTAGCAGTGGCGTATCCAGGAATTGGGAAAGGGGGGGGGGGTTTCAACCCATATTATAGAAAGCGGAGCCGAAACATAATTGGGGTTTCGGGGGGCCTGCCCCCCGAAAAAATTCTCGTCAAGGTAATTTTAATGCAAATATGTGCGTTTTACAGCGGCCAACTGAAACAAGATTACTCAGTTTCTGGCAACACATTTTTTCCTTAGCACCGCTAATAAAAGGAAAATCAATGAATAATTTGCATATTTTTCGTATTGCTTTTGCTTTTAATTGTTATCCTAAAGTAAAACATCTGACTGTCTATTGAAATACTGTCTATTGATACTGTCTATTGAAATGTAAGCGGTCATTTTTCATGTTTCTTTTGCAAAAGGGGGGGGGGGGGGGTGGTCCCTGCCCCTCCCCCCCGTGTATACGCCACTGCATTGTAGTAATGTTTTACAAGGTTTGTGATTGACGATAGTTTTGCCATTAGATACCAAACAAACACGTTGTCATTTGACAATAGACAGTTGACTTACAACAAGGTATAAGGACCTTTTAGGACAGGTGCTGCTACCTACTTCAGCTTTGCTGAGACGCCCATTGTCTCCTAATATGGTGTACTCTTTGTGAGAAAAAAATGTGAATGTACTGAATTGAATTGAATATAACACAACCCCCTGTTGCAGACAGAGTCTGGTGAGGGTGAGCGACGCAACGGAGTGGCCGAAGCTATCGAGGAGTACGGACTCAACTTGGACCTGGAGGAGAACTCCGACAATAAGGATAAGGAAGAGGAGGTTAAGGAGGACGATAAGGAGGGTAAAGGAGACCTGGTGCCCGTTATCGAGGAGCCGTTTGTTAGTCTGGACGCAAGTACGACCGGGTCTTGTGGGGGGGGTTGAGGGGGGAGGGGATAATTTTAATATCGTTTTTTGATCCTGTCTTTAAAATAGCAAGCGATACGTCAAAAGCCGCAGATAGTTTTTTTTTCTTCTTAATTATCATATCTCAAGAATCCAACGTAAAGGATGTGGAAATGCGAGGAGGGGACTGAAATGTAGTTGAGGGGGTAGAGTGGTGGCAGGACAGAAGAAGATGGAGAGGCTTATCTTCAATACCGACCCAACGCAGAGTTGGACGTGGCAACAGATGATGATGATGATGATGATCTCAAGAATGCTACTCGAAATCGAAAATCTGAGTCAACAGCGCACTGTGTTTTGGTAAGGCATACAAACTGAATGAAATATTATAACCATTAGTGTAGTTATTTTGATTATTTAATCGATAATTAGTAATTAAATTTATAAGAAATAAAAACCATACTGATTGTAATGTAAGGCACATTTTAAAGCGTTCAGTGTGTAGGGCTTACCAAACCACGGTGCGCTGTTGATTAAGATTTTGATTTTAAGTCCATACTGTGTGCGGTTTTTGACGTATAGGTACCCTTCGCACTTAAATATCCGAAATTTGGGATTCGCCTTTCAAAAGTATCAAGAAATGACGGCACTAGTAACGATAGAAGTGAGTCATGCAGCTATTTGAGGCTACTCACCATGTCACTATAGGGAAAACACCAGTTTTCCTAAAGCCAGTACAGTCGAGTACAAATAAATTTACTTATACTTCAGAACCTTTCAATATCCTAATTATTGATGAATAATGTTAGATTACCGAACTTTACATCCCAATGCTACTAGAGTTTATACTCTCCCACTCTTCTGTGTCCCTGATCCATGGCTGAGAAGCTGTTTAAAACACACAAGCTCAAGACTCCGCCCAAAGCCGCCAACTCTTCCCGCCACAGACTCAACACTCTCTACGCATACTCTCCCACTCTTCTGTGACCCTGATCCATGGCTGAGAAGCTGTACGCACAGCTTAAGACTTGGCCCACCGCAACCAATACAACCAACCTTATGGTGGGTTCACAATTTTCATGCTCTTACGTCGGACGTTGGCCAATCGTAGCCGTTTATTCCAACGCTGGCCCTGACGTAAATGGTTACGATTGGCAAAAGACCGACGTTAGCGTCCAACGTCAAAGCATGAGAAACCACTATTAGTCCTTACACTTTCTTCGTGTACTCTTCCACCCTCCTGTGCCCCTGATCCACGGCTGAGAACCTGTTTAAAACACCACCTTATCGTTACAGGCAAACACAAGCTCAAGACCCCGCCCACCGCCGCCAACACCTACGCCGCCAAGAAGACGGTGGCTCAGGGGATGATGGATATCGCCCTTATCACCGCCAACGCAAACCAGCTCAGATACATCATAGAGTTCGGACACGGGGCCACTTTTTACATCAGCATCGTGCTCATCACAATAAGCCTCCTCGTGCAGGTGAACATTTTAGATTAAACCTCAAAGTAACATCTCGGATACTTACTTCCCTTGTCATGCACGCTGTTGCAAAAAAAATCTAATGACTCCTGCATTGTCTCATTCATTCGTAAATGTAAAACGGCCCAACTTAAGCCTCATACCATTGAGTTTATTAGTGTAGGGTAGAGGCCCAGCGTCTATTGACGACTGTCTACCCAAAAATCTCCTGCGGACGCTAGAAGTAAGGGGGAGAGCCGCTAGATGCGCCACAGGTACCTATTGATTAGCACGCGGTGAGATGGCGGAACCTAACAGCTCTCTCCCGTACTTTTAGCGTCCGTGGGAGATTTATGGGTAGACAGTCGCCAATGGGCGCTGGGCATCTACCCTACACTAATAAACTCAATGCTCATACTGACCTCAGCTCAATCCTTATCTACAGGCCCGGTCATGCACGCTGTTTAAACGAAAATCTACAGATTTCTGGCGTGCATATGTTTTTGATAAAGATGGTAGTCGAGTGCAAAATCCTCATAAGTCACGCACGGTGTGTTAGATATTTCAGGTATTCTATCTACGGGCGAAGGGAAGGCAGCAGCAGTTGTAGAGATGTATCAGGAACACAGGAAGTGCCCGAGTTTGTTTTGGGGGGGGGAGGGGGAGGTCTCCCTCATCTCCAAGGGACGCTACGACCTATCAGTCGAGGGGAAGGGTGCAGGAGCTGTAGAGATGTATCAGGAAAACAGGAAGTGTCAGAGCTCCTTCTAATTAGTGTCTTGTGTACTACAGGTGGCTGTGGGCGTCTGCGCTACGACCTATCAGTCGAGGGGAAAGGTGCAGGAGCTGTAGAGATGTATCAGGAACACAGGAAGTGCCAGAGTTCCTTGTAACAAGTGTCTTGTGTACTCCAGGTGGCTGTGGGCGTGTCTCTCATCTTCAAGGGACGCTACGACCTATCAGGCGAGAGAAAGGCTGCAGCAGCTGTACAGATGTATCAAGAAAACAGGAAGTGTTAGAGTTCCTTCTAACACGTGTCTTGTGTACTACAGGTGGCTGTGGGCGTGTCTCTCATCTTCAAGGGGCGGTACGACCTATCAGGCGAGGGGAAGGCTGCAGCAGCTGTACATCAGGGACACAGGAAGTGTCAAGAGTTCCTTCTAACAAGTGTCTTGTGTACTAAAGGTGGCTGTGGGCGTGTCTCTAATCTTCAAGGGGCGCTACGACCTATCAGACGAGGGAAAGGCTGCAGCAAATGTAGAGATGTATCAGGAACACAGGAAGTGTCAGAGTTCCTTCTAACAAGTGTCTTGTGTACTACAGGTGGCTGTGGGCGTGTCTCTCATCTTCGAGGGGCGCTACGACCTATCAGGCGAGGGGAAGGCTGCAGCAAATGTAAAGATGTATCAGGAACACAGGAAGTGTCAAGAGTTCCTTTTTACAAGTGTATTGTGTATTACAGGTGGCTGTGGGCGTGTCTCTAATCTTCAAGGGGCGGTACGACCTATCAGGCGAGGGAAAGGCTGTAGCAGCTGTACAGGAAGTGCCAAGAGTTCCTTCTAACAAGTGTCTTATGTACTACAGGTGGCTGTGGGCGTGTCTCTCATCTTCAAGGGGTGCTACGACCTATAAGGCGAGGGGAAGGCTGCAGCAGCTGTACAGATGTATCAAGAACACAGGAATTGCCAGAGTTCCTTGTAACAAGTGTCTTGTGTACTACAGGTGGCTGTGGGCGTGTCTCTCATCTTCAAGGGGCGCTACGACCTTTAAGGCGAGGGGAAGGCTGCAGCAGCTGTACAGATGTATCAACAACACAGGAATTGCCAGAGTTCCTTGTAACAAGTGTCTTGTGTACTACAGGTGGCTGTGGGCGTGTCTCTCATCTTCAAGGGACGCTACGACCTATCAGGCGAGGGAAAGGCTGCAGCAAATGTAGAGATGTATCAGGAACACAGGAAGTGCCAGAGTTCCTTCTAACAAGTGTCTTATGTACTACAGGTGGCTGTGGGCGTCTCCCTCATCTTCAAGGGTCGCTACGACCTATCAGGCGAGGGGAAGGCTGCAACAGCTATATAGATGTATTAGGAACACAGGAAGTGCCAGAGTTCCTTCTAACACGTGTCTTGTGTACTACAGGTGGCTGTGGGCGTGTCTCTCATCTTCGAGAGGCGCTACGACTTATCAGGCGAGGGGAAGGCTGCAGCAAATGTAAAGATGTATCAGGAACACAGGAAGTGTCAAGAGTTCCTTTTTACAAGTGTATTGTGTACTACAGATGGCTGTGGGCGTGTCTCTAATCTTCAAGGGGCGGTACGACCTATCAGGCGAGGGAAAGGCTGTAGCAGCTGTACAGGAAACGCCAAGAGTTCCTTCTAACAAGTGTATTGTGTACTACAGGTGGCTGTGGGCGTCTCCCTCATCTTTAAGGGGCGCTACGACCTATTAGGCGAGGGGAAGGCTGCAGCAGCTGTAGAGATGTATCAGGAACACAGAAAGTGCCAGAGTTCCTTCTAACAAGTGTCTTGTGTACTACAGGTGGCTGTGGGCGTGTCTCTCATCTTCAAGGGGCGCTACGACCTATCAGGCGAGGGGAAGGCTGCAGCAGCCAACCGTCTCAACAACTATGTGGTAGTGGGCGTGTTCGTTGTCACCATCATCAATGTTTTCATCGCATCGTTCAGCCTGAGCAGCGAGAAGGAACCGACCCAGGCACAAATCAGCAGGGATCCATCTTCAATCAGCAGCGACAATCTATAATAGTCAACGTGTCTCTGTGTGAAAGAGAAACAGTCCTTCATCGCTGGGAACAATTTACACAAACTGTTTTCATTATACTGTACCTACAAACGTATTTGATCAATTTAGTTTCAATCTCAGACTTCAAACAATTTAATCATAAACATCGTTATTTTGTATTTGATAGAACATCAATTCTACCTCATGTAAGTAAAACCACGTTTATCAACCACTACAACAGACCAAATAATAATATTTGAGTTATGCATTAAAACATCGATAAAATCAGAGCCAAAGTCTGGATTTACACAGGGAATGTAAGAATCGAAGTTTATCAGACCAACAAGAATAGACATCACAAAATGAAAATCCACAAAAGCTACATCATTTTGTGGTTAACAATTCTTGTAAGATGGCAAATGGTAGATTACAACGAAAAAATAACACCGCCACCAAATATAAAATCTATTTACAACGTCGATCCTAAGAACCGTATTATCAGAGCTTATAGAATACAAAATAAGAGCAAATTATTGTATATAATAATATCAACGACAAAACTCACAACGTCGAAAACAACAAAACCTTGTTATCTGAGTATTTTCGACAACAGATATAGGATATCTGGCCATTACAGGAATGTCTCCTATCACATAATTGCAATTAACCTGACATCAGGATTTAAAAAAAAATAAGATTGCATTTACATGTACAAATGCAAAGCCCAATCAGTGTTTCAATACAATCTGGTTTCATGATAGATTTGTGTATCTAGATTCACATCCAATTGCGACTTGTGTCTAAAGTTCCTTTATGTGACGCATGTGTGCCATATACCTTTGTTTTGTATCCTTCTTCTAAGAATCTCAATAAAATATGTGACTTGTACATAATATTGATTACCAATAAAAAATATATATACTTATGCGCTTAATTATTCCACATTAGTCTGAAAGGTACAATCTGGATTAAGGGGGGGGGGGGGGGGGAGAGGGGGTCAAAAAGCTTGCTGGAGATATCCAGTGATGTGAGAGGGTTTGATGTGGTAGTGATTTTGTTAAGGTAGGGAAGTGTTTTTGGTTGTTGGGTTGTTTGGTTTTACCTCGTCCAAACGTTGCAATTAAAATTTAAAAAATAAAATACAAAGATTCGTTTCACTAAGAAATGTTTTTTTAATACCCCCCTTTTGCAACCAACAAAATTGATCAATTAATACGTGTTATTTTGCGTGATCAACATAATCGTGACGACATCGATCCGCCGTTTAAATCGACCGCTCTAAAAGAACACCAGCGCTACCTGTTGCGCGAAGATACAACTACTAGCGGGCGACGCTGGCGCTATCTAGCGACAAAACGGAGTACTACTTCGGGTGGAGAGAATTACATTCATACAGCAATTAAAATGTGAATATATAGTTGTGTTGATGAGATACGACAATAGGGTTTGTTTTATAATGCGGTTATTGTATGTGAAAGTAATTTTTGTTTGAAGAATAATTAAAAATATTTTGAAACTCAACCTGTAGAGTGTGGTATAGTAAGTTAGCTCTGTACGGTAGACTTGTGTTGCACATTGCACAATAGTCGAGCCAAATGTGGATGCGGGCATACTTACCTGGCGTAGGGGTTACCGTGATCAACAAGGCGGTTCCCCCAGGTCGAGGCTCTTCCATTGCACTTCGGTCGAGCTGAACCCTGCGATAATCCCAAATGCGGATTACTCGGGCGCGTAATTTTTGGTAGTCGGGACTGCGTTCGCGCTGTCCCGGAATAAACTGGGTGAAACTGTTGGGAAGGAAAGGATAAAATAAAATAATCCTTCTATGTCTTATCTTATTTTCATTTTATCTAAATGTTAGAGCGAAAAGCGATCACCTCACCTCTTATATTAAAATATTAATTTATCATCTCATAGCACATGACTATGCCATTTGGTTCGAATGATTCCCACTCGAAAGATAACATTTTGTCGAAATCGAATTTAACTCTTTATCACGGCACCCAAACCCTCTCGTGAGGTCACAGTTGGACTTTATGCCCAACCCTCATGATAGATTTCTCCGTCCAGTCGCGAGCATAAACACCCTTGAATTCAGGCCTCCCAACCCAAAGGCATGTGGACGCCACCGCAACATTCGCCTTCCCCTCTTCGCCAAGAAAAGACGGGTGTGGTAGTACCTCTATTCATTCCCAGGACCCTTCCTGAACTTACCTATTTTATTCCTAGTAGTTGTAAACCCAACCTCTTCTATTAATTTCATACTTATATCACTCTAAATTCTTTCTGCCTTCGGGCCATTTCATTCTTTTTCCAAACGTTCTGCCTTCAGCAACAAAACCATCACATCTGTATTCTTATCATACTTCTCTTAAGAACACTGTCCGGTCGAGATTGTCAAGCAAAAGGAAACTGTACCTTATTGCCACTATCCAAAGCTCCAAAGCTCGAAAAGGAATGGTACACAGTTAGAAGTTTGAACAGTGAATCGCAAATGTGTCATTGTTTTATTTTATTCCCGCCTTTTTATTGCTAGCGTCGACGCAGTTTCTTGTAAAGAGACTTATAAATTCTAAGTTTTTTCTTGTGCGGTTTTTGGCGACAAAAATAAACAATTAAAAATAATTCCGAGTTATTCGTGGATGATTAGTAACATCGCTAAAATCGTGGGAAAATGTCATTTCTAGCACCAGAAGTGCCTCAAACGTCCACATCTGTTGTTTTCAAAAACGTTTTCTCAGAAAGAAAGCCGCGTTTATCGTTAATACCATAAACTCCTGCCTATGATGAAGATGACGGACAATTTCAAATAGTCATCGTACCTATGTGGGATTCGAACCCGCGTCCCTAGGTGGCAGACGTGTTACGCACAGGGCTACACATCGTCCTTCAATTCGCCGATAGGTAGCGCCACTGCGGCACGCGAGGCATGTCGGTATAGTAGCGCAACTACACTTTTGCACACACAGTGGTATGGTTGGTTGGGTACGGTAAGCTCAGAGCTGGGCAAACTACTCAAATATTTCTATTTTAGATACAAAATGCCAGTATTTTCTATAAATAATAAATTTGGTATTATAGGTAGGCGCATCGTTTGGGTTGAAATGGCACCTGTCCAGATACTGTCTTCATAATTTTAAGCATAGAATGTTAGTCAGTTTGAGAAAGTGCCCAAATCCATGCGACTTGGGCACTTTCTCAACCTAAAACGTACACAAGACTGTTTTCAGAATTGATCTAGAACCCTTAGATAGAAGTAATCACGGCCCTCTAGATCTTTAATGACAACAATGTACAACAGTGAAAAATACACTAACATAACTATCAAGGATCCTTAGCTAGAGCTAATCACGGCCCACTTAATCAATTCTGAAAATCATCTAAGTGTGATCGTATTATTTATTTCCCAGGCTGTGGTTTTTATTGGGTTCCTTCAACTTCATAATCATGGCTGAAACCACTATAATGAAGATTATAACACCGCAAAAAAAAAGAAAAAATGGGTGCGTTAGTACCGCAACAATAATAATAAGAACATGTTTTGGTTAGCTTGAGAAAGGGCACAATCATGTCCACGACATAAAATAATTCTAACATAAAATACCATTTAGAAATATTTATATGCCAATCCCTTTTTGTCAAAGAATCTTATGATTAGGGTCTTTCAGCCAACACAATATACCTATATTGATGTAAGTTATGTATTATAAAGAAAAAAAAAATTTTTATTGATTATCTCATAACCATTTTTATGGACTAGCGATTCATTTATAAATAAATAAACATGTTTTGTTATTCTAGCTATTTTACGATTGTTCAGTATCATTTAGTTATTTATCTGTGATTTAGCACAGACAACCAAATCTGTGATTTTGTCCCAATATAACTCCTTATTCGTCGAATAGCTTGTTGTCTCCATGGCAACGACCAATCAAAACCTTTGAAATCCTCCAAATAGCTTAATTGCTACAAATAACTTTCCTATAACGAGATTGTAAAACCGGCCCTTAGTTATATTTATTTTTGTAGTTACATTTCTTAGTTATATTTTTTTTATTTTTTAGTTATATTTATAGTCCTCGTTTGTAAATCACTTTCTCAACTGAATAGGATAGACATTAATTAAATAAACAAATAAAATAGTTATATTGATATTAAAGACATGCAGTGGCGTATCCAAGAGGGGGAGGGGGGGGGGGGGGGACAAACCCCTCCCCCCTTTCCCAAAGGAAAAGTGGAAATTGCATTGGATTAAAAAAAAATGGAAATATAAATATACAGTAAACCAGACATTAGTTTTTGTTAAAAATACACACATCGTTCTATAGTTCTATTTTTCTGTGTATTAACACTTCAGTTCAATTGTTGTTCTTTGAAGCTTTTTTCGTTTTTTAAGGAGAAAATCGTTGCCAGACATTTAATAATTTTAGTTCAGTTGACCGCTGTAAAACGCACAGATTTGCACCAAAATTACCTTGACGAGAAAATTTTGAAACCCCCCGGACCCCCCGTTTATTTTTGGTTCCACTCTCTATAATAAGTTAAACTTCCCCCTTTCCCAAATCCTGGATACGCCACTGAAGACATGAGTTCCCAGGTCGCGTCGCCTATACCACCCACCAGCTTACCACGAATGTATGCGCGCCGGCCGGCAAGTATTGATCTCATAACCTTGGTTAACGTCGTAGTTGTCGAACTCTGCTTTCTTCGAGTTCTACGGGAGGGGGTGGGGGGGGGGGGGGGGGAGGGGGGGGACATTGTTGTACCCCTCTGTGCTCGGACGCATCAAAGTGAATAATATACATAGAATAGATATTAATAAACTCACTAGGTATACGCTCGCGACCTCATTCAGGTATATTGGAAGATACTTTCAACAAGAATAATCTAACGTTTTCATCCACTCATTGTCTCGATTAGCCAAGTTAAAAAAAATATGGACGTAAAACACAAATATCAATAAATGTATGGGTTTCTCCTCGTGGTGACCGGTGCCCGCAAAGAGGGCTCTCGTCAATGTCTTTAATCGTACCCTATTTCTCATTCATCGTGACCTTGTCCACTTTACACGTTTTAGGCTGAAATTCATAGTCGTCCCAGGGGCGCGCGTGGTTGACAAGGATTTGCTTTGAACTATATTATGGAAAATGACGCATGAAACTGTTGCGTGGCAACCTCGGGCGCCCCTAGGGGTAGGGGACGACTATGAACCTTATGGATTGGTTGGAATTCCGGCCCCTACACCTAGGGGCGCCCATTGTTACCAAGGTAACAGTTGCTTCCATGTTATTTCCCATGAACAAAATAAATCCAATGCAACAATGGGTGCCCCTAGATGTAGGGGCCGACTATGAATTCCAACCACTGGTTGGTTCCTCGAATTGCACAACAATACACAATACATTGATAATGATATATATAAATACTAGGAAAACGCTCTGTTTGACGCGTTGATAAGCGAGCGCGTCAATATCTACGAACTTTCTGGCAAAACGTTTTCAACGCTAATACGAACAACAATTAACAACAATTCAAGAATGCGCATTGCAAAAATTGTTCTTATTTCCATGGCTATTATACTTTCCGACATTGTTGTATGCAGTGCAATGTGCGTTGCTAAGAATTTTCGTGGTCATGTTTTCAACACGGTCCGCCACCGTTACTAACACTTATTGACAGCAATAGAAATGTAATTTCTGCCTCTAATACGTATTGGATCGCGTTTACATTAGTAAATTCGTGACCGGACCAAAATTTACTACAAGATAGCCACCTCACATTTTGCCGTTACTGCGTTTTAGAAAAATATTTTCGAGTAACTTTCGTGTAACTTTGCCAATACTTATCAGATCGCCATTACATTAACATATTCTTAACTGGAAAAATCTCTAGAAAAATCTGGCTATCTCACATTTTTCCGCCATTTTGTTTCAGAAAAATAATTTGCAGTAACTATGGTGTAACTTTGTAACTTTTCGAACGATTTTGCCTCAAAACTATACACCTTCAATCCACATCGAGGCTTGTGGATGGTTCAAATTTCAAGTTGATCGGACTTTCCGTTCGACCGCTATCGACGGACATAAAAACAAAAAAAAAAAAAAAAAAACAAACAAACAAAAAAAAAAACAGAATGAAGTGCCATAAGAGTCAAGTGGAAACGCTCGCTTCGCTCGCTTAATTATTAGTCTTGATCTTGAGAATTAACTTTTAAAAGGCGGTTATAATACGCTTGTTTGATATTGGCAAGCCCACCCAACAAACATGATACTGCGGGACCCGTGCGGGAAAGTCAAGGGATGTGCGGGTTAACTGCTGGAAACGGGAAGATCTGGGATGTGCCGGTCAGGGCCTGCGAGGGAAGGCTTAGGGACGTCCCGCATCTGGGAAACTCACGGGATATCCCTCACGGGAAGCGCGAGGGAATGTTAAGGGATGTCCCTGTCTGGGAAAGTCACGGGACGTCCCGTACGGGAAGCGCTTGGGAATGATAAGGGGCGTCCGGTGTATGGGAAAGTCACGGGACGCCCTACACTGGAAGCGCGAGGGAAGGGTAGGGGACGTCCCGTGTACGGGAAAAACATGGGATAACCCACAAAGGATCCCGCGAAGAAAGGGCAAGATTTGGAAAAGATGTTTTTGTTACGTACGTCCGGGTTAACCATATAATTCTTTGTTCTTTATCTTTATCTTTTGATTGACGATAGATACCAATGATTTATTCGCTCTATACCACATTAAAAATTCCATTCACAAGTTCAAGTCCTTCATAACCATGAATAAGTAAATAAATGTTTTAATAAAACCCATTTTATATTTCTAATAAATCCAAGTAGTTACAGAAATGGGAGTTTTTGGTAGTTAGGGGGACTACTGGTTAGTAGTTGATAGTATACTTTCTAGAAATGTATTGTTTATTATTTTTTCCTGATTTGGCTTTCGATGGTTTTGATATGGTACGTTACATCAAATAATATTGTTAAAACGTTTTAGGAATGGTATTACGATACGTCACAGTGATAATCAAAAACTTACTGATGATCGAATTGAGAAGATGAAGTAAATGAAGTTCTTAGATAAGGTAAGTATGAAACTATGAATACTATTATGATAATGCTGTTTATGTGAAAATTGTGTTTCGTAATGACAACGGCATAGGGGGAGGGATTTATACCTGTTTTGAGTGTTTTCCAGAAATATTTAAAATGACAGATGTTACATAGAATCAATGGATTTTAAATAGGCTAGCTGGTAATCACTCGTCTGCAACTATCTATTGTATTTGTATTGGTTCTTCATTTACAGATAAGACAACGAACAAATTAATTGAATTCAATGAACGATTTGAAGATTACAAAGTTTCCATGTATTATTGTAAAAATGTGTCGCTGAAGCTTAATTTCAAATTTAGCAACATCATGCACCTGACATTATAGCCAACTGTTATACCTCATATCTATACAATATGAGTATGATATACATTATAGAAGTGGTAATAAATAAGGTAAAAAAGTAACTCCTCAATATACGTCTACTGTAAGGAAGTATTGTTTACGTCCTATTCAATTCGAGAATGTGAGACTAGTTACAGTATGCACAACCTACAATGCATCGTACGCACATTCATATTGTTAATTTAAAAAGCTCAGTTTAAAAAGTATCTTTGGTGCTTATAAACTGTAAGAAAACTGTAATGACAAAGGATACCGCACTATGAAGAAGGCTCTCTTTGTATTGTTATTATGTGTTGTGATATTGCTTAATATGTAGCTGATGATAACCGTACTTGATTCGACCACCACCGATAAGAAATTACAACGTGTTCATTCATTATCTATGCTACAAGTCCTACTAAGCTTTGTAATACGGTGCCGCTCGCTATAGTGGTGATAAGATTCGGGCGGAGTGGGGTGGGAATCCCACCGTGGTAAGCAAAACAGTCCAAAACACTGACTGGACTACACAACAAGTTTATACTTCGTGGGTGTTAGACGTTACTTATACGTGTGCTATCATGTTCTTTCGTGAAAAAATAAAATAAGTTAGGGCTTTATTAGTATCATAATCTTATTGCGATTTTTTTTTAATCCATTGAATATTGATCCGTGTCGTGGACTGTGTTTGTGTGTGAGTGTGTGTGGTCGGAAGAAAGGAAAGAAGAACAAAACTGACTGGCAAGTGGCAACGGTATATTGACGACTCGTGTTTTTAAAACGAAAAATAGGATTCAACTTCGTTATGGACAAGTTCATTATTATAAAAATCACGTGAAGACGCAATTGTTCCTGAAAATCAAGAATACTAAGGTAGGTTTCTTCTAAGTTCGTATTCATATTTTCAAGATGCTATCAAATAATATCTTCAAAATCCTGTTGTGTTTTTGGGTTGCTTTGCTAACACGGTTTCGTTCACTTTAACATCAGGCTGAAGACCGAAGTTGAGCTATTCGATCGGAAATTACTAATTTGGTTGGACGAATGTACATCGAATTTTATTTACGACTAATAATAATTGTATTACATTTTGCTTCAATATTTTCCTTTTTTAATATAACCTTAGTTATAGGTAAATAAAAATACATAGGCCTACATACAAGGAAGCATACAATCTAAAATTAATATGCATTGATTGATTAATACGATGATCTAGACTAGACAGGGATCTAACATAATTTAGTAGTATAAAAAATAGTTACGGCTGTGGCTTCGTCTCACATACTTTGCTTATCAAAATATATCTTTTCTGGCAGGATTTTAACTAGCCAGAGTCGACAACTATTCGCTTAAGTTCAATCTTTTGCAAACGCGCCGTTTGAATAAGGATTTGGTTTGATTAGGAAATGGGTTTGATGTTCCATTTTGGTGTGTACTAACAGGTAATATGTGCTCGTATAAATAAATTAAAAATTATACTACATGACGGAAATCATCAAAACGTAGGACCAATATCTTGTGACTATAGTCACAAATATAGAATGCCTGCGTAGTTGTTATATATAAGTTGAACAAAACACAAGGAAAAGCAATTATAAACACGTAGGAACAATAACATTTGAGAGCGTGGCTCGTCTGGCTGTGATTGACTATAGGTACAAAAAGTAAAATGCATATATATTGCAATGTAAGTATAGAAAAAAAAACATAAGAAATGTTGATAAAAGGATAGGAGGCTAGTCCGTGAGCATGTGACGAGTGGTGCGGGGGCCGGGGGTGGCGTGCTTATATTGCCCCCGGTCGTAACAGTCAAGTCAGTGGTTCTTTCATTTATGTATACACAACAAATAACAATTTCATCGGATCGCGTTAAAATAACAGTTTCGTGACGGGACGGATAAACTAGAAAATATTTGTTATTTAGTTATCTTATTTTTTATTTACATAATTTATATGAAATGGCGCATCTGGCGCGCATCGTATAGTCAGTTAAAATTTTGAATTCCTCAAATCCAAGGGGGGCAAATGCCCTTGCTTCCCCTTGCGGCGCCCATGTTAATACCTACGATAAGCTTTGCAATGAACCTCTAGTGTTCTGATTTTTGTTTTTGTTTTTTTTACGAATAAATAAAATGTGTAGACAAAGTTTAAGCACATATAACAAAGTAAAAATAAGACAATATATTCACAGAGTCACTTCAAAACGAGATATTCTTTTATAAAACAAACTGACAATTTTTTTCATTCTACTGCTCTAAAACACACAGATTATCACAAAAATGACGTTGAAAAATGCATTTTCCGGGGGCCAAACACCCCCGACCCCCCCGTCCCCCTTTCAGTTCGGGCCGTCTACTACACACTACAATTCAGGTCTTCACCCATATTTGGGGGGGGGGGGGGGGGAGGAAGAGCGTTGTGAGTGGGTGGTGTGGGTCGATAATAATAATATAAAAATAGCAATGAATTATTATATTTTTGTAACAAATTGTCCAAAAGTGTTAATCATATTTCTCACGCTTGCACGCCCTGCTTAGTGCATACTAGCGCTTTTCAGCTTGTCTCTTCAGAATTACATAATTTTATTTTGTAAAATAAACAGCAGCACCTAACATAAAAAGCACCTTATAGCCATTATGTCCACTGCCCTCAGATGAAACCTTTTTGTGGTGGTTATTGACACTTTGCCCTCCATTGTGGTTATTAATTGCCATTTGACGGTAAAATAAATAATTGTTCTCTAATCTAGATAGGCCGTTTTTTAATACTCTATTATTTTTATTGTATTGACGTGAATCCTTTAGTTTTAGCAAATGGGTCTACAAAACCACCAAAATTATTTAAAGCCTTGGACTGTGACTTGATACAGTTTTGTAATTTATCTTTAACTTTATTTTAGTTGCTGTGAGAGCCAACTCCAAAACTGCCCAAGTCAATGACATTGAAAAAATCTTAATATTGTGGCTGGCAAATGCCAGGGATCGTCATGGCGGAAGAACGGTACGCGCAAAGAAGCGGGTCGTTGATGGCAACAAAGGCTGAACCCCCACTCGCAGCCCTCAAATATGTATCGTTATATTATTATTTTCAAGTGCAGAACAATCGAATACGTGACGTTAAAATCGTTATGATTTTTTTTTAATGTTATGCAGTTGCCTATTTATTAATTTTGGATTTTATTATGAAAATAGAAATGTCAGTTAACCGTTTAAACGTGATTGGTTTAAGGGGTTAGCCTAAATGTTAAGGAATAAATCGTTCTTTCCCATCCATACTTCAGGGTTATATGTAAATAGATAGCCTACTACTGAATATTCTATTAAATTAATTAATTGTATTGTATCAAAATTGTATTAGTAATACTGTATTGAATATTGTGTAATAGTAATGAGCAAAACATGGAGTAATAACGTGTAAATATATTTATGTTGCTTTGCTTTTGTTTATAATTGCTCATTTATGATTAACAACTCAACTTGCATCTTGTGGATGTAGTAATGTATAACAAACGTGTCATGAATAGCATTTTCCTAAGTCGAATAGTTGGTAGGTAGATCCGTGATGATGTATCACTCTGTGTGTATTGAACTTATTTAAACGAGTAGGTACACATGCTACCCCTTATTGCTTGTATATAACTAGGGAATACATACATAGACACATTCTCTATCAGCTCGATCACATAGCACTATAATATATATATATATATATATATATATATATATATATATATATATATATATATATATATATATATATATATAGTGTTATTATGCTATATGCCTATCTACATTATTTTATGAACATTTTATTAAAAAGTGTCTGCTGCAAAAACATGATCTCATGTCGTGGTGATCTATGGTAGCAGGGCATTGAACTGTTATTATTTCAGTTTGTGAGAACCTAAAAAAAAAAAAAAAAAAATATACCAGTTTGGTGTGTTAAACTTAATACTGGTTCGATAACAATCTTGTTTTCCTTGTTAAGGCAAAGTAGGAAAATAAGAACGTGTCACACTTACTACATAACAATTTTCAGATTCTCCAAAGTAACAGTAATCAATAATTCAGTAACAGTATCAGAGGCATTACATAACAATTGTACATTATTACGTATTTTAGTAATAAAATTCACTTGCACTTTATATAAACATTATTGCTTTTGTTTCTTTATTTTTAAACCCAATTTCCTTGTCCAATAAGAACACTAGGAACTTAATCCAATTTTAGAATCAATTGCTGTATTAGGCTAGAGACTATAATTGCATTTATTTAAAAGAGAAACTACTGGATTTAATAAAATAGAATTTTGTTGCTAATTGGCTTTACCTATAAATAGATTAAGTTTCACTCCAATGTTCACATTATGTTCGTTCGTATCACACCTCGACCACAGATAAATATAATTACTCTACTAATAATAACCATAAAAGCTTATTTGAGAAAGGGGTAAATAAGAAACTAAACTGAAAACTAAAAACTGTGTTACTTTTCAGTTTGTTTCAATGTCATGCACTGATGAGGGGCGGCCGGGGGACGGGCCCCGGGAAGATAGCGGGCAGCCCATGCGGGAAAGCTGCGGGGTATTAGCGGGAAGATAGCGGGCAATCCGAGCGGGAAGGTTGCGGAATACTAGTGGGAAAGCTAAGGGATACTAGCGGGCAGACTGTGCGGGAAAGTTGTGGGATACTAGCGGGAAGATAGCGGGCAGCGTGTGCGGGAAAGTTGTGGGATACTAGCGGGAAGATAGCGGGCAATCCGTGCGGGAAGGTTGCGGGATACAAGTGGGAAGATTGCGGGAAGATGGCGTGCAACCCGTACGGGACCCGACATCGGCCAGTAGGACACTTCTAGGCGGGGCCTGTACGGGTTTCCCTTACAGGACCCGCATATGCAATGTGCGGGAAAAGACATCGGGAAAAGTGCGGGAAGGCACCAAAATGTTTGTTGGGCAGTCACCCCCCCCCCCTTCCCCACCCCCTAACAAATCACACAGTTCGTTGCTATGACGGCCCTACGTTTACAAGTGTACACCAGTATCAAATTTTATAAGATTATTAAGAAAGAGGGGAAGACCAAGACTGAGGTGGGAAGAAGTGATAGAAATGGACGTGGAAAGAAGAAACGCAACTTGGGAAGAGGTCAATCAGGAACGATGGTGGGAAGATATAAAAGTATGGACAGAATTTGTAGAAAGAGCGGAGGAAGAAGAAAGTGAAGAGGAGGAACTAGAGGAAGTTAACATGAAGGAAGCGTCAGGCATGGCCAGCCGGCTTCGATGTACCTAGGGGCCAGAATATGATGGAATTAATTTCCTATCCCCTACCCGAAAAATTAAATATATTAGTAAAGTAAATATAGTCCTGTTCTTGAGCCATAACTTTAAAAAGGCGGTAATAATACGCTTGGTTGGTATTGGCAAGCAAGCCCAGTCACCCCCCTCCTAACACATCACGCTGTTCGTTGCTATGACGGCTCTATACCTTTACATGACTGTGTATACATACACCAGTATCAAATTTTATTAGATTATTAAATATAGTAGTAAAGTGAATAAAGTCCTGTCAGCTGTTCTTGAGCAATAACTAGGAAAGAGATTCTGGATTTATTATTATTATTACAGTTTTTATTACAGATATTATTATTATTATTATTATTATTATTATTATTATTATTATTATTATTATTATTATTATTATTATTATTATTATTATTATTATTATTATTATTATTATTATTATTATTATAAAAGGCGGTTATAATACGCTTGTTTGATATTGGCAAGCATGCACATCACCCCCCCCCCCACCCCCCTCGCTTACACGTCGCACCGCGCAAGAACATAGTTACGGCCACGCAAGCCGAGCGCCAACAAAACTAAACAAAAAAACCCGCATTTTGTTCTGGATCCATTGAGAAGCCCCAATGCAGCAGCCGGCGACCTCGGCCAACCAACCGGTTAGCGTGTTCGCCAGTCACGTGACCCACGTGATGCGTGTCAGTGTGTCACGTGATGCACGTCACGTAATGGTAGTACTACTAGTGTCACACACCTGACGCTAATTGTTACAACAGCTAC
>OX246747.1:27332195-27436465 GCA_945910005.1 Isoperla grammatica
GAGGTAAATAAAACAGGCACTTTATGAACCCATTTTAGATGTGATCTAACCAATGATGAAAGTGTGCCGCAGCGCCGTACTGGTACTTATTTGAATACCAGTTCTTACTTACTTTTTATGTATATACATCACATTCTAGCAATAACTAACTTGTTTCGTATGTTTTAAAATACCAGATATAAATAACATTTCAAAATATAGTCAAATAGACCCGATGTGAAATAAACTCAAATTTAGCTAAACGAACAAGTATCACTGAGACACTTAAACAACAGAACAGTAATTTGCGATAAAACAGTAATATAATAAGTCGAAAAAACAAGATTACTACGTCCATGGAAAACATGTTTAGTAAGACTTAATTTTAATAAAAGTCTTTAAAATGTTTGCTGAACACTAAAAATTTCACCTTATTGTCTCTTTAAACCTCTTGTAATTGGGTGAAAGGTGGAGGGGAAAAGATCATTGAGCTACAGCCCTTCTTTCTAACCACTTGCATCACTGGATCTGGCACCAATTGATGTGACGTCATAAATATGAGGTCCGGTTTCTCCGATACAAAACTTATGGCCCGTCTACCAAGATTCAACAAAATTTGTAATGTCATTACTGCGGAATTTCTCAATGAACAGTATAACACAAAGATTTCACCCGTAATACCAAACAAACTTTAACGTTTAGATAAACATATAATAAGACTTACATTTTTATGCAATTCATACAACAAAGTAAATAAGTTGTTGATATTGATTACTTGGGTATCGAATTCAGTGAGCGCAATTATTTTTGAGCCGTTTATTTGTGGAAATACAATAAAGTCGATCCTTTGCTGATTTTCCAACGACTCTCGCGCGTCTTTCGAGAGTCATCAGAGGCAACACTACCTTCAGATTATTATACTATTTGAGTGTTCCAAGGCAAGATCAAAATTTTTCTCTTGTGCATACTGTTTGGAATATAAAGCCCCAACCGCAATTGTCGGTATCGGGATCGCAATCGCAATTAAGAAATCATAGAAGAGTTAACCTACATGGTTCTTATTACGCTGTTCACAATACAATCTTTATGTCGTAATGATTTAGCATAAGAAAATGTACGGTAACGATCCATCCCGACCCCGATTATGATCACGAATATGAATATGAATACGAGAATATGGAATATGAAAAAACAAATAACAATTGCTTTGTATTTTATGGAGGGCATTGACTGCATCGTTTATACATTGGTCTAGAGACAAATCTTATGTAGAGCTGCTATGCAATATGCATGCTTAGTACATCAAAAGCAAATACTAAAATACCACTGTAGTAGTTGATGGTGATTATAATGGGCTATCAAGAACAGCAAAATAAAAAAAAACATTTTAAACGGAGTGGCATGGTTATAAACGCCCTACAATCCAGTTGAACCAAACATGACTGTTGCTTGAGCAGCAAAAATAATTTTCTCACCAACCCAATCAAGTGGCCATATTATTGGTGTGTAATTAACAAATCAAGATTCACTAAGCTTCCTACATCGGGTCAAGACAATAACCTATCATAACAGTACTTCAAGCAAAAGATGATGCCGCACGTAGAGTCAGCTAACCATGAGAATTATACCAGCATTGCCTGGTGAATCACTGCAAGGTGAATCTTGGTAGACGGGCCTAGAATTTTGTATCGGATTATATTATTGGCGGTGTTTAACGACGTACTCGACCCCTTAGGTCATATGACGTCTTCCGATTCAGGTCCATCTACATCGCGAGTTGGTCAATCGTCATAAAGGGAGTCCAGCAAGGGAGGGCAGGGACAAGTAGGAGAATAAATCATCAGTGGGATAGTGGGGGTGAGGGAATATCAGTGGGTCTCCTTTCGTCACCTCTTACGACCAGCAGGGTCACTCTGGGCTTAATCTAACCCAAGCCGTGACAGGTCTTTTGTATCGGAGTAATCGAATCTCATATCTATGAAGTCACATCAATTAAATTAAGTAAACATTAAAACATTAAAATTGAATTTACAAGGCGCTCTTTTACTTAACCCAACCCCAACCCAATTAAATTGGGTAAACATTAAAACATTAAAATTGAATGTACAAGGCGCTCTTTTACTTAACCCCCTCCCCCCCCCCCCCCCCCCTCCTCACCAATATATTAGCCAAGTACTAGGGCACATTTTCTTTTATCGCCTTGTTAAAGTACTTTTCCTAAAAACGACGTATTAATATCTTTCGATTGATACGTTTAACGAAACATCTGCATTTCCCCCCCCCCCCCCCCCCTCCATCCCCTAGGAAAATGTTTTTTTTTTACTTCTCCCGGAGATACCGATAATAAAACCCACGTATCGGCAGCTTTCTTTTGATACCCATAATGCATACATTTAAATATGTATTCCTTTTAAACATCGGTAATTAATGTATTCATTAATTATGCTGATTTATCATACGAATATTACTTTTATTTCGGTAAACTTTCTACAGTAGTTTCATATGTTACTACTTATGTATTTGCAACTAGCAACTATATATTTCATAATACCAATTATACACGGGAACCATTTTATTAAAAATGTTATTATATTGATATTAATTAATTAATGCTTGCCGAATTATCTATATACAGGTTTTGAATGTTGTTCTTATTACAAAAGGTCTTACTTAATGAATTTAATATACAATATCAGAAAAATCTTTGAAAATAACGATTATATAAGCATTAATTAATTTCAGCAAATTAATTAATTACGTTAATTAGAGGGGTCGGACGGCGGTAAACTTTCTTCGGAATATGAAGGTATACATAGCCTACAACTTCTGATAAAAAAAAATTCTGTACCAATTAATTCCGGGTAAAATTGATATTTGACCGGGGTAACGCTAGAGACAAAATTTAAATAAAAAACATATGACAAATACAAGTTTCTTCTTTGTAATTTTCATCTCATTTCCACACAAGCATTTTGTTTCAGAACAAATTTAAAATGTACATAATTTTGTATAGAACAATAATCTACGTGAAGTATGTAATTTAAAAAATCACTGTATTTCTAAAACGCAAACATCATTCCGTTATGATTATTGTTCTGCTGTTTGAATGGAGTAATAAGTGGTTAGAGACAACACGCACTCAGTGTACACTGTGGTTTATTATGAGTGTAGAAGAATAGACGTTGTTTGTCTGTCTTGCAATTAACATGATTTATTACAACTATGCAGTGACAAAGTCAAGGCTGAAATAAGGAAGACTCAACAGTTTCTAGGATTAGCTTGAACAGTGCAAAAATAACCTTGATAGTTCTTATATATACAGAACCACTAGAAAGAATATGTTTATGCCTATTCTTAAAAATATGCATGTTATGTCGTTGACTTCTGTATATTTAATATTTCGAAATATTTTCGTTCAACACGTTTGGACGTTTGGATGGAGGCGGCGCCCTTTTGCTAGGGATGTCTCGACCGGACAGTGTCCTTAATACCCACATTATACACGGTTCAATACTTTCGTCAAACTTATTGAATTCAAGGACAAAAAAGCATTAATTAATAGAAGCTATATTGTTGCAGTTTTTTACAAAACTGTTTTTGATTCGCTTTTGTTCTTGAATTCAATAAGTTTGAAGAAAGTATTGAGTCGTGTTATGTCGGCATAAGAGAAGTATGAGAGAGTACAGAAGTGATGGATGTGTTGCTGAAGGCAGAACGTTTGGAAAAAGAATGAAATGGCCCGAAGGCAGATTTCAGAAATTTTAAACGGTGAGCAGTTAACTTCATTCTTTGCAATTTTGTTACTTAACTAAGGTTGCTTAGCAGTGCCATCTATTTATTTTTTGAATCTTTAATATATTATTTACAATTCTACGACAGTTCCAAAGTCACCACGGTTTCATGCGCTCTATGCCTGCACTGTTGAAAAAACTCAATGGCGGAAGATCAAAGCTGTGTTTATGTTGTTATAAATATGAGCTAAAACAAGACACAACACTATTTACTTGTCAAGTTTTATATAAATTAGAGAAAACCAGAGCTAAAAATATTCTAATTTACATTTATCAACGTAAAGAAATCCAATTAAAATGACTAATGAATTAATCATCGAAATGCTCACAATAAAAGTATGGTATTGTAGAATAAATATTAATAATTGTATATTACATAATTTGTGATAAGAGAGGTCGAAGGTAGGGTTGAGGTCATTGGGCGATCGCGCTTTGCTTCCGTTGTTCTAAAGTTCGCTCGGAAGTATTTGAAGTGTATAACTATAACTTGCTTACCGTGCGTTTGTTCTAAAAGCTGCAACAGATCTTTGAACTAGTTCAGTGATTATACATCACATCGATAGATATATATAGGCCTCTTAAAACAACTTCGGGAATGCTTTCGTCATCAATCAATGACGTGTTTACGGTCTCGGCCAACCCGAGCAGGTATCTGAATTAGCCACGGTCGCTGTTTGGCTGCCGCTCACCCACCCGTGACGGAAGCATTACCGAAGATGTTGTACGACGAGTATACATAGATAGATATACATCACAGTGATAAAACATCACATACATATACAACATCACATTACAAAAGGCAATTAAGAACACGGAAACATTTATTAGAACAAAGAAACATTCATATAAATAAGCACTAAATTCTCCATACGATGACATAATACTTTTATTTACATTTAAGACAATTTAAACAAATTTTAAAGCAATAGTTCCCGCCCTCCTACTTGCCGCATTTCTCCAAACACCCTCATCATCTTCGTATTGCACCCACTCATCGTCTCGATTTGCCAAATTGCAAAAATATGAGATGTTAAGCCCAAATATCAATCAATCAATCAATCAATCAATCCTCCGTCATCAACTTGTTATACCATATTATTGTTTGTTCCCGACTGTCATTGTTTGTTTAATTTTTTGTCGACTGTCACATTCAGTAATTATATAACTACATTTTTTTAAAGTAGATAATATTTTTAATTTTATTCGATACTCATTGTTTATGAAGACTGCATAATGCTTAGTCGGGGTAATTTCCATGGATTAGTGCAGATTAACTGTGTCACAATAGACATCAATCAGTCATATTATCTCGGTTGCAACATGAGAATACCCATAGGCTACAACGATAAATGCAACTTGCAATTAAACTACATTTTTCTCAGACACTGATAGTGTAACAAGTACATAGATGGTTATCATTGGCGACAGTGGAGTAATTGATAATATAAACCTACTATAACTAGTATTCGCATACCGAACTCAGATCTTATATCTCCTTTCATGGTCGCTAATTATAATTAAATGGAAATAAACAGATTTCTGGCATTTCACACATTCCTAAATGCAGTCTTTCACTGAGTACAGTGACAAACACAATTAATTAGCCTCGTCCACTGTAATCAACGGAATGTTGTAAATTATCCACAATAAAAGTGTTTAAATTAGATTGTAGGAATTAGGGAAGTAGGAAATTAAGTTGTCACTTTGGACTCGGCTGTGTCGTAAGCATCAGAATACTTTCGTTGGGACAACTATAATATAGTCGTCGTACAACATCTTCGGTAATGCTTCCGTCACGGGTGGGTGAGCGGCAGCCAATCAGCGACCGTGGCTAATTCAAATACCTGCTCGGGTTGGCCGGGACCGTAAACAAATCATTGATTGATGACGAAAGCATTACCGAAGTTATTGTAAGACGACTTTACTAGTCCCAACGTAAGTATTCGCATACCGTTCTCAGGTCATTGTCTACTGCCCCCTTCAACCGCACCAATTGAAAGAAAATCAACAGATACCTGGCGTTTTTTCACACATTCGTAAATGCACGGTTCGGCTTAGACGAGTGCACAGGCAGTTTGGCCACACCCACCGTTACAGGCAACCAACGGAAGGTTTTAAATTATCCCCAATGGACCTGTTTAGATTAGATGGTAAGAATTAGCGAAGTAGAAAATTAAGTTGTCATCTTGGACTCGGCTGTGTCGTAAGCATCAGAATACTTTCGTTGGAGCAACTATACAACTATAACAAGTGCAAGTGTCGTACGAACATTGGTTTTTGCACTTGGGCCTACTGAGAAGGTCAAGGTAGTGACAACGAAAAGGGACCAAATGTTATTTCCGCTTACTTGACAAGTACAGAGTCATACAGACCACTGGTCAGCACGGCCTCATGAGTGTATGTTGCACACATTGCAAGACAATCGCATGCCGGGTCTGGTTACCGGCCAAGGTACTCAGGTACAGATTCAGATGTGTTTTGTTCTCAAGACAAATCAGTACACATGCTCACAACTCAGTTGCATGTTTGTTTGAGAAGCCCACGAAGTCTAGACAGACATATTTGAGTGTGGGGCCTTTACTCTTAAAATTCATCGATAAATGTTAATGTTATATACGCAGGCAAGCCAAATAAATAACTGCTAATTTCACAAGACAAGATAGAACAAATTTAAAAATAATGGAAAATTACACATATTGTCCTCGGTAAACGAGAAAATAATAAATAAATAAATAAGTGAATAAGTAAATAAATAAATAAGTGAATAAGTAAATAAGTGAATAAATAAATAAGTAAATAAATAAATAAGTAAATAAGTAAATAAGTAAATAAGTAAATAAGTAAATAAGTAAATAAGTAAATAAGTAAATAAGTAAATAAGTGAATAAGTAAACAAATGAATAAGTAAACAAGTAAATAAGTAAATAAGTGAATAAGTGAATAAGTAAATAAGTAAATAAGTGAATAAGTAAATAAGTAAATAATTAAATAAGTGAATAAGTAAATAAGTAAATAAGAGAATAAGTAAATAAGTAAATAAGTAAATAAGTCAATAAGTAAATAAGTAAATATGTAATAAGTAAGTAAATAAGTTAATAAGTAAATAAGAGAATAAGTAAATAAGTAAATAAGTGAACAAGTAAACAAGTAAATAAGTAGATAAGTGAATAAGTAAAAAAGTAAATAAGTTAATAAGTGAATAAGTAAGTAAGTATTAAATAAGTGAATAAGTAAATAAGTGAATAAGAGAATAAGTAAATAAGTAAATAAGTAAATAAGTAAATAAGTAAATATGTAATAAGTAAGTAAGTAAATAAGTTAATAAGTAAATAAGAGAATAAGTAAATAAGTAAATAAGTAAATAAGAAAATATGTAATAAGTAGAGGTATCCATCATCGATACATGTTATATACTATCAATGACATCAGCGCCTAGCGAAGGTATAAAGTGCCAGCTCACTCTCCCTCCTGTCTGTCCGCCTCTAAACCAGAGTTTCCTCGTCCCAGATAAGTGGCCGCGCGTCTCACTCGCGTGTCATCCAGCAGAGCGGAATGTGCAACTCATGGCGTTGTGACATATTATTGTCATCCGCTGCAATAGAATGCAATCTTATTGGAGTAACGCTTTTACCAGTGATCAACGTATTTCAATCTAATACCTCTAATTGTGTATTCATAGGTTGCACGTACGTCACATCTTTGCGCGTGGCGGCCACATTTGTGATCAAACTTTGACGTTGCCATGGAGAAACAACTGAAGGCTGTTGTGGTAGAACACAGACATTCTTAGTTCTTTAAAATCCAGCGTGTCTTTTAAATAAAATCGGTATGTTTGGTAATTTTTTATTTTTGTATTACTTATGTTTACGCGTTAAATTCTAAATTAGGCTAATTTATTAAATTTGAATAGTATTTGCCAATGATCTAGGATTGGTCCTCATCAGTTGTGTCGCAATCATGGCCGCTGTGACGTCACGTGGGAACTATGAATTGTATACTAACCCCAACGAAACTAGTCTCATACCGACGTCAGATTCTTATCTAAAGTTGCCCCAACGTAAGTATTCTCATGCTTACGTCATAGCCGAGTCCAATGGTACCAACTTGATTTTCTACTTCTCTAGTTCCTACCGTCTTGAAACAGTTCCATTAGGGATAATCGGGATAATTTACGACCTTCAGTTGGTTACCTGGAACGGTGGGCGTGGCTAATTAGGCGTGTGCATTCTACTCTGTAGAAAAGTGCAATTAGGAATGTGTGAAAGAACTCCAACTACCGCTGAGCCACCTCACATTTCACTTGGATTTATGAATTCTTCAGATATTGCATTGACAAATCTACCACTATGTTTCTATCTCAATTTTGAGCCTCTCTCTGTTTATTGGACAGAAAACAGCAATTATAATATTAATTGAGCTCAAGAGGCTCAAATTTGACTTTAAAACAGTTGTGACCCGCGCGGGCATTTGTTTGCAGCAAGAAAATGGCTTGGGTGTCGGTACTGTATTTACATAATGCGTATGGCGGCCATACTGGAGGCCCAAGTGGTATATGATTGGAAGTTCATTGTTACTATGTTTCAGATGGCGTTAGGTACAAATTCAACTGTTCTCTAACTTTGGTTTGCTATTATTACTGAAAAGCAACTTAAAAAAACTCTTTTGTCTAGATTACTCTTTTAAGCTAGTTTCATCGAACTTTAAACCCGCGAGTTTCTGTTAATCGGAGATCAAAAATGGCGCCCGGTAGAAGCCACCATGCATTTTGTATGTAATGTGTTTTGAAACCATGTGGTTACCAATACGAGATTAATAAATCGGCCGATTTAAAAGTTTTGTGAATCCATAAACCTGAATCGTTTACAATGGTAAATAAAAATAATAATTTTCATAAGCTTTAGTGATATAATTCTCATGTTTCATGTAGTTTTAAAGTATATTACAGCTCAAATGACAACACACCATGAATCATAATCTTCAGTATGGCTGTTAGGATGTCAAGTGAATACTGTCAATGTCATTGCATGTGTGTAAGACTACTCTGCCGTGCAACCGATAGAGGTGGCTCAGCGGTAAGACGCGAGACTCTAATTCGGGAGGTCGCCAGTTCGATTCCGGCCACCGGCAGTTCTGACTGCAGGTTTTTCCTGAGGTTTTCCTCAGTCGTAAAGACGAATGCTGGGATTGAGTCCTACTATCAGCCCTCGGACATTCCTTTCCAGCTATCTAAACACCCTAATATACCTAGTCAGTCACCTGAAGAGGGGCACATCAGGTTTAGCTGGTGTGCACCCTATAACGGGTATTCCTACGAAAAATTTAAATAAATAAATAAATTTACATTAAGAGTCTACCCACTCAATAACTAAACTGCTTTGCAGTGGGGGACTTTAATTTAAAGCGACTAAACCAACCCTGTAGGCTCCGAACACCATCGACGAGTGAGCGATAACCAATCAAAGATCGATATTTATTTCAAATACGAAACATATGAATCAGTGATTGGACAGTGCGAACACCTGCGGATAAATGTTAGAATCAACAAGGACGATTCACAACAACTTTGAATTCATTGAGTGCTTCGTTCCTACGGCTCCAAAATTATAAACGTTACAAATATTACTTTGCGTCGCAAGTTCATCAGAGCCGAGCTATATTCAATGTCACGGTGACATCGTGACAGATTATGTGGCTACGCGTTATTGTCATTGTCAGTCGGCCGCTAATGTTGCATTGTCCGCTCTCCAGGGTCGCTCACAACAGATGATATCTTGTCCACACTTCCGTCCATCGTCAGAAACAGATTAGTATTTTATAACACGTTGTTATCAATCGCTACATTTGCATCTTTGCTTATTTTCTGTTTCATCTCTGAATGACATTGTTTCTTTATAATGTAATAGCATAATATTGTATGTATAATTATATAATTAAAACACTAAAGCTTTCGTGGCCAGGATTTATGTCAATAAAATTAAAATAATTGCGGGTTATTCCGCCACGTCCTACCTCCATATTGTGCCGACGTTTCAGGAACCTTATGGATCCTATCCTCAGGGCGTCGAACTCTCAACTTATAATAATATGTATAATATATAATATAATATAAAATAATAATATAATATATATAATAATAATTTATAATATGTATAATATTAAATATAATATTGGAATCAGAAGTAAGTGCACCATTGTGTTTGTGCTGATACCGTTTTTATTTTGTTTTGTTACATTTAGTTAATTAAGATTCAGGATTAGAGGATTTCACTTGAATTCATTTGCTTTAGTTTGTTAATAATATTAATCTGTAGCACTCGTCTTGTTTTCGCTTTACTTTATGTATATATCTAGGACAGCCCGCGCACAAGAGGTAGCTCTTAAGAGGGCTTCTTATCTTATATTATTGGGATTTATTTAGTTAATTTGTTTATTTAGTGTTGACTGTTGACAATGTATTTGTGTAACTTTTTGTAGGCGAGCACGAGATAAGAATAAAATGGTTTAAAATAAAATAAATAAATAAATATTTAGTTTGAAACCAGATCGGAATCCGAGCTCTGAATCTAATTCCCAAGTATGAAACGAAAGGTCGTACCTAGTCTGTCGTATAGGTATCTGTTTACTTTAGTTGAATCAGCGTGCACGCTACTGGCGGATGAGTATAAGAATGTAATATGACAGCATGAGTATAGGTATCTGTTTACTTTAGTTGAATCAGCGTGCACGCTACTGGCGGTTGAGTATAAGAATGTAATATGACAGCATGAGTGTAGGTATTTGTTTACTATAGTTGAAACAGCGTGCACACGATGAGTGGTTGAGTATAAGAATGTAATATGACAGCATGAGTGTAGGTATCTGTTTACTTTAGTTGAAACAGCGTGCACACGATTAGTGGTTGAGTATCAGAATGTAATATCACAGCATGAGTGTAGGTATCTGTTTACTTTAGTTGAAACAGCGTGCACACGATTAGTGGTTGAGTATAAGAATGTAATATGACAGCATGAGTGTAGGTATCTGTTTACTTTAGTTGAAACAGCTTGCACACGATGAGTGGTTGAGTATAAGAATGTAATATGACAGCATGAGTGTAGGTATCTGTTTACTTTAGTTGAAAAAGTGTGCACACGATTAGTGGTTGAGTATAAGAATGTAATATGACAGCATGAGTGTAGGTATCTGTTTACTATAGTTGAAACAGCGTGCACACGATTAGTAGTTGAGTATCAGAATGTAATATGACAGCATGAGTGTAGGTATCTGTTTACTTTAGTTGAAACAGCTTGCACACGATGAGTGGTTGAGTATAAGAATGTAATATGACAGCATGAGTGTAGGTATCTGTTTACTTTAGTTGAAACAGCGTGCACACGATTAGTGGTTGAGTATCAGAATGTAATATGACAGCATGAGTGTAGGTATCTGTTTACTTTAGTTGAAACAGCGTGCACACGATTAGTGGTTGAGTATAAGAATGTAATATGACAGCATGAGTGTAGGTATCTGTTTACTATAGTTGAAACAGCGTGCACACGATGAGTGGTTGAATATAAGAATGTAATATGACAGCATGAGTGTAGGTATCTGTTTACTTTCCATGAAACCGCCCCCCCCCCCCCCATAAATCAAGGCTAGATCCGCCCCTGATAGAATTCGGCTATGTCGCAACTCGCAAGCATGAGAATACACTAGTCCCAACGAAAGTATTCGCATACCGATCTCAGGTCATTGTCTAGATTGCCCCTTTCAACCGCGCCAATTGAAAGAAAATCAACAGATACCTGGCGTTCATTCACACATTCGTAAATGCATGGTTCGGCTTAGTCGAGTGCACAGGCGGTTTGGCCACACCCACCGTTACAGGTATACGGAAGGTCTTAAATTATCTCCAATGGATCTGTTTCGTTTAGATGGTAGGACTTAGCGAAGTAGAAAATTAAGTTGTCACCTTGGACTCGGCTGTGTCGTTACTTGTAAGCATGGGAATACTTACATTAGAGCAACATTTTTCTATCACTGTCCTTGCTTTAATACAGATCAGCTTCCTAGAACTACATCGAGCAGCTGAGTCACTGACTAGACAAGCAGCCCAGACATACTATAGGTTCAATGAACACAGGACTGGATCCCGGTCATGGCCTCTAGTGGCGGACACAAGTAGAAGGGGGAGGGGGCTGACGTCACTGGATCTAGCACGGACAAGCCATGAAACTATTACCTGTAACGGTGGGTGTGGCCAAACCGCCTGTGCACTCGACTAAGCCGAACCATTCATTTACGAATGTGTGAAAGAACGCCAGGTATCTGTTGATTTTCTTTCAATGGGCGCCGGCGAAAGGGGCAGTAGACAATGACAATGTAACGTACAAGGTGTTGTCGTCACGGATTATGTAATAATTTCCCCTCCCCCTTTCCACCTCCACTCGGTACCGACTGAGAGCTTAGCTGGTATACTGCTCCCGCTGTAACGTACAAGGTGTTGTCGTCACGGATTATGTAATAATTTCCCCTCCCCCTTTCCACCTCCACTCGGTACCGGCTGAGCGCTTAGCAGGTATACTGCTCTCGCTGTAACGTACAAGGTATTGTCGTCACGGATTATGTAATAATTTCCCCTCCCCTTTCCACCTCCACTCGGTACCCGCTGAGCGCTTAGCAGGTATACTGCTCTCGCTGTAACGTACAAGGTATTGTCGTCACGGATTATGTAATAATTTCCCCTCCCCTTTCCACCTCCACTCGGTACCGGCTGAGCGCTTAGCAGGTATACTGCTCTCGCTGTAACGTACAAGGTATTGTCGTCACGGATTATGTAATAATTTCCCCTCCCCTTTCCACCTCCACTCGGTACCCGCTGAGCGCTTAGCTGGTATACTGCTCTCGCTGTAACGTACAAGGTGTTGTCGTCACGGATTATGCAATAATTTCCCCTCCCCCTTTCCACCTCCACTCGGTACCGGCTGAGCACTTCAATACACAAACATGGGCCATTAGCTCAAAACGTTTAAGTTAAGCAACCTCGGGCCACGTCAGGAGGCGGATGGATGACCACTCTCCTCTGAAACACTAGTTACTGTTAGTAAGAGCAGATTGGAGGTTTCGAAAGCTTGTGTATAACAGCTTCGTTCTTCTCGTCAACTGCTCGGCAGTCCAGGTTAGTGGAGGAACCTATTTGACTGGTCAGAGTTACACCGTCCTTTCAGATGGGACCTAAAGCCTATGGTCCCCTTGGGAGCTTTTGACAGAAGTAGGCTACTTGCCGGTAACAGGCTTCCCCTCCTCCCTTCCTCATTATCATTCATCAATCATCCTTCATCAGACTAAAGAGGGCATTGTGCCCTACACTGGCCTCATAATTACAATAAAATAGAGTAATCGTAGGCCTACAACATCTTCGGTATTGCTTCCGTCACGGGTGGGTGAGCGGCAGCCAACCAGCGGCCGTGGCTAATTCAAATACCTGCTCGGGTTGGCCGAGACCGTAAACACGTCATTGGTTGATGACGAAAGCATTACCGAAGTTGTTGTAAGACTACTTTAAAAGTAAGTTTCTACTATGAGCGGACAGACTTTACATAGTACCTTTTTATGGAGATCGTTTTCCTTGTGTCTATCCTGTTTTCCACTCTTCCTGTTGTTTTTCCCCCACGATGCGCGTATCGCAACCTGGCCCGTGTGCTCACGCGGTAGCCCCTGTGACGTCATGGACAGCGTCGCAGCGGATGTGGCGCTATCAGGACACCACATCCTGTGTGGTCACTCTTGGAACTACACGTCTAACACGACTCAGTCCTGAGGGTTCATAACTTTTGTGATCTTCCTCGGGGAACAAGGCTGAGGATATCTGTTGTTCACCGTAAGTGTGCTAAACTTCTTTGTTTCTTGATACATTTTAGTGAGTTGTCGGTTTTATAGTCGGCCCCTACATCTAGGGGCACCCATTGTTGCTATGGATTTGTTTTGTTTATGGGAAATAACATGGAAACAACTGTTACCTTAGTAACAATGGGCGCCTCTAGGTGTAGGGGCCGACTATGAATTCCAACCTAAGCAGTGGTGAATTCGAGCCTAGGTGGACTTAGGCGCCGCCTAGGCTCTTTTATTTGGAGGCTAGGCTAGCCTAGGCGCTTTTTCACAGTACTGTTGTTTAAATTTCAAGAACCCATGTAGTATTCACAATATATATAATTGAGGAAAAATATATTAGTCATCTTGCGATAACTTCGGTAATGCTTCCGTCATCAATCAATGACGTGTTTACGGTCTAGGCCAACCCAAGCAGGTTTTTGAATTAGCCACGGTCTCTGGTTGGTTGGCTGCCGCTCACCCACCCGTGACGGAAGCATTACCGAAGATGTAGTACGATGACTTTACCTCAACGTCTTCATGTATTCAGGTTTAATTTCTGTAAAATCTTTTTCCAAGCACTTAAAACAATCGCCATCGCCCCCCCGTTCCCCCACCCCTACCGCGTGCACACGTAAATTCGACAGCCTAGGCCCTTTATATTTTTGGAATACACCACTGGATTTAAGGTTTAAGATTTTATTTTTCTAAGAGCCAGTTTCACCAAATTTTAATCCGATGATTTTCTGTTAATCGGAGATCAAAAATGGCGCCCGGTAGAAGCCACCATGCATTTTGTTTGTTTGTTGAAACCATGGTTACTAAACCGAGGTTAATAAATCGGCGCTTAACGAATTGTTTATTGAATTTCGATCTAAGTCGTAGTTTGCGTCCCACAATCACCCAGGAATGACCGACAAGAAAAGCACAGAAACTGAAATCTTTGATAAGAGACCGGAAAATCACTGACTGTTCTCTACACCAGCACCGGGTTTTAAATTTTTTTTATTAAACCAATTAGGTCGTGGGATTTGTCGCGACGCTTAAAGTAATTGGGATACAGTAATTACGGAGCCTAGTTAATGCTCACACTAATTAGATTCTTTCTTTCTTATCAGAACCCGCTTTATTTAGTAAGGAAGCCGGAGTCGTGTGAAAGTAAACACTATAGAAACAGACTCACTATATAAAAAGGACTCGTAAAAAATCTGCCTCTGTTGTAGTTAATATACTGGTTTTGTTTCGCTTTATGGAAAAAAAACTACAACGTATTAGTTAATGAAAAAACTGTAACAGATACAATTGGCTTTGCTATTTTAACTATAAACTGTTAGTAAAATAAAATCATAATATATGAAGGTATTTCTAAGATTATATACAAAAAAAAAAATAATACTTAAAAAAATGCAGTTCGTGGGATAAAAATATTATTCACCAATTCATAAATAAAATAAGGAAAAATTAAAATATCAGAACATACTTTGTTAGCGCTACATACTACAACAAATACAGTAAGTATACGTACCAAGAAATGAATCTAACAGTGGTCAGCATCTTATAAGATGCTGACGTGGCTAATGAGTCTTTTCTTTCAGGCCCCGCCCACAATGAGCGACTTCCACACCTCTAGCGGCTCCACCGTGAACCTCACCACCCTAGAAGGGGTAAGTCCCTTACATCAATCTTGACATAACTACATGATTACACTTTAATACCAGTTCTACATCAGGCTATATTTCCACACACTGGACATGTTCATACAGTGGTACTAAAAACTTTTTTCCTGGAGAGCCACTTTTCCAAAAATCCAAGTAAAGCTGGGCCGCACTAATACAAGTATGCAGTGGCGTAACTAAGAATTATTTTGGGGGGGGGGGGGGGGGGGGGGGGTTAACAGGGAAAAGTGAGGTGTGGAAATAGCAAAGGATCTGGGGGCCGGGCGCAAAATTTGTTCGACTATTATATATATTTCGTGCTTTTTCGAGTTAAAGCGTAAAACTCGAAGCATTACCCACTCATTAGTTTATATAACGTTACAGGTAACAAATACCAAGTAAAGTTTAGTTGGTTGGCGATATATCATAATTCATCACGAATACAGTATTATTTCCATATACAGCAAACAAATAGTCATTTAAAATAGAAAAATATATATATGAAAACGCAAAAGCTCTGGGCCGCAAAATTGTTCAGGAGGGCCGCAGTTTGAGTACCGCTGTCAGCACAATATTACTTATACTATCCCCTACATCACTAGTCTCATACCACCGTCACATCCTTATCTATCACCCACTTTGTGTACGCCTGTTGAACGAAAATCAACGGATTTCTGTCGTTACTTCACACATTTGTTAATGCAGTCTTCCGCTGAGTCGAGTGCACACGCTTGTTTGCCCACGCCCACCGTTCCAGGTAACCAACGGAGGGTCGTTCATTATCCCTTATGGGCCTGTTACAATTAGATGGTAGGAACTAGAGAAGTAGAACATTAAGTTGGCACTGTTGGACTCGGCTATGTCGTAAGCATGAGAATACTTACTCTGGGGCAGCTCTATCTCCCTTCTTTGCCTCAAAAGAGTATAATCATACACACTACTCATTATTGTTAGAGGTACGTGAAAATAGCGTTTTGTAAAATAGATGCTAGGCCTATACAAGTACATTGAAATTTTTGAAACGCTACAAAGCGCTATTTTTAACTAAAATTATGTTTTTCTCTGCGTATTTTATGTTAGTTTGACATTGTATTCTTACATTGTGTGGCTTGGTTTCAATTCTATTCATGTAAATGTTTCCCCTGTGGCATAACTGGTTATTAAAATTGCAAAGTACCCCATACAAAAGATGTTTAAGGAAGGGAAAAAATAGATGCTACCAAATGGTTAGTTTTGAAAATGAAAGTGCTATGAATCCATTATCAAAATGCTATTTTCACGTAACTCTTAACTATTGTACCTATAATAATCACCCAAATATCATAGCCAACTGACTGATTCACGGATATTACTGGCTAGCCATCTTCCATATATTTTACAATGTCAGCCCACATATAAGAATACTTTTCTCACAATCTATTCTAGACTAATGTACGTATGTTAGTTTTAGTAATATTACTATATTAATTAACAGTTAATATAATACTATTACTAAAACTAAGATTACAGTCTAGATAATTGTGAGACAATTATTGACAATTATTGTCTTTACTAACTACACTGTACTCTTTGTGAAAAAAAATGCGAATGAATTGAATTGAATATAACGAACCCCCCTGTTGCAGACGGAGTCTGGTGAGGGTGAACGACGCAACGGGGTGGCCGAAGCTATCGAGGAGTACGGACTCAACCTTGACCTGGAGGAGAACGTCGACAATAAGGATAAGGAAGAGGAGGTTAAGGAGGACGATAAGGAGGGTAAAGGAGACCTGGTGCCCGTTATCGAGGAGCCGTTTGTTAGTCTGGACGCAAGTACGCCCGGGTCTTGAGGGGAGGGGGGGGGGGGGGATGATTTTAACATCGTTTTTAAAATTGTAAGCGATACGTCAAAAACCGCAGATAGTTTTTTTTTTATATATCTCTGGAATGCTACTGGAAATCGAAAATCTGATTTGACAGCGCACTGTGTTTTAGGAAGCTCTACAAAGTGAATAAAATATTATAGCCATTAGCGTAGTTATTTTGATTATTAAATCGATGATAAGTAATCAAATTAATTAGAAATAAAAACCATACTGATTATAACGTAAGACACATTTTAGAGCGCTCAGTATGTAAGGCTTACTAGATCATAGTGCTCTGTTGATTCAGATTTTCGATTTATTATTGAGATATAATTTAAAAATTAAAATTTTGTGCGGTTTTTGACGTAGAGATACCCTTCGCTTTTAAATATCCAAATTTTGGGATTCGCCTTTCAAAAGTATCAAGAGATGGCGTTACTAGTCACCCCTACAAGTGGATGTCGTGCATGCAGCTATTCGAAGATATTCAACACAGTCAATGTAGAGGAAACAACAGTGTTCATCCAAATATTTTGCGATGCTGTTTGAGCATCGCCTTCTTGATGCAGGCAAACATAAGCTCAAAACTCCACCCACCGCCGCCAACTCTTCCCGCCACAAACCAAACACTTTCTATTCATACTCTTCCACTCTTCTGTGTCCCTGATCCACGGCTGAGAAGCTGTTTAAAACACCGCCCTCTCGTTACAGGCAAACACAAGCTCAAGACCCCGCCCACCGCCGCCAACACCTACGCCGCCAAGAAGACGGTGGCTCAGGGGATGATGGATATCGCCCTCATCACAGCCAACGCAAACCAGCTCAGATACATCATAGAGTTCGGACACGGGGCCACTTTCTACATCAGCATCGTGCTCATCACAATAAGCCTGCTTGTGCAGGTGAACATATTAGATTAAACATCACAGTAACATCTCAGATACCTACTGCCCTTAAATAAATAAATTCACATTTGGAGTCTACCCACTCAGTAAAGAAACTGATGTTCAGTGGGGACTTTAATCGAAAGCAACTAAACCAACACTGTAGGCTCCGAACACCATCGACGAGTGAGCGATAACCAATCAAAGATCGATATTTCAAATACGAAACATATGTATCAGTGATTGGATGGTGTGAACACCTGCGGACAAATGTCAGAATCAACAAGGCCGATTCAGAACAACTTTGAATTTATTGAGTGCTTCGTTTTCCTTTTCATGCACGCTGCTTCAAAGAAAATCTGAAGACTCCTACATCGTTTCACTCATTCATAAATATACTAGACCAACCGTAAGTCTCATACCGACCTTAGCTCAGACCCTTATCTACAGGCCCGGTCATGCACGCTGTTTAAACGAAAATCTACAGATTTCTGGCGTGCATACATGTTTTTGATAAAGATGGTAGTCGAGTGCAAAATCCTCATAAGTCACGCACGGTGTGTTAGATATTTCAGGTGTGCTATCTACGGACGAAGGGAAGGCCGCAGCAGTTGTAGAGATGTATCAGGAACACAGGAGGTGCCAGAGTGGGGGGGGGTCTCCCTCATCTCCAAGGGACGCTACGACCTATCAGTCGAGGGGAAGGGTGCAGGAGCTGCAGAGATGTATCAGGAAAACAGGAAGTGTCAGAGCTCCTTCTAATTAGTGTCTTGTGTACTACAGGTGGCTGTGGGCGTCTGCGCTACGACCTATCAGTCGAGGGGAAAGGTGCAGGAGCTGTAGAGATGTATCAGGAACACAGGAAGTGCCAGAGCTCCTTCTAACAAGTGTCTTGTGTACTACAGGTGGCTGTGGGCGTGTCTCTCATCTTCAAGGGGCGGTACGACCTATCAGGCGAAGGGAAGGCTGTAGCAACTGTAAAGATGTATCAGGAACACAGAAAGTGCCAGAGTTCCTTCTAACAAGTGTATTGTGTACTACAGGTAGCTGTGGGCGTCTTCCTCATTTTCAAGGGTCGCTACGACCTATCAGGCGAGAAGACGGCTGCAGCAATATAGATGTATCAGGAACACAGGAAGTGTAAGAGTTACTTCTAACAAGTGTCTTGTGTACTACAGGTGGCTGTGGGCGTGTCTCTAATCTTCAAAGGGCGCTACGACCTATCAGTCGAGGGGAAGGCTGCAGCAGCTGTACAGATGTATCAGGAACACAGGAAGTGCCAGAGTTTCTTCTAACAAGTGTCTTGTGTACTACAGGTGGCTGTGGGCGTGTCTCTAATCTTCAAGGGGCGCTACGACCTATCAGGCGAGGGGAAGACTGCAGCAGCTGTAGAGATGTATCAGGAAAACAGGAAGTGTCAGAGTTACTTCTAACACGTGTCTTGTGTACTACAGGTGGCTGTGGGCGTCTCCCTCATCTTCAAGGGGCGCTACGACCTATCAGGCGAGGGGAAGGCTGCAGCAGCTGTAGAGATGTATCAGGAACACAGGAAGTGCCAGAGTTCCTTCTAACAAGTGTCTTGTGTACTACAGGTGGCTGTGGGCGTGTCTCTTATCTTCAAGGGGCGCTACGACCTATAAGGCGAGGGGAAGGCTGCAGCAGCTGTACAGATGTATCAAGAACACAGGAATTGCCAGAGTTCCTACTTCCTTGTAACAAGTGTCTTGTGTACTACAGGTGGCTGTGGGCGTGTCTCTCATCTTCAAGGGGCGCTACGACCTATAAGGCGAGGGGAAGGCTGCAGCAGCTGTACAGATATATCAACAACACAGGAATTGCCAGAGTTCCTTGTAACAAGTGTCTTGTGTACTCCAGGTGGCTGTGGGCGTGTCTCTCATCTTCAAGGGACGCTACGACCTATCAGGCGAGAGAAAGGCTGCAGCAAATGTAGAGATGTATCAGGAACACAGGAAGTGCCAGAGTTCCTTCTAACAAGTGTCTTATGTACTACAGGTGGCTGTGGGCGTCTCCCTCATCTTCAAGGGTCGCTACGACCTATCAGGCGAGGGGAAGGCTGCAACAGCTATATAGATGTATTAGGAACACAGGAAGTGCCAGAGTTCCTTCTAACAAGTGTTTTGTGTACTACAGGTGGCTGTAGGCGTGTCTCTCATCTTCAAGGGGCGCTACGACCTATCAGGCGAAGGGAAGGCTGCAGCAACTGTAGAGATGTATCAGGAACACAGGAAGTGTCAAGAGTTCCTTGTAACAAGTGTGTTGTTTACTACAGGTGTCTGTGGGCGTGTCTCTCATCTTCAAGGAACGCTACGATCTATCAGGCGAGCAGCTGTAGAGATGTATCAGGAACACAGGAAGTGTTAAGAGTTCCTTCTAACACGTGTCTTGTGTACTACAGGTGGCTGTGGGCGTCTCCCTCATCTTCAAGGGACGCTACGACCTATCAGGCGAGGGGAAGGCTGCAGCAGCCAACCGTCTTAACAACTATGTGGTAGTGGGCGTCTTCGTAGTCACTATCATCAATGTTTTCATCGCATCGTTCAGCCTGAGCAGCGAGAAGGAACCGACTCAGGCACAAATCAGCAGGGATACATCTGCAATCAGCGGTGACAATCAATAGTAGTCAACGTGTTTCTGTGTGAGAGAGAAACCGACTTTGATCACTGGGAACAATTTATACAACCTATTTTCATTTTATCTACGAACTTATTTGATCAATCTAGTTTCAATCTCAGACTTTGAACGACATTTGTAATTATTATTTAACATAAACATCGTTATTTTCTATTTGGTAGAACATCAATTCTACCTCGTGACAGGAATACCACGTTTATCAACCACTTCAAGAAACCAAATAATAATATTTGAGCTATGCATTGAAACATCGATAAAATCAGAGCCAAAACCTGGATTCGCATGAAGAATGTAGTAATCGAAGTTTATCAGACCAACAAGAATAGACATCACTAATGAAAATCAGCAAAAGTTACACCATTTTGTGGATAAACATTTCTTGTAAGATGGCAAATGGTAAATTACAACGAAAAAGTAACACCGCCACCAAAAATAAGTTCTATTTACAACGTCGATCCTAAGAACCGTATTATCAGAGCTTAGAATACAAAATGAGAGCAAATTATTTTATATAATAATATCAACGACAAAACTTACAACGTCGAAAACAACAAAACCTTGTTATCTGAGTATTTTCGACAACAGATATAGGATATCTGGCCATTACAGGAATGTCTCCTATCACATAATTGCTATTAACCTGACATTAGGATTTAAACAAAAATAAGATTGCATTTACATGTACAAATGCAAAACCCAATTAGTGTTTCAATATAATCTGGTTTCAAGATAGATTCGTGTATCAAGATTCACATCCAACTGTGACTTGTGTCTAAAGTTCCTTTATGTGACGTCATATATTTTTGTTTAGTATCCTCCCTCTAAGAATCTCAATAAAATATGTGACTTGTATATAATATTGATTACCAATAAAAATATACATACTTTTATAATCGCTTAATTATTCTACACCAATCTGAAAGGTACAATCTGGATTAAAGGGGGGGAGAGGGGGTCAAAGAGCTTGCTGGAGATGTCCAGTGATGTGAGAGAGTTTGATGTGGTAGTGATTTTTGTTGTTAAAGTGTTTAGTTTGTTTTTTGTATATCTGGACAAAGTTGTCGAACTATACCTCGTCGAAACTTTGATCTTAAAATTAAAATAAAATTATAAAGATTCCTTTCACCGAGAATTTTTTTTTTATACATTGTAACCAACAAAATTGATATATTTACACGTGTTATTTTGACTGGCCAACATAATCGTGACGACATCGATCCGCTGTTTAAATCAACCGCTCTAAAAGAACACCAGCGCAACCTGTTGCGCGAAGCTACAACTACCGGCGGGCGACGCTGGCGCTATCTAGCGACAAAATGGAGTACTCCTTCAGTTGTAGTGAATTACATTCATACAGCAATTAAAATGTGAATATATAGTTGTGTTGATGAGATACGATAATAGGATTTGTTTCATAATGCGGTTAATGTATGTGAAAGTAATTTTTGTTTGAATAATAATTAAAAATATTTTGAAACTTAACCTGTAGAGTGTGGTATAGTAAGTTAGCTCTGTACGGTAGACTTGTGTTGTACATTGCACAATAGTCGAGCCAAATGTGGATGCGGGCATACTTACCTGGCGTAGGGGTTACCGTGATCAACAAGGCGGTTCCCCCAGGTCGAGGCTCTTCCATTGCACTTCGGTCGAGCTGAACCCTGCGATAATCCCAAATGCGGATTACTCGGGCGCGTAATTTTTGGTAGTCGGGACTGCGTTCGCGCTGTCCCGGAATAAACTGAGGGAAACTGATGGGAAGGAAAGGACAAAGTAATCCTTCATGTCTTATCTTATTTTCATTAAATGTTATAGAGAAAAGGGATCACCTCACCTCTTATCATTAATCCCCCAAATTAATATTGTATTATGTCATCTCATAGCACATGGCTATGCCATTTGGTTCGAATGATTCCACTCGAAAGATAATATTTTGTCGTTATCGAATCGAAAAGGAATGGTACACAGAAGTTTGAACAGTGAATCGCAAATGTGTCATTGTTTTATTTTATTCCCGCCTTTTTATTGCTAGCGTCGACGCAGTTTCTTGTAAAGAGACTATGTTTTTTCTTGTGCGTTTTTTTGGCGACAAAAATAAACAATTAATAATAATTCCGAGTTATTCGTGGATAATTAGTAACATCGCTAAAATCATGGGAAAATGTCATTTCCAGCACCAGAAGTGCCTCAAACGTCCACATCTGTTGTTTTCAAAAACGTTTTCTCAGAAAGAAAGCCGCGTTTATCGTTTATACCATAAACTCCTGCCTATGATGAAGATGACGGACAATTTCAAATAGTCATCGTACCCTATGCGGGATTCGAACCCGCGTCCCTGGGTGGCAGACGAGTTACGCACAGGGCTACACATCGTCCTTCAATTCGCCGAAAGACAGCGCCACCGCTGCAAGCGAGGCAAGTCGATATAGTAGCGCAACTACACTTTCGCACACATAATGGTATGGTTGGGTACGGTAGCTCAAAGCTGGTCAAAATACTTATATATTACTATTTTAGATACAAAATGCCAGTATTTTCTATACATAATAAATTTGGTATTATAGGTAGGCGCATCGTTTGGGTTGAATTGGCACTTGTCCAGATTCTCTCTTCATAATTTTAGGCATATTAGAATGTTGGTAAGGTTAAGAAAGTGGCCAAATCCTTTCTCAACCTAACACGCACAATAGACCTTTTTCAGAATTGATATAGGCCCTTAGATAGAGCTAATCACGGCCGTCTAGATCTTCAATGACAACAATGCACAACAGTGAAAAATGCACCTTAACTAATACATAGATAACAAATACATATTACACACATATCACGGCGCTCTAGACAAATTCTGAAAATCATCTATGTGTCATCTATTTGTTATTTATTATTTCCAAGGCTGTGGTTATCATTGGGTTTCTTCAACTTCATAATCATGGCTGAAGCCACTATTAAAGATTATGACACCGCAAGAAAAAAGATAACACGGGTGCGTTAGTACAGTAACAATAATAATAAGAATATGTTTTAGTTAGTCTGAGAAAGGGTTCATGTCCACGACATAAAATAATTCAAAAATAAAATATCATTTAGAAATATTTTTATGCCAATCCCTTTTTGTCAAAGAACCTTATTTATGTATATGGGGTTTTTCAACCAACACATCAACACTGATTTTAGTTATGTATTGATCAAAACAGTTTTTATTGATAATCTCATAACCATGTTTTATGGACTAGCGATTCATTTATAAGTAAATAAACATGTTTTGTTAGTCTTGCTATTTTACGATTGTTCAGCATCATTAATTTTGAATCTAATTTTGGTCCAGTCTTACAATGTAACAATAACTATTTATTTATTTTATTTCATTGGGTACAAATGGAATACCTACATCACAAGATGAATATAATATGTACATGGCATAAATAAGATAAAATTAATCTTATTTTCTTATTCTATGATTAACATTATTTAAATATTGAGTATTACATTAACTTATATCACAGAAAGTTACAAGTCATTCTATAAAAAAGTTACATGCATGTTACAATGTTATTTAGTTAGTCTTCTTATACATTTCCATAAAAAAAGTTAAAAGTTAAAAGAGGTCCACTGAGTACAGTACTCTCTCCACCATTAACTCTTTAAGCTTTGTCTTAACTAATTCGTCGAATAGCTTGTTGTCTCCATGGCAACGACCAATCAAAACCCTTGAAATCCTCCAAACAGCTTAATTGCTACAAATAACTTTCCTATTAGGAGATTGTAAGACCGGCCCTTAGTTATATTTATTTTCATATTTACATTTCTTATATTTTTTTATTTTTTTAAGTTATATTTATAGTTTTCGTTTGTAAATCACTTTCATAACTGAATAGTATAGACATTAATTAAATAAATCAATGAAATAGTTGTATTGATATTAAAGACATGAGTTCCCAGGTCGCGTCGTCTATACGACCCACCAGCTTACCATGAAGCTATGCGCGCCACGCCGGCAAGTATTGATCTCATAACCTTGGTTAACGTCGTAGGCTAGTTGTCGAACTCTGCTTTCTTCGAGTTCTACGGGGGGGGGGGGGGGGGGAGGGGGGGGGGGAGGGGGGACATTGTTGTACCCCTCTGTGCTCGGACGCATCAGTGAATAATATATATAGAATAGATATTAATAAACTCACTTGGGACGTTCGCGACCTCATTCAGATATTATATTGGAAAATAATTTCAACAAGAATAATCTAACGGTTTCATCCACTCACGTCTCGATTAGCCAAGTTGCAAAAATATGGGACGTAAAACCCAAACATCAATCAATTTATGGGTTTCTCCTAGTAGTGACCGGTGCCCGCAAAGAGGGCTCTCGTCAATGTCTTTAATCGTACCCTATTTCTCGTTCATCATGACCTTGTCCACTTTCCACGTTTTAGACTGGAATTCATAGTCGTCCCAGGGGCACCCGTGGTTGCCAAGGATTTGCTTTCTATATTATGGAAAATGACATGCATGACGCTGTTGCGTGGCAACCACGGGAGCCCCTAGGGGTAGGGGACGACTAGTCTCCCTCGAATTGCACAACAATACACAATATATTAAATATATAAATATTATTAGTCCTGTTCTTGAGAATTAACTTTAAAAAGGCGGTTATAATACGCTTGTTTGATATTGGCAAGCCCAGTCACCCCCCCCCCCCCCCCCCCTAACAAATCACACAGTTCGTTGCTATGACGGCCCTACCTTTACATGTGTACACACACCATTATCAAATCTGAATAGATTATATAGGTCGAGGGGGAGAAGTCAGACAAAATGCAGTCCACATCCCTAGATTTCATCCCCATTCCCATTTCCTCCCCTTCCACTTTTCCTTCCAATTCTCCTACTTGTCTCTTTCTCTTCCCTCCAAACATCTTCATCTTCATATTTCATCCACTCATCGTCTCGATTTTAGACAAGTTGCAAAAATATGGACGTGAAACACAAATATCAATCAATCAATTAAATATTATTAACTCTGTTCTCGAGAATTTACTTTAAAAAGGCGGTTATAATACGCTTGTTTAATATTGGCAAACCCAGTCACCCCCCCCCCCCCCCCATCACATCACACCGTTCGTTGCTATGACGGCTCTACCTTTACATGTGTTCGTACACCAGTATCTAATTTTATTAGATTTAATAATCTAATAAAATTAGATACTGGTGTGTAAAGTCAATATAGTCCTGTACGTTCTTGACACCCGTCGGGTGTCTGGGCCCGGGGTAGAACAGGCCCAGAATGACTCTGCTAGTCGTAAGAGGTTACGAAAGGAGACCCGTCTCGGCCCGGGGTAAAATAGGCCCAGAGTGACTCTGCTTGTCGTAAGACGCCCCCCCCCCCCCCCCCCACTGTTCCACTGAATATTTCTCCTCCCTCTTGGCTCTGCCCTCCCTTGCTGGACTCCCATATGACGACCCACGCGACGTACAATGGATCTGATTCGGATGTGGCTTTATTCTTCATTATTACCCGCTCATCGTCTCGATTAGCCATTGTAGAAAAAATATTAGACGTTAAACCCCATTAATCAATCAATCAATGTGTATACATACACCAGTATCGAATTTTATAAGATTAAAAATATAGTAGCAAAGTAAATATATAGTCCTGTACTTTCTTGAGCATTAACTTTAAAAAGGCGGTTATATATGTAGGAACCTTGGTTGGTATTGACAAGCCCAGTGACCCCCCCCCCCCCCCCTCCGTAACACATCATACAGTTAGTTGCTATGACGGCTCTAAAGTCGACGTGTACATGTGCCTACCGTACAACAGTAACAAATTAGAAATTCAATTAGATTATTAAATATTGTAATACAGGCTTTACACGGTTCAATACTTTCGTCAAACTTATTGAATTCAAGGACGAAAAAGCATCAATTAATGGAAGCTACATTGTTGCAGTTTTTTTACAAACTGTTTTTGATTCGCTTTTGTTCTTTAATTCAATAAGTTTGACAAAAGTATTGAGTCGTGTAATGTCGGCATGTCCTGTTCTTGAACCATAACTTTAAAAAGGCGGTTATAATACGCTTGGTTGATATTGGCAAGCATGCACATCCCCCCCCCCCCCCCCCACCCTCAGTAACACGTCACACCGCGCAAGAACATACGTACGGCCACGCAAGACGAGCGCCAACAAAACTAGACAAAAAAAACCCGCATTTTGTTCTGGATCCATTGAGAAGCCCCAGTGCAGCAGCCGGCGACCTCGGCCGACCAACCGGTTAGCGTGTTCGCCAGTCACGTGACTCCACGTGATGCGTGTCAGTGTGTCACGTAATGGTAGTACTACTAGTGTCACACACGTGACGCTAATTGGTACAACAGCTACGGGCAGGGCCGTAACGAGGGTATAAAGATCACTCGGGTATGATTGCGTAAAGTACAATCGAGGGTCCAGGGGGGGGGGGGGCAGCCAATCCGTAGCTAGTGTATTTTCCATTTCAGCCTATACACAGTTGTAAAATCAAACCTCAAAAGAAGTTGTTGGTGTTATTAGAGATCATACATGTCAATCCTTCTTCCGCCTCTAAAGCCTTTCTTCCGCAAAGTACTCACCATCCCTTGTAGTACAGGCAGCTCCGGAAACCATATTGGCCTCCAACGACAGCGAAAAAGATGTCCTTACTACCCCCACTGTATCAACAATTATTAAACACAATGATAAGTTTTAATTATTAACTTTAGCAATCCTCAAATTCGGTACGTGATGTTAATTTAGATTTTAGGATATTCATTTAAAGGATAAAATAATCGAAGGTCACTTGATTTTGGAAGCTCCGTATCTACCATTATTGCTGGTCGGAGAAACTGTCAACGTGATTGAAGCTTACAACCTCGTACAAAGAGAGTAATAAACCAGCCGCGATTGAACCCAACATTTGCCGCTGTGTAAGTTGATATGGAAAATTCTGTAGGGTATAAAGATCACCCGGGTATGAGTGTGTAAAGTACAATCGAGGGTCCGGGGGGGGGGGAGGCCCCCCAGCTAATGCGCGTCGGTGGCGCACAGTCCTGGAAAATGTTTCGATTCTTATAAGAAGATTGGAGTGTTTTAACGAGTTTTAGGTACATTTTTTATAACATTTATCACTGGTGATCGGGGGGGGGGGAGGGGGGGGGGGGAGTGTATCTACTTTCTAGCCTATGGGCGCCAAATGTCTTAATCCGCCCCTGGCTGGTATGGCATTTAAATCCCAATATTACCTTGTGACCGAGGAATACCCAGGAAAAACCCTTCATTGATGATGATATATTACAGGTTGCTGGAATCGAACCGGCGACCTCCCTACTTAGCGTCTCGAGAGTTACCGCTAAGCTAGATACCTCTATCGCGGTGAACCGCCGGTATTTATAGATAGGGTTGCCAATTTGAGAGCAATGGAACTCAGGCGGTGTAACTCTTGTGCGCAAAACAGAGAAGGGGGGGGGGGGGGAGAGAGGCGGAATACCCAGCCGCCCCCACAAGGCGCTTTTTATCCCGTTATTTTTATTTCCAAACATGTAAAAAAAAAAAAAAAATGATGAATGTAATTTGTGTAATATTATCAAAATAGAATTTAGGAAAATCTAAATTTCAATCAATAATGAATCCAGAGGAAGGCGGAAAAGAGCACAGCTCCAAACACAATGCATGAATGAGTGACTGCCAGCCCATACTAAAAGTAATTAAAAACTAAATATAGCAATGAAGATATAAAATTTTATAATGAAACCGGGAAAAGATAATGAAACATAACAACACGAAGACTTAAAATATTTAAATATGCAAAATACAAAATAGAATACAGAAAACAGAGTCACAAAGATATTATCAATGGAAATGATAACAATATTAAAATACGGAGGCTTGCGTGGCCCGGGTTAATGTTTGTAAAATTTAAAACATAACACTCACCTAAAACCACGTTGACGCGTTTCGAGACCGCTCTGGATTCCCTTTTCAGAATGATATTATATGTATATTTATGTTATTTATTAAAGATTTCTATTTACTATACACTACAATATACATATGTAGTAGGGCTGCCCAACGCTAAAAAAATTCATATCGATACCGCGGATGTAATTATCGATATCGTATAGCGATATCGAATTTTTAAACTCGGTATCCATATCGCCGATATCGTAATTTTTTTTTTCAAACCAGCCAGATACCATTTATTATAAACAATTTAATATGAGTAATTTAATGCTGAAATGTTTTACTATGTGCGTCAATTTGTGTGTTGTATTATTTAAAATGTATCCGCAAAACAGCGATGTTGTGATTGGCGTGACGTGACGTGAGTGTGACAGACTGGCAGAACGAGCGCGGGCGCAACAGACTCCCGGGCCGGCGGGCGATGAGGGCGAGTAGGTACCAACGCGAATGTTGCAGTGTACCGGTATGTATCACATGGATGCAGAAACACAACACCGCCAAACATTTTTTTTCCCAATATAGTTAACACTTGATCGATATCGCTAAACGTACGATGTATAAATTCTATATCGATATCGAATAATTTTTCTATTGTCGATATCGTATCGAATTATCAATATCGTTGGGCAGCCCTAATATGTAGTACGAAAACACTTTTACGGTGAAACCAATCCAACGTTTAATTTCATAAAATAATTGTTTTATGAAAATAAACGTTGTATTAATTTCACCGTAAAAATGTTTTTGTTCTATACATTTTGCAACCAACAAAATCTAAGACATCATATGTATATAAAAAAAATTAAAGTCAACAGTGACCTGATGAAATCAGTTACGGTTGGCAACCCTATTTATAGACGAGTACACACATACAGATCGCAGAAGATAGTTAGAGCAGTGGCGGCCCGTATAATTCAAATTGCAGGGGGCACAACGTAATTAACGTACAAAACTTATAATTAAAGATATTTCCGTGAGTCTCAGAGGGGGGCACGTGCCCTTGTGCCCTTACGCTAGAGCCGCCACTGGGTTAGAGTCCCGAGATTTGCAGCGAGCAGCGATCAATCCATGTTCTGGAACGTGAACTAATAACCGAGGTTGGCGTTGGAAGTTGTGAATTTAATCGCCGCCCAAGTAACGCTGTAGATAATATCACGTGAAAAGGGAAAGTTATTAGTTTGAAATGTATTCAAGGTATGATTACCGCTGTAACATTTACGTTTCCCGTCTGAGCCCGGGCTTGAATTGAACCCAGCGTGTCTCTGATGAGAGGCGCCTCCTACTTGTCCCTTTCCTCAGAACAACCCCCGCACGGGCGCCGCGAGGGGGGGAGGGGGGGGGGGGGCATTCGCCCGGAGTCACCCCCCCTCGACTTCAGGAATTGTTTAAAATTTACCTGGCAGTCATGGCATGTTAAGAGCGAATGACACCTCTATGTCAAAAACCGCAGAAACTTTTCATTTTTTAATTATATCTCAAGATTGAAACACAAAATCAAAAATCTGGGAAACCATAGCGCTGTGGTTTGGTAAGCCCTACACACTGAATGGTACATGTATAGCATTTATATTTATATTTATATTATATATTTATATAATGATAAATGTATAACATTTATCATTCAGTGTGTAGGGCTTACCAAACACTAGCGCTATGGTTTCCAAGATTTTTTATTTTGTGTTTCAATCTTGAGATATAATTAAAAAATGACAATGTTCTGCGGTTTTTGACGTCCTTCGCTTGAAACTATCAAGATATTGTTCCTAAGTGTTGATGGTATCTATGTCACAAATACTTTTTTTTATTTGATGTATACGAGCATATTGTATATGTCTACATGGTTCAATTTTGATTAACCAATCAAAATGGAACTATGCTATGACAATCAATGTAAGTGGTTCAATTCCTTTCATTCAGAACCTGCATTCACATCCAAAATCGGTTAAAAAGTGTTGAATTGAAAATGAAAACGAAACAGAGCCCTGCGAGGTAAACTGGTGGCTGCTACATTTGCCTATCCACAAAGCTGAATTTACCTACCCAGAACTGCTGCCTTATCGTGGTGGGCAGGTTTGCGTGCTTTGTTAATCCCGAGAGCTATGCCGGCAGAAGCGTATGCTTCTGGTAGGGCCACCTTAGCCGGTCACTCGAGGTGGAGAAGCCAGACGAAATGTAGTCCACGTCCTCCCCTTCCCTTTTCCCTCAACTTTTTATGTTCCTCCTGTTCCTCCTTTCCTCCAAACGCCCCCCCCCCCCAACATCTTCATATTTCACCCACTCATCGTCTCGATTAGCCAAGTTGCAAACATACATAACATAAAGACCAAATATCAGTATCAATCAACCAATCGTGGGAATATTATTGCTGCAGACGGCAAAATTCTCCAAACTTCCTGAGAAAGACATCTCGACCCCCCCCCCCACCCCCCCCCTCCCACCATGCGTCTACTTTTAGACCGGACGGACGCCTGCGGGAAAACTGAATCAAACCTTCGCTCACAAGAAATGTTGCGGTTGCAAGATGGATAAGAATAATATGTAAACTCATCAGCTGTCTATAGCCGCAACACATACGCGTAGACACACAGTCACGCAGGCCCACTCCCCTCAACCCCCCCTTCCGGCCTCCCCCCACTCCTTATCGTAGCGAGGTAAAACACTTACACAGTCCGTAGACTATGTTTGGCGAGATTTTCTTAGTTTGATCATAGATATAAATATTGTTACCAAGATACGTAACTCACTGCTATCTGGACGTACCAAAACTGATTCTCTTTTGAAATTTCAACAATGGATACTTTCGGAACGTCGCCGTTGGAACTCAGTCGGCCCCTACACCTAGGGGTACCCATTGTTGCTATGGATTTGTTTTGTGAATGGGAAATAACATGGAAACAACTGTTACCAACCTTGGTAACAATGGGCGCCCTTGGGTGTAGGGGCCGACTATGAATTTCAACCGAAATTATTATTTTCAATGCTAAATTGACTACTTTATGTCCAATGGTACTCTTTCTTTTTATAGCCATCAATCAATATCAATTACATACGCCAGGCGATGTATAACACATTCAAAAACACACATGTTAAAATGTAAATAAACAGGCAATCATACAATATGGCGGGCATCGAGGAACGAGCATAGGTCCTCGGACCTCCATTCAATTAGATTTTGATGCATCTCACCGATAGTGGTGGCTCAGCGGTAAGACGCGATACTCTAATTCGGGAGGTCGCCGGTTCGATTCCGGCCACCGGCAGTCCTGACTGAAGGTTTTTTACTAGGTTTTCGTCGGTAGTAAAGGCCCGTGGTAAAGGCCAATGCTGGGATTGAGTCCTAACAGCCCTCGGACATTCATTTCCAACTATCCAAACACCCTAATAACCTACTCTGCGTGCCAACCTAAGACGCACCCTGACAATCACTATACACACAAGAGCGACTTAGCCGTCGCATCCTTTGTTGACAGTCTCAGCGGCAGTCAACGGGGTGAACACACAGTTACAAAACGGGGACCTTCCCCTATATACAGGGAGCGATACCTTATCGTGGTGGGCAGTGCCGTATTTAGGCCTAGGCAACCTAGGCAGCTGCCTAGGGCGGCAAGTTTTAGGGGGCGGCATCTCGCCAAAGATTATTTAAGGACTAGATAGTTTCAATAAATTTTGTCACTACAAAAATCTCAAATTACAAATTTTCAAAATACTTTTAATGTTTTTCCAGAACATTTTTAGAAATCTTTAATTCTGCAGCATATTTTGTGGTGAGTTGAATGACTACCTGACATTACAAGCGTAAATTTGTATATCGTTAAAAACCGCTATTTTGCTTCCGCAGCCTAACAAAATTTTTTCGCTTCGCGAATTGGTCTCCGGCGGCCGCTGCGCGGGGCGTCCCTGCGGCAGATGTTTCTCATTGTTGGGGCGGCAAAATGTATTTGCCTAGGGGCGGCTTACTACCTAAACACGGCTCTGGTGGTGGGCAGGTTTGTGCGCTTTGTTGATCCCGAGAGCTATGCCGGCGGAGTGTATGCTTCTGGTAGGGCCACCCTAGCCGGACAGACCGAGGAGGAGAAGTCAGACGAAATGCAGTCCACAACCTCCCCACTACCTTTTCCTCCCCCTTCCCCTTTCCTCCCCGCCCTCCTACTGACTGGCCCCTTTCCTCCAAAACACCCTCCCATCATCTTCATATTTCACCTACTCGTCGTCTCGATTAGCCAAGTTGCAAAAATATGAGACGTTAAGCTCAACTATCAATGAATCAATTGGGGGTATTCCCCTATATACAGGGAGCGATACCCGTCCGTAGTCGAGTCGAGGCGACATTCTTCACGTTCAGCCTTCGGTACCGGCTGAGAAGGTGAGTGCTTTGCTGAATAATGGGGATGATTGACATTTATGATCTCCACAATACTATCGCCTCCCTTTGAGGTTGGTGATTGGCAGGGTGCTTTGCTGAACAATGGGGATGATTGACATTTATGATCTCCGCAATACCATCGCCTCCCTTTGAGATTAGTGATTGGCAGGGTGCTTTTCTGAATAATGGGGATGATTGACATTTATGATCTCCACAATACTATCGCCTCCCTTTGAGGTTAGTTATTGGCAGGGTGCTTTGCTGAATAATGGGTATGATTGACATTTATGATCTCCACAATACCATCGCCTCCCTTTGAGGTTAGTGATTGGCAGAGTGCTTTGCTGAATAATGGGTATGATTGACATTTATGATCTCCACAATACCATCGCCTCCCTTTGAGGTTAGTGATTGGCAGGGTGCTTTGCTGAATAATGGGGATGATTGACATTTATGATCTCCACAATACCATCGCCTCCCTTTGATGTAAGTGATTGGCAGGGTGCTTTACTGAATAATGGGGATGATTGACATTTATTATATCCACAATACCATCGCCTCCCTTTTAGGTAAGTGATTGGCAGGGTGCTTTGCTGAATAATGGGGATGATTGACATTTATGATCTCCACAATACTATCACCTCTCTTTGAGGTTAGTGATTGGCAGGGTGCTTCTTAGGTTGGCACGCAGAGTAGACAAAATTGACATTACCAACTGTCAACAAAGGAGGCGATGGCTAAATCGCCCTTTGTGTGTAGTGATTGGCAGGGTGCTTCTTAGGTTGGCACGCAGAGTAGACAAGATTTACATTTACAACTGTCAACAAAGGAGGCGACGGCTAAGTCACCCTTTGTGTGTAGTGATTGGCAGGGTGCTTCTTAGGTTGGCACGCAGAGTAGACAAGATTGACATTTACAACCGTCAACAAAGGAGGCGATGGCTAAGTCGCCCTTTGCGTGTAGTGATTGGCAGGGTGCTTCTTAGGTTGGCACGCAGAGTAGTAGTAGTAGTAGTAGTATTTGTAACGAACGAAATGACGCAATGTATGTGTACTTGTCCCCAATGCTCACATAACATGAGTTATACAGTACACCTTTGCACAACGCATACTCTACTGGCCTAGGCCTAGGTATTATCATGCAAGGCTATATACACTCAAGGCTGTGTTGTATGCAGAGCTTTGCCAATGTCGAGGCCTCGGTATTGTGTCACAACTCGCGATTAGCCTCGCTGTAGTCGCCGTACAACATCTTCGGTAATGCTTCCGTCACGGGTGGGTGAGCGGCAGCCAACCAGCGGCCGTGGCTAATCCAAATACCTGCTCGGGTTGGCCGAGACCGTAGACACGTCATTGATTGATGACGAAAGCATTACCGAAGTTGTTGTAAGAGAACTATAGCAGTCATAGTTAACAGGGAAGGATACCTCTACGTCAAAAACCGCACACAATTTTCATTTTAAAATTATATCTAAAAAAATGGGCTTCGAAATCGAAATCTGAATCAACAGCGCACTGTGGTTTGGTAAGCTCTACATACTGAATGCTCTAAGTTATGTCTTACATTGTAATCAGTATATTTTTTAATCATTAATTGTATTACTAATTATCGATTTAATACCCAAAATAACTACGCTAATGGCTATAATATTTCATTCAGTATTACAATCTTGAGAAAATGACAATTTTCTGCGGTTTTTGACGTAGAGGTACCCTTTGATCTTAAGTTAGAAGTGGTTTAAGAATTAAGTAGCAGTAGAAGTAGAAGTATTAGTAGAAGTAGCAGTAATAGTTAAGTCTGCAGTGGTTTAAGAATGAAGTAGCAGTAGAAGTGTTAGTGGAAGTAGCAGAAATAGTTGAGTTAGTAGTAGTTTAAGAATGAAGTAGCAGTAGAAGTGTTAGTAGAAGTAGCAGTAATAGTTGAGTGAGTAGTGGTTTAAGAATGCAGTAGCAGTAGAAGTGTTAGTAGAAGTAGCAGTAATAGTAACGTAAGTAGTGGTTTAAGAATGCAGTAGCAGTAGAAGTATTAGTAGAAGTAGCAGTAATAGTTAAGTGAGTAGTGGTTTAAGAATGAAGTAACAGTAGAAGTTTTAGCAGAAGTAGCAGTAATAGTTAAGTGAGTAGTGGTTTAAGAATTAAGTAGCAGCCGAATTGTTAGTAGAAGTAGTAGTAATAGTTACGTAAGTAGTGGTTGAAGAATTAAGTAGCAGTAGAACAATTAGTAGAAGTAGCAGTAATAGTAAAGTGAGTAGTGGTTTAAGAATTAAGTAGTAGCCGAAATGTTAGTAGAAGTAGTAGTAATAGTTACGTAAGTATAGTGGTTTAAGAATTAAGTAGCAGTAGAAGTATTAGTAGAAGTAGCAGTAATACTGTAATAGTTGAGTAAGTAGTGGTTTAAGAATTAAGAAGCAGTAAAAATGTTAGTAGAAGTATCACTCAGTAATTGTTGCAAAAGTAGTGGAATTAAGAAGCAGTAGACGTGTTAGTAGAAGTAGCAGTAATAGTTAAGTAAATAGTGGTTTAAGAATTAAGTAGCAGTAGAAATGTTAGTAGAAGTATCACTCAGTAATTGTTGCAAAAGTAGTGAAATTAAGAAGCAGTAGTAGCTTTAGTGGAAGTATAGCAGTAATAGTTAAGAAAGTAGTGGTTTAAGAATTAAGTAGCAGTAGAATTGTTATTATTATTATTAATTGTTATTGTGGCAGTAATAGTTAAGTAGTGGTTTAACAATTAAATAGCAGTAGAAGTGTAAGTAGAAGTAGCAGTAATAGTTAAGTAAGTAGTGGTTAATGGTTTAAGAATGAAGTAGCAGTAGAAGTGATAGTGGAAATAGCCGTTTGAACTATAGATGTATCGGAATGGTACCATCGGTATATATCATGTCCTGGCATGTTCGCCGTGTACTGCCAACACCTCTGACGTCACAAGCCTTTGTGTACAAACAAAACAGCGTCGCCCGGCCTCAAAGTGTTTCGGCTCTAGTTTGGCCGGGTGGCGTCTCTCTCTCTCTCGCTCTCTCTCTCTCTCGCTCTCTCTCGCGCGCGCATCGATCGAAATGTTCTAGAAGGTTTTGGGCCGGGCCGGCCTCCCCAACAAACTACTGCGACGCGCATTCGTAACTCGTCGAGCAAACCAGGAACAGCGTCGTCGTTCGTATTTCACTCACTCGTTGTCCAACAAACAAACACAGCAACAATGGCAAAGGGAAAAGGTAAGACCGGTCCCAAACCTGTCGAAACTGTTGAAGGTAAGATTCGTGAAAGTTTTAGTATTTTTTTTCTTTCTTAAAGTTAAATTTTTAAGATTTTTGATGGGATTTTCATTTTTCGTCGAGATTTTTGATTTTTTTGCATTTTCCGATGGAGAATCTACGATGCCGATGGAAATGGACGTCCAACGATACATCATAGACACAGTTCACGTATTTTTGTCTCTCAATTTGAGAGAAATTTTAAACTCTGTGGGAGATTTAGACAATGAAAACAAAACCAAAATTGCATTATTTTGGTTCCATACGTTTTCGCCCGCTTACTTTCAACTTCAACGCACATTTTCAATGGAAATTTCGAAATATTTCCATTTTTTTTTTTTTTTACAATTTTCCCGTCCATTTCCCCCCACATTAAACTCACCCCCCACCCCCTAGATACTAATAATCTTTTGAGATTACGCATGGGCTTCAGAAAATCCCACCCCGTACTTCATAGTTAGTTAGGTTATTTAAGTAGTTAAATTGTATGTTCACTAACAAGTGCCATGAAATTATAAATTGTCTAACACTGTTTTTCCCCTCGTTCGCTGCCAAAACACGTAGACCTCCCCCCCCCCCCCCCCGCCGTCCTTACCCCTACCTTGTTTACACTTTCTGTGAGAGTTCAGCAACTGCTGCTTTGGCCGACGCTAAAAATATCGCATCTTGTTTTCGTGCTAGAAATAGCGTCGCACTTGCTGTCCTGTCACCTCGAGTTGACCTTCGGCGAAAAAATATACGCCCAGTAGAATCTGAATAGGACATTGCTTTGCCATTGCAAATAATACTAATCTAATCGACCTTCTAGATACGTCTCGTTGCTATTTTGCATGGGATTGTGTGATTGTTTTTGAAAAGTCGAAGAAAATAATTTTTTTTTTTTTTTTTAAAGACGTTACGCTTGACCTATTTACACAAAATGGATGAAAAACCCAGTAAAATGGTAGAAAAATTCAAAATTTCTTGAATACTACCTTCTGATCGTAATTAACAATGCATGAGACGACCGGTTTGAGTTTTTGTTGCACTAATGGACGTTAGACCCCGGAGAAATGCATGCACAGTGTGTGGTTTGATTTTTAAAACATAAATTGTGAGTTTTGTGCACAATTCATAACAACGCAAGCAACAAATTTGCGATTTTCTCATGAAAATAAACCAGTTTCATTATACCGTAACTTTTATTTTTGCGATCAATTTTTAAACCGTTTCGACTACCCTTATTGTATTGCATTTGCATCATTATAGGACGCTAAATAGTCAACATCAACAGCTTTCAACAAAATTAATAAGGATACGTCATAAAAAATGCATCTGATACATTATTTATTTACTGGCATCAAAGCATAGCCCCACAATTGCGATACAACAATAAAATAATAAATAATAACACAAAATACACATGAGTAAAAATTCCTATAGTTAACGGTTACTAAAAGACATACAAAACGCTTTTCCCGCCTTGTGTTTTGTTCTTTGTTTCTATATTTTAAATAACTTTCATGATCAACATTTGAGAAGATTGAGGACAAATAATTATCAAGATCAACAGATAATTTAAACAATTGATCTAAAACATTGATTGGGTTTGCATTAAATCAGACAATAATAAGAGATATTGTCAATTTTTAATAGTAATTTTACCCTTCACAATCAATTTTAAATTATTGTTTTTAGATTATCTATTGATGTTGATAATATCAGTCCTTAATCATAAAAAATGTTGATAATAGATCTATGTAAATGACATTAATTGAGAATAAATGTTCGCGCTTTTTAGCTATTTTGTCGAAAAAAAATTTTAAAAAATAATTTAAGCAATTATATCAATAATTTGATAATACCGGTTGTCTCGCCTCGTTGACCTTCAAGCAGAAATTGAAGGTCGAATAAAGAAATCCGTTACACAAAGGAAGTTACGCGTCCGTCCTCGACCCACCTCAATGGCGGCCAAACATCAGACGCGTTATGACTTATGACGTCACGCGAGCACGAACCAAATCCCGAACAAGTCCGAACGTTATGACGTCATACGAGACGAACCCTGGCGAACGAGTCCCGAACTAGACCGACGTTATGACGTCATACGACACGAACAAGTCCCGAACTAGACCGAACGTTATGACGTCATGCGACACGAACCAAGTCCCGAACTAGGCCGAACGTTATGACGTCATGCGACACGAACCAAGTCCCGAACAAGTCCGAACGTTATGACGTCATGCGACACGAACCCTGGCGAACGAGTCCCGAACTAGACCGAACGCTATGACGTCATACGACACGAACCCTAGCGAACGAGTCCCGAACTTAACCGAACGTTAATGTTTGCTTCTATTCTTACAGGTGGAGCAGCGAAGACCACTGAAGAAGTAAGTGTCCTGTTTCATACCTGTTTCATACCTATTTCATACCTGTTTCATACCCTACTAGGAGTAACCTACCACCTAACCCCTACCCCTTTATATCTGTTTAATATAAAGAGCTCGAAAAGTGTGAGATTTGAGGCTTGTTTTGTATCTTTAAAATTACAAGCTGTAAATATCAAAATTTTGGAATGATTGTGGGCTAATCGAAAAAGGATGCAACATCAGTTTTATTATTATTGTTTGTTTGACAGTTACAACAATATCGCATGTTTGTTTGATCATTCAAACTTAATATATTTATTATTGAAATCTTTTTTTTTTTTTTAGAATATCCGTAAATCTTAATAATAGCTTTCCGCGCAACATTTCAAATTGAAATTGAATGTAATTTTAACCACCAAAACACATTAGATTCACTTTTGAGTTGGTTTTGAACTTTGAAGTACACGAAAACAACTAGCTGCACATTACACCAATAATATTCACACCCAAACATGACCGTGCATTATTTAAACAACTTCACACAACATTTCAAGATAACAGTTTTTTTTTTTTTTTACAAATAGCGACAATTTGTTCTGGAAGGTTCGATCGATCTATTAATAGATTTCTATGAAATGCAGAATTAATTCTTTGTTATCTCTTAGCGCGATAAATGGCATGTGAAATGGAAAGTTGCCAAAAATAAAAGTAACCCAACAGAAACTTCTAGAATGTAATATGGATGGTTCATTGATCCCAACCCTTGTCGGTTCAGCTGTTTAGTTGTTATTATTAGCAAACATTGAGTCATCATTTCTTATAGATACTCAACGGATTATAATTATAATCATTCACTTTTGTAGTAAATGGAAATGATTAATAAATAAATAAATAAACCTTCAAAATATCAATATGTTCTGAATCGGCCTTGTTGATTCTGGCATTTGTCCGCAGGTGTTCGCACTGTCCAATCACTGACTATGTGTTTCATATTTGAAATATAGATCTTTGATTGGTTATCGCTCACTCGTCGATGTTGTTCGGAGCCTACAGGGTTGGTTTAGTCACTTTAAATTAAAGTCCCCTACTGAAAATCAGTCTTGTTACTGAGTGGGTGGACTATAAATACGAATTTATTTTGTGTATTTATTTAATGACGATCTCAAATTGTGTTCTGCAAACACACGAAACATAAAAGGGAGATTTGCTAATCATTTTTTGTAGCCAAACTGGTAACTTTTTATAACAATAAAAACCTGTTCCTATTCTGATTAAATTAATTAACAACACATCTAAGTAATTAATACTAAGCGGGTAAATTTTCCACAACTCCCGATTAATGACGCATTTTGAATTCATCACACTTAGGCCCTATACAATAAAGCAAAGTAAACAACTACAATAAAGCATTGCCTAAAGCGATACAACTACTTTTCCACGTAAATCATTAACCTTCTATTATCAAATTATAGATCTTCTTATCAAATTATAGACTAATTAAACCTTGCTTCATTTTGTTCTCCGAATGTATTTTTAGTTACATAAAGACCCAATAATTGGATTCGTGATGTCCCTACGGAGGAAGGAAGATGGTGGGGGGGGGGGGGGGGGGGTAGATTAAGAGGCCGCCATCTTTAATAACTATCTTAATAGGAGGTACAACTTATTGGAAATCGTTGCTCTGTGGGACAAGGGGAAGTGAACTGAGTTAGAAGGGGATGGAGGGGAGGTAAATGTGACCCAGCCCTTGTAACTCCATAGAAAACGAAAACTACAGAAACTCGCCGCTTGGAAATATAGAAAATCGTTATTTTCGTTTCGTAACGTTGGTAATGGGAGTGAGGGATGGGGGGGAGAGGGGGGGGGGGGTGGTAGCCATTTTGTATGTGACGTCACGGCAACGTGTTAACCAATCGCGATCGTTCTTACATAAGTAATCGAATGTTTTTGAAAGGTAGGGGAGGTTGAAACGGACGGTTTGTATGTATGGGAATGAGGCCAGAAGTTTGTGCGATATTTATCAATAATGTTTGGAGAGTACACTACACGTATCACTTCTCTCTCTCTCTCTCTCTCTCTCTCTCTCTCTCTCTCTCTCTCTCTCTCTCTCTCTCTCTCTCTCTCTCTCTCTCGTGCGCGCGCACCAGTGACGTAACAGCCAACTCAAGGTCGTCGCGGAACTACCAGCTGGCCAATTGCTCTTGAAAACGTTTAGCCTAATTGAGTCATTTGTTAGCGGTCAGGATTAAATTACACTTGCGCGCCTCGTAAGGTTACAGTCCTGGGCGTCGAAACTGGACACTTCTTACACTCCTAGACCTTGAAATAGGTACATTTTAAACCGTTATTTCGATTTTGTAATCGTTTCGAGTATTATATTTGTAACCACTTTTATTATAGGTTAGATAATTATAAATTGGGTTTTCATTCTATATGAAGTAAATTAGTATCGAAGTATGTGTTTCAATAGCTATTCTAGAATTATTTTAATTTTTATTTATACACCTAAGTGTTTTAATATTTAAATTTAAACGATTGTGATCTTCTAAAACGAGTAAAACAAAGATTCTACAATCTTAAAATTAAATATGTTATTCAGTGTAATAATCTTCAATTTAGATCTAATTAATAAATAAACTTAACTTTTATTAATGATACAAAGCTTTCAAATCAATGGAAATTACATTTATTTTGGTAGATTCAAATCTGAATCTCATAATACAATGTAACGTAAACATTATTATTTATTTACATATTATATTTACAAGAGATAAAAAGAAGTTACCCAGTCGGTATCGCAAAACTGATTTGCGGACCCTTCTATCATGTTTCGCGTATGTGTGTGTTAGAGACTCAACTACTGTGTTATTTTATCTAAAGTCAATGTTGTCACTTACTCCAAACTGTTCTAATTTGTCAGTAAACAAACAGCCTAGAAGCGATAAGAGCAGAACCGGCAAACAACATCAAAAGCCTAACCTAACCTATCCTAGGCCAGAGTATGTTTTGTTTGACGCCACAACTCAGAATGGTCGTAAAGTGTGTTTACATTAATAAGATTTTCAGAATTGATTTAGAGAGCCGTGATTAATTCTATCTAAGGGTCCTTGATAGATCAATGACGACAATTCTCAACAATAACAACTAGTTTTCAAATATTATGTTGTGAAGGTGTATTTCCACTGTTGTGTATTGTTGTCATTGAAGATATAGAGGGCTGTGATTAATTCTATCTAAGGGTCCTAGATCAATTCTGAAAAATGTCTATCCGAGGTCTGACATACCAATATTAGAAGCCTGTCGCTTTTTGATAGCCGAAGAAAGTTACCATTTGGCCTAGAACTAATTTGTACAGAATTTGCCTGTTGTGACAATATACGCCCTTTGTATTCAAATATTGAGTAATTCAATTATGAAACAACAATTGAACTCTTTAAAAACTTGAAAATTCCACTTATACCTGATGGGAAACTAACTTCCTAACCGCCATTCAGCCATATTTCAGGTTTATTTGAAAGCAAGTTACCTACTAATTTCACATTCCTTCGATAAAATTGAAATCCCTCGTATTTTTTCCACAAAGTTTGTAAAGACCACTTATATCCCATTATATTTTTGCCACAAAAGGAACTTTTAATATTCAAGGAATGCAAAATAAACTATTTTTTAGGAACCGTCACTTTAAAAGCTACTTTTAAACAAAGAGTAACTTGACTGTTTGAAAGTTCCTATTTGGGGGAACTTACCCAACAGTGGTTAGTTCCTGTTTGTGCCACCGCCTTGTTGCCTTCTACTTCCGCACACTAAGGGCTGTTTGTTCTTCTATTTAAGAAGAAGGCAGCGGCTCCTGCAGCGAAGGGGGCAGAGAAGGCCGGAGGGGAGGCGACGAAAAAAGCCGGAGGCAAGAAAGGTGAGTCCCTAAATGATAATACTTTCACTTTTACTTTCACTTTTTACATATTCATATTTTATTTTGTTTTTAGAACTTTATTTATTTAATGTCTAACTTGTTCAGTTATAAACTTTTTTAGAAGTAAATTATTAAATTTATAATGAAAAAATCATGGAAGCAAGAATAACAGAAAACAACCGGGCCTTCTATTGGAAAATAACAAGAACAATCATCATTAACGGAGAAAAAATTGTGTTTTGAATTTAAATTCAAGAATAATGTGTTATATAAATGACAGAAATAAACAAAAGCGTGAAAAGATTAAAATAAACGGTTTCTTCATCGTTGTAGAATTGTCGACGAATATGTCTTAACCAAATTCATTTTCGTTGTAGTGTTAAAAGCTTTAATCCCTTTTAGTTTATAGATGTTTTGTTGCATAGAATATCTAAATAAATAGCATAATACAGATATATTAATATTTCACAGGCCGATATTCATATTTTTAATGGCAATTCTCAATCTCAAATAAACTTAAAATATTATTTATTTAAAGGAGATAGATGGATTACTTTGTTGATTCACGGTAAACTTGTAGGCGATTAATTTACAAGAGTAAATAAGACTCATTGATTGATAGTTAGACCAAGAAAAACATGGTTTATTGTTAAATGTATGCATTTTGTTGATGCTTTGATAAGATACTAGACAGATTCAATAATTATGTATTGGTTGATTGTTATTTGATTAACATTTATGCATTTGTGAATGGGTTTATTGTTTTGTTTATATCAACATGAATTATGTTAATAGAATTGATAGATGAATTGCTCAAAGCAATCAATGTAAAAAAAAGTAAAATGATTATTATTAAAAAATAAAGTATAAATAGCACACGCTCAAAACATGAAAATTTAAAATTTAATTTGTATCTTAATTTAAGTGTTTATTTAATTTAAAATAAATTAAATTACAAAACATTGTATAAATAGCGCATGCTTAAAACATGAGAATTCAGAATTAATTTTGCATTCTCATTTTTAGAGCCATTCTATTAAAATTTTACCTGCAATCAATTTTTTTTTAAAAACATTAATTCTTTTTTCGACAATGCCTAATATTGTTTTCAGTACTACTTGTCGCAATCTTTCTAACCCTATAAAATCTTTCTTTCTTTCTAATTTTATTTTTGCATTTTTCTAACCCTTGTTTCTTTCTCTCTCATTCCAGGAGGCAAAAAGTGATGTTCGGCAGATTCGGGGTGACGTCACAAAAGATCAAATCCTTCAACTAACTGTTCAATTAGATGTTCCAGTGCAAACCAATTGACGTCACCGTGTCTGAATAACCGTCACGTCTGTGTTTATAAATATCTAAATCGCTCAGCGACCATTTCTATATGTGGTAGACCAACCCCATACGGTATATCAGTGTCTCTTAACTCCCCTATGTTTGTATTGTTTTGACATTTGGCCGAAGATAAATTCCGACGCCATCTTGAATACCTATTGATTGTTTTACCATGTAAACATAATTTCTATAATTTTCGTTTTTTTTTTTTAATAACTATCTTCGATATTCCGTTGTATTGGATTCGTTTCGTTTCGTCTAGAAATGATCTCGTTTTTTGTTTGTTGTTTTTTTTTTAATGTAAAAAGCGCGGGAAAATGTCTCGAACTCTATTTTTTGCGTTCGATTTCAATTTCTCATAACGCTGTATATTATCTCGACGAAAGCCAAAGACAGTATTCTCGATACTTGTGTGTGTTCACAAGCGAGCTATCTTAATGGACGATTTCGAATATTCAAAGCCAAACATAGTTAAATAAAAAAAATAAATGAACAAAACAAAAAATTGTATTTTTTGTTTTATTTATATAAAACTTTTTCAAGTACAAAAACCCATTATTTTTTACTAATCAAGTCTGTAAAAGTTTTATATTTTCACTGAAAAATGATCATTGTTGAGAAGAAAAGTGTTTAATTATATAAATAAAATAGATATTTTATTAAATTTATTTTATTATATAAAAAGAGATAAATGATATAATAGTAGATAATTTGATTCACAAATAAATTATTAATGAATGGATTGAGGACAGGGTTATCATCATTAAGATGGACAAAAACAAATTTACAGCAATCTTGTCTTTATAATTTGTAAATACTTATAAATCTGATAGTTGGCACTCTTTCTTCGGGTTCGTTTACACTGATCAATTGTTTTGTCAGTCTACATAATCTTTATGTATATGTATTTACTATTATTATTTTATAAGTAAATTCTTAAACACACTTGCATAAGTACATAGTGGTTTTATTGTTTTCTTTCATTGAAATATGCCTTCCTGTTATTTCACCTCCTCATCATATGAGATGTGTATAGTTGAGAAACTGTAAGAATGCCGGCCCCCTCCATATCCCTTCCACAGCTACCCGAGCCCCTTCAACTCCGTGACAACCCGACAAAATGAAATGCGTAACTGAAAATCAGTTTGTTTCAGTTGTTCAGTTTGTTGTTTCGTAGAGTTGAGGGGGGTCGGGTAGCTGTGGAGGGGATACGGAGGAGGCCGTCATTCTTACAGTTTCTCAACTATACTAACATTCATTTAATATAAATATAAATATAATATAAATGAGTTATCAGGGAGTACCTGACTGCTATGACGTCATAATGAATGGATGAACGAAGGTCGCGAGTGACCAATGGGATTTGATTGTTTCGAGAAATGAAGGAAACTGGAAGGGAAAGAAAACGTGGGTATTGCCTTGATCTGTTGAGCTAGTTCTTGATAGACACTCCTATTTTTAACTGGCAATTTCGAGCAATCACTATAAATACTGTACCAGGGAAAAGTTATTGAAACGTGACGGTAGAGGTTAAACGTTTATGCTTTTTGCTTTTGCTATTGCTATGGTGACTTTGGAACTGTCCTAGCAACAAAGCACTCAATAAACTCAAAGTTGTTCTGAATCGGCCTTGTTGATTCTGGCAATCACTGATTCATATGTTTCATATTTGAAATATCGATCTTTGATTGGTTATCTCTCACTCGTCGATGGTGTTCGGAGCCTACAGGGTTGGTTTAGTCGTTTTTAATTAAAGTCCCCCACTGAAAATCAGTTTCATTACTGAGTGGGTAGACTCTAAATGTAGATTTATTTTATTTTATTTATTTATGATTTTAAACGCTTTTTCCCATCACTGGTACAGCTATTATTGTTCTTTAATTGGTCTCTTTGGTCCTCAGCATACTATAAATTAAATAAAACATAGAACTTACTCTTTCGTGTCTCCTTCTTTTCTAAACATTTATTCGAATGGTGGATTGGGAAGGAAATAAATACAAATCTATATACGGTACATGGAAATCGAATGAGTTTTAACATCTATTATCATACTTTCACACTTTCACACTGTTTTCAAATAGATTGTACATTTTAATTTTCTTTAAAATTCGTTTTTATTTGAAAATATACATTGCACTTATATATAATATAATAATCAACTCTAATCTATAACCTACATTGAATATAAAATAGGAGTTGAAATAAAAATTGTGACTTAGCAACAATTGCATATCTAGGTGTACATTTAAAATGTGTAGTGACACGAATAATTACTTTTCAATTGATATCACCATTTCTTATGGAATGTGTTTTTAAATGATTTGGAATGATGTAAGTTTAAAGACAGCCAGCGCTTGAATAAGAGTTACTCAGCGGCCAATGAGAGAACTTCTATCTGAAGTTATCACATAGATAATAGAATGTAATTGGAAAACTAGCCAGCAATACATAGGGCAGTAACATTAAGGGTCACATATTGTAAACAATTGAATATCCCTATACAAATCATGGTTCACTTTTAAAATATATCGACTACCTACACTATCACAGTGAAGCAATGTTTGTTTAAAAACCATGGGATGCCACTAAAAACTATCATCTTTGAATATATATATATCATATATTTATTTATTTACATTGCTCATTTTTATGAAACATTACTTATTATAGGACTTAATTAACTATATAAAAATATACCCAGCATTATAATAAAACTGCCGAAATCTAACTTCGATAGATTTCATTATAGTTAAAGGATTGACCAAACTTATGAAAAAGGACAACGATCTTTCTTGTTTCCTTTTTGTCTTGGAAGAGTGGATTCACTATTCAAGTAAGTGTACAAGTATTTCAATGTGTCTTACAAGCTAATCTCTAATCTATGTATCATTTCATTCTCTGTTTGGGTGAAGACAAAAATATAATGGACATTCTAAAATCCCCACATTTTCCTATCACAGACATGCAAACGGCCATACCTTATCAAGGTCCGTCGATCCCCTGGCGGAGGTTCGGTAAACCTCAAAGTAAGGTCGTCTCATGGACACAAAAATCGCCATTCTCGTGCCCACTTCGAAAAATGGTTTATTACTAAAAATCTACTAATTTATTAAGCAAAATTTGATTTTAGAATACTTCATTTAAAAATGTAGATAGACTACAAGTGTGATTAAATTATTTCAATTACAACAATTAATAAGTCATAGTTTTAAGCTTTTCCAAATCCATTACCTATTTCTACTTTCAGTTTCAATTTCCGTCCATCATAGACAACTATAATGTAAAATCCCTTTATAGCTCTTTGGGGGCTAGTATCCATGCTGTAACATGTATTTGTTAAATGTCAATAAAAACCTTCATTCATTCAATAGATGTAATGCGGTTTTGAGCCATTGGTTTTGACGGATCAATTAATTTGTTTTTCTGAATGATTCTCTCATTTGAATAACATGTGACTTTTTAACATAGTGGAAATGGATGGGACAACCTGACTTGGGAGTTCGACGAGTCCAAGCCAGGGGATTTACGGACCTTGTTACCTTATTATAAGGTGTACAACAGTTGTTGAATACAACAAGTCTCATCGTAACAGTAATTGTTGTATAATAGCCACAACGTAAGAATTCATAGGTTGCACGTACGTCACATCTGTGCGCGTGGCGGCCACGTTTGTGATCAAACTTTGACGTTGCCATGGAGAAACAATTGAAGGCTGTTGTGTAGAACACAGATATTCTTAGTTCTTTAAAATCCAGCCTGTTTTTGATATACAAATTGGTATGTGTGGTAGTTTCTTATTTTTCTATTAATTATGTTTACTTTTTAAATTCTAAATTAGGCTTATTTATTAAATTTTAATGGTATTTGCCAATGACCTAGGATTGGTTCTCATCAATTGTGTCGCAATCATGGCCGCTGTGACGTCACGTGGGAACTATAAATACTGTCTCTTTCATGTGCGCTAATTCAACGAATATCTAGCAGATTCACGGCGTTCTTTCACACATTGGAGTTGTGATTGGCTGACAGTGAGCTAGCACTTGGCATGCTCATATTTACTTTGACTAGTGGAGCTTTTTTTAACTGGTCGTTAACGGGTCCGTTACCTGACTGTCGTAATCTGTAAACCAACATATCCTATGCAGATAACGGACCGTCAGCTAACGGCCCCGTTAATGGTCGATTGAAAATTCGGGCCTTATAGCAATAGTGATGATCCATCTTCATCCTATATTGGTTGTGTATGTCAGCTTTTTACCAATAGGCTTCTTGCAAGCTTGCTTTACAACAATGAAACAAATAAAATAAATCGATGAACAAACATCAAGCTGTCATACACTAAAATATTCTTATTTTCAAAACAAATCTTCAAAACAAACAAAACTTTCACAACTTGGTTGCCCATCATTAAACGTTTTAACTAGTGAGCAGTTACTATCGCCATACCTCGTCTTCTTCTTCATAATGTTGCAATTTTATTATTTTGACAGCTCGTTATTTGTCCATCAGTTCGATTCACTTGTTACATTGTTGCAGTTCAGCTGTGACGTCAGTTGCAAGTTCTCAATAGATGCCATGATATGTCAAATATAGGGGAAATATTAAATGCTGCCAACACTGTGCTTCTTGAAATGGAAATAATTTTAGTCACGCCCTCTGCGTTAAGAATTTTGCAGGTATCGAACCTCAGATAAAAAATTTTCCCTATTGGGCCTGTTTCAAGTAGATGGTAAGAACTAGAGAAGTAGAATATTAAGTTGGTACCATTAGACTGGGGTATTTCGTCAGCATGATGTTAGTAACGTTAGGAAACTTTATTAGCCTATATAGGGCAGAGCACAGATTCAAAAAGGTGCCTAAGTACTAAGACGTCCTAGGCAAATCTTAGTGATATAAATCACGCATAGACTATTATGTCAAAACCTCTATAATTTCTGATTTAGCTAAGTATCTTTATATAAAAAAAAAACACCTAAAAACTGTATATTTTATATTATTGTCAACGATTGTGTATAAGGAGATTTTAAATGTAAAACAAAAATGATATGTATAACAAAAAATGACATTCTTAGGCCTACTAATGGATTAATATTTTTAATACTCTTACCAAATTATTATCTTGCTTCATTTGTTTTTATCTTCACATAAATGCCCCGCCACAAGACTGTTTTCTTACTGGGGCATTCAAACTATTCTCTATAACATGTACATGTGTAACCACTATGAAATAAATCTGAAATCTATGAAATGTCGTTCTGCAATGCCATAAACTATAGTAAAATATCAGCTATTTTAACTAATAATATTTTATTTGTGAATCTGACATGTCTTGATTTAACTAGCTAGGATTTGCCAAACTTAGGATAACTTAAAGTTACAGACATCTTTGTGAATTCAGGCCCTGGTGTATTAACAGAAAAGAGTATTTCTACGTCAAAAACCGCAGACAATTTTCATTTTTTAATTATATCTCAAGAATGCTACTCAACATCGAATATCTGAGTCAACACCCAACAGCGCACCCTGTTTTGATAATCCCTACCGACTGACAGCTAAATTTATCTAACATTATAACCATTATGGTTGTCATTTATACTTTACTTCTATTACTAATTATGGATGTATTAATAAAAATAACTACCCTACTGATAACTGTGTAATGTTATATATTTATGATTGTCTGTGGGGCTTATAGAACCACAGTTCGCTCTAACTTAGATTTTCGATTTCGAGTAGTATTCTTGAGATAGACCTAATTGGAAGAATTAAAATGTTGTGCAGTTTCTAAAGCCCGATTCACAATTGAAATAAGATAAGAAACAGTGAAATAGTGAAATAACAAGCAACTGGTTCACAACCAACGACTAGTTGCTTATTTCAGTAGTCAAAGCGGTGCCTTAATTGAGTACTTACTATCATTGACTACAATAGTAGCAGATATCCGGTACCACTGTTTTTGTTTTGATTCCCGTAGTTGACCATCTCATATGACTCTTCTGCGTTCTGATTGGTTCGTCATAAGGTGCATCATGGGAAGTTGAAATAAGAAATGGAATTGATTCATTTCTTATGACTATTTCAATCCACTGTGACAGTTGTGAACCACAGCATGTTCCAATGGGGCTTTGCACTGCCACATTCTCCCACTCGCAGCACCAGCGTAGTGCCAGCCCTCAGACAAGGTCTACTTGATCTCCGCATAACTTAGCCATGAAAAAAGGGCTGATTTACCCATCCAGGAGGCTCTGGACTTGAGCTCGAACTGTGGTGGCGCTACTTCTATTCCAATGTCTTTGGCAAAATGCTGCCATCACAGCCTGCTGGATGGGTCAAGTAGACCTTGTCCGCGCTGATTTACCCATCCAGAAGGTCATGGATTTGGGCTTGGACGGTGGTGGCGCATTCTACGTCAAGCTTTGCGTGCAAAGCCCCACTCGCTTGAACCTTATTGTTAATTCACTATTGCAACTCTTTTTCAATTGTGAATCGGACTTTACGTGAAGCCGGTTTTCGTTCTTAAAACCAGTTGTTTCACTGCTCATCCAAACAGTTTCCCCAGTAGTGTGTCGTTGAACGTCGCGTTGGTCCTAAGCGGCACGATACTGTTCGAGTCCCTCATGTCGAAGCCGCTGATGACGACATTCACTGCCACCGTGATGATATTGAAGGCCAGCGCGACGTTGTTCCAGTTGTTGGCAGACTTCTGGTCCCCGGCCTTGTTGATGTTGAATGCGGAGCCCAGCACGAGGGATATGATGGCCGTGAGAGTCTGAGTGGCGGTGCGGTGCGGGGCGGCGAGTGGCGAAAACAAAAGAAATAGGCAGAACGCAAACGATAAGGTGCGGCGAAATCATATAATAGTTTAAGACTGGTCCACACAGATTTTTAAGACATAATGCATAAGGTTTTAAGACGTTGTTTTAAAAACAACAATGAAAACAACGTCTTAAAACTAAAACTTTGTGTGAACGCCAGTACGTGTTTCCTATTATCCAACTTTACGACTACGCGTTAAACCTTAAATCGTATGTCTTAGAAATCTGTGTGGACCAGCCTTACGCCGACATTATACGACTCAATACTTCCGTCAAACTTATTGAATTCAAGAACAAAAGCGAATAAAAAACAGTTTGGTAAAAAACTGCAACAATATAGTTTATATTAATTGATGCTTTTTTGTACTTGAATTTAATAAGTTTGACGAAAGTATTGAACCATGTAATGTGGGTATAACATGCAGAAACAAGTAAACACAATGTAAAACAAGGAAATAATTCAAGTTATCCGAAAACTTATAGAAACAACAAAAGATGAGGATGTTTGTACCTTGCGCTTTACAATTATCATCTTTTGTAATTTTGTTCGTGTTTTCAGATAGTTTGATAAAAACAAGTAAAACTTCACAGAACAAAATATTATACTAGTCAATAAATTAAATGTACTGCAAAAACAAGTAAACACAATATAAAACAAGGAAAGTACAAAAACAAAAAAAGATGAATGTATTTGGTCATTGTGCTTCACAATTATCATCTTCTGTTATTTTTGTGGTGATTTGAGATATTTCAATAAAAACAAGAAAAATTTCACACTTTCTAAGATAAAACGCCAGGACTGGATCAGTGCAATATCTGAAAACGTGATGAGAATAACCAAAATAAAATTAACAACGAAGAAACTGCATGCATGGGTGGGAACAAAAAATATCTGGAAATATAAAACATATTATTAACTACAATAATTCTTTGGATGCAAAAACTCATACTCTGAAAAATGATAAATCACAAAACAAAACGCAAGAAAATTATAATCAACAGAACAGGGCAGAGTAAAAAATCAAATATGACAACATCTGAAAAATAAGAAATGAAATAAGAAACCTAGAAAAGCAAAAAAAGAACAACAAATAAATAATAAAAAATATAACAAATAAAATTAATAATATCATGCACGACTTAAGCAAACTTGAGAAAACTTTCTATTGAAGCAGACGTAATTAGGTGGCTGTGCTGGAGGTTAGATGAAAAGCAATGCAAGCAGAATATTCAAGTATTGACATTTTTATAGAATCTCAGAAAAAAACTCCAAGCTTTGCTGTTTAGGGCGCCAAAATATATTTACAAGTTTTATGAAGAAAAGGACCAAAACATGTAAGTTTATTTTGTTTAATGTACATTGTTTTTAGTTACAAAACTTGTTTACGAAAGAGGAAACAAAGAACGCTGAATAAAAGTTTAATGTTTTACACTGATTCTCAAAATTGATTACGTTTATAAGTTAAGCACAAAATAAATGATCACCTGATCAAAGAGAAATCTAAGAATGTTAAATACCTACTACATAATATTTTTACAGAGGGTTATCTACTTCATATTGAAAATGTTTAAAATTTGGGCTTTATACAATAAGGGTGTTTTCCATTTAAGTAATTTATACTATCAAAGAAGCAAAGAAAAATTATAAAAATACTATCAATCATCATACATACCATTGAACAGTCGCTTCACATTCTGATCAAATAATTTTTATTAAACAATTTGGACAAAATCTAGCTCATAAAGTTCAAAATATTACACTATTAGTCTGAATTAAAGTTCTCTTTTAGAACGAGCAATCCCAAAAACAATATAAATACGTTAATTTCCATTGTATTTATTTATATAACATTAAAATTTCTTTGACAAATTTATGTATTTAATAACTTAAGTGTTTAAGCTTAAGTGTTTTAATAACAAATTTATTTATTTAATTCATGAATTAACAGTACATAGAAACAAAGCCCAAAAACCGCGTCTACAGTTCGTCTCATACCAACATCCCCGCCGGTAAAGTAGACTCCTCAAAAAGCGGCTTATTTCCCGTTCACTGTGCAAGGTTGTAAACGTAAAGCTAGTCACCAGAAAGGATGCACACAACTTCATACAAAAACTTGCCATCGGTCAACGGATGTCCAAGGGTCCAAGCCACCCTCTTGACAATAGCGAAGAGGTTCGCTACTACCCGAGATGATTGTCCAGTTGTCCTCGGAAGCGTTGAAGGTCTATGTGGTTTGGTGCTGTCTAAAGTTGTGATTTGCAAAATAAAGGAGATGATTGACATCCTTGGTCTCCAACAATAGGGTGTATTCACGTATTGCGCATGGTGGCCACATTGGAGGCCACAATGTCATGTGATTGGTAGTTCATTGTTACTATGTTTCAGCTGGCGTTTGATGCAAATTCAACTGTTCTCTAACTTTGGTTTGCTATTATTACTTAAAATCACCATAAACAAACTCTTTTGTCTCGATTACTCTTTTAATCGTTTACAAAACCATACAATAATCATTTTCGTACATTTTATCGGGGGATATACGTGTTCAAACTTGTAATATTTCCCCGTAAACAATGTTATTCGTTTTCTATTGACAGCTAAATGAAACTTGAAATAGTCCTATAGGTAGCCTCCAATATGGCCGATGTGACGTCACGTGAATTCTCCCTATAGGAACCAATTCCTTTTAGTTCGCATTTACGTGGATCTTGGTTTGAGATTAATTTTAGTTTTTGGCCGCCTATCTCGTGCTAGCCTCCTTGATATCAAGCCGGCTGTAGGCCGACACGGGCACAGCGGGGTCAAGGCCAAAGCTCATCTTGATAATATCAGACACGAGAGCGCCCATAACACACGCGAGGGACGTGTGATTCAAGATGGCCGCCGTGCGCTGCTTCTCGGGGTTGTTGAGATTCACTGACGTCAGGATGAGGCCCAAGATGGCGCCGATCACCTGGAGGGCCGAGGAATCGGCGTCAGTGCCATCTATGAGTGACTAGCGCAACTGTAGGAATTTGCGACACACTGGGCCATCTATGAGTGACTAGAGCAACTGTAGGACTTTGCGACACAAACCCCCCGTTTACGTTACTCTCATCTTACGATCGTAAGACTACATTACCGACCAACCGACGGTCATTTTCCAAGTGTAAACGCTGCACAGTTAGTAAATCAGTCGGTAGGTCTACCAGAGTACACTTACGGCAGTTAGTATACTAGTTGCCATCTAAACTTGATCTAAAGAAATATCCATACAATACAACTCGATTGTTTCACCTAATACGTGACATGTGAATTAAATCAAACCTGTTTCTACGCCAATTAAACAACAACGTAAAAGATAACCTCAATAATACACCAAGCTCCATCGTCCCGCCATTTGTATTTTTGTAATTGTGTTCAGTATTCCGTGGATCCGTGATGATGTGTATGAACGCTGGTAGAGTTACGAACGTCAAGCACCCAGACCAGAACCTACGATCGTAACGATGAGGGTAACGTAAACGAGGTGACAGTGCCATCTATGAGCGAGTAGCGTAACTGTATCTGTTGTTAAGAGACTCGCGCAACAGGTAGCAGCACTTTACGGCCTACAGTGCCATCTACCGGAAACTGTATCTGTAGTTGCCTACAAGGGTAGTCTTAGGAGAGAGTAGGGATCAAACTATTATGTCCGTACCGCTGAAAGTCAAACTATCCAATGTCCTTCAATGAAATAATTATTTAAAAAGAATTGCACATAAATACTGTGTTATAGTTTGAATTTTCTGCTACACGATACGAGTTAACAATATTAAATGCTCTGAAAACACATTTATTAGTTTAAGGTCCATGATTACATAATTTCAGATAGAAAATAAAGCGTTATTGAATTTATAATTGTGAATTCAAAATTTAAATAAGTAGGCCTATACTAACTCGTGAAATCAAATCACACAATCCACATTATAAGTCTTGCCATGGTCTTGCATACGGTTAGATTAGGATGGATGTACGAGTCAAGTTCATCAATATTAATTCTACACATTTTACACCACGGGAGATGCCTTTGTTTACTGGCAAAAGGAGATTTCCATAATAGAATCGTTTAGTATGACAACTATCACACGATCAATATTAAACGACTCGTTATTTAGTTTACTTGTTTACACACTTGTTATTTTTTTAATATCTTTAGCGGTCGTATAAGAAAGCATTACCTAGCGGGAAGGTTTCTGTTTTATCGGCTGTGTCTGGGTGTTTAGAGAAGGCTTCTGTTTTGTCGGCTGTCTGGGTGAGTTAAGAAAGTTTCTGTATTATCGGCCCAGTGTCTTGGCATTGGGTTTGAATCTTGGGTCTTTGTTCTATATATTCAGTGTTAAGAAGGTTTCTGTTTTATCGACTGTGTATGGGTGTATAGAGTATGTTTCTGTATTATCGGCTCAGTGTCTGGGTATGTTAAAAGGTTTCTATTTTATCGACTGTGTCTGAGTATACAGAGTAGGTTTCTGTTTTATCGGCTCAGTGTCTGGGTATCTTAAAAGGTTTCTGTTTTATCGACTGTGTTTAAGTGTATAGAGTAGGTTTCTGTTTTATCGACTGTTCCTCAGTGTTTGGGTATCTTGGTGTAGTTGTAAGCGTAATACTTTTCGGTCTGTATTAACATGAGCGGCGTGCTAGACTGCTCCATGCCGAAACCGGAAATAATTACGTTCATAAGGGAAATAACGAAGATGAAAATGATGGTCAAGTCGTTTAGAATCAGGGCCGAACGTTGATCGTGGGCTGCGTTTATGTCGAGGCCTCCGATAGCGAGGAACAAAGTACCCACAAGTACCTGTTGAGAGAATAACACATTATAGACGCTTGCGGGGGCCTAACTACTGTAGGGGATGACTGTGTGGGGAGGGGGGGGGGGGGGGTAGGAAGGATGAAAGGGAGAGAGAGAGGGATGATTGATACCCAGAAACCAAGGAACAAAGTACCCACAAGTACCTGTCGAGAGAACAACACATTATACTTATAGACACTTTCGGGGGCCTAGTTGCAGAAGTTGTGGGAACACTGTCAGTTTGTGGGGTCCACTTTTAGAGACCCCTATGTAAGTCATGCAGACCCCAAGTCCTTATCACACATAGAGACCCACAACCACAATTAAGACACAAGCTACTCTGGGATGAAGTAAGATGTGAAATTTCTTTCTCTTAGGGTTCAATCTGAGACAAAAAATCTTGGGATAGCCATGCCATGAGCAGTAGCACAATTCAACAATTTGTTTGGTTAGGAAATTATATATGCGTAGGTGTGTATGGTAATTAGGTATGCAGAGGATAGGTAGCATTTACGAGATTAAAGCATTGATTAAGTATTGTTATTGCAAGATATATTACACATTATTATTATATCATAGAACATTTTAAAGAAACTCTGCATAACAATTTCAGACAAAATATAAACATTATCACATTCACAAACGAAATAAATATAAAAGCATCAATACTATTTAATTGTGTATTTCTCATCCATAACTAATCTTCATTGGATGTGTTTTACCAATTGCGACGAATACAATGATTATTATTGTATTTATAATGTTTTGCTCGAAGTTTTGATAACTACACAGCGATGTCGTCTTTAAACGTGATCGAAAAACTAACTAGAAACTGTTTGAATGAGATAATATCGTAGAAGATGCTTTGCGGAGGTAGTTGCAAACAAGGTCTACTTGATCTCCGCCTAGGGGAGGCTCGTCGAACTCCCAAACTTGTGAGTTTGACGAGGCTCCGCTAGTCGGAGATCAAGTTGACCTTGGTTGCAAATACTGTAGTGTAATAATACTGCACACGGGCCGTGTCTACTAGACAGCGGCGACACGCGACACTAGTGCGCTCTAGCGGCAAGTGGTGGCTGCATTGTGCATTGCTATTTTCGTGTTAATAAACGCATCTACGTATTGAAACAATGTCTTGCATATTTAATTTTAGCGAAATCAATATGGAATAATGTTTATTATTAGTCATATTATGCTTGAAAACAGCACTCCACGTGTAGGTATAAATTTATGTGACTGTCCTGCATATTACAATAGTTGTTGTAGTTGTATTTATAAATGAAAAGATAAATAAATAAATAAATAGAGAAAGCTAAATCACGTTTCAAGGTTATGCTTGGCAAATGGGGTGAATCACAGATCCGATCAATCACTAAAGTGAACTTGACTTTGGACAGACTGTCGTGTTGCGTGTGAAGTACAGTCCAGTCAACAAATCAATCTCGGTGTTACATTCAAACCGTATCGCGTGCTTCACGGTTGAACGTGGGCGTGTAAACGAGGTGAAACACGTTGAAAACAAACGACTATAGACTCTGACATTGACTAGGGGGTAAATTTTATTTACTTATTTAATGTCTATCCTATTTAGTTATAAAAACTGATTTACAAAGGAGGACCTTAAATAAAACTAGGCTATGCAAACAATTAATAATAATGAAATCATAAATAACAATAACAAAAACAAAACATACTACTTTACTTTATAAAATAAAAATCAGGAACAAGAAAAATTATTGAGAAATGAAATAACACAAATCAAGTGGAAATTCAACATATTCAATAATAAAAATAAAAGTATGTTAATAAAAAAGAACATTAAGAAAAAAATGTGGGAAAAAATATATATATAAAAGTGAAAAAAGAAGAAAAAGAAGAAAAAGAAAAAATAAGAAAAAAAAGAGATAAGAGATAATAAAAAAGAAAAACTGAACAGCTCAAACGAAAATGAGGACTGCAAAAAATAAAAAACTGCAATCTGGGAAATATAAATAAGGGCTCAACGCTTGTGTTGTCAACCACGTGGCAAATCTTCTGCAATAATTGGTGGTTGAACGTTTGTCGAGCTAAGCCGAAGAAAGTCTTTAATCTAGACTGTGAATTTTGCAAAAAGTATTTTCAGAAATAAAAATATTTGACATGCACAAGTTTTCAATTCAATAATAACGTTTGGAAATCACTAAATACTCGTTGCCTGTGATGCGAAAGCATCTCCCGTCTCGCCACTATAACAGTTTGTGTTCGCAAAAATAAATAACTTACTAAGCGTATAAATGCTTCTGTCCGCATCTTTAAAATAGCATTCTACATCAACATTTTTGTATGATTCGTACTAGATATTATTCAGATCTACGGACATTCTAAAAATCAAAACATCTAGAATGTATTACGTTTGAAACAAACTGTTACATCCAAATACAATGCATTTTGTAACGCTTTCTTTCACTGAGAATTAAATATCAAGCCTGTACCCTCCAAAATGTTTGATAGTAAATAAACTTTATGACAAAAAACCAACATTGTGTCGAACTCTTATAAAGCGCGTGTGTGATTTTCAAGTTCTTTGCAACGCGCGCCAGTCTTTCACTCCCGAGTTCTTTGCATCGCGTCATCGCATCTAGTTCCGACCGTTTCCCGCTTGCAGTTTCACGTAAGAGTGGATAGTCTGTCACTTCCAAGTTCTTTGCATCGCATCATCGCATCTAGTTCCGACTATCTCTCGCTTGGAGCGCCGCCGAGTGGTCCGAGAGCGTCTCGGCCGTAGAAATGAACCGACTAAAGTTCTTCGCAACGCGCTCCTCTTTCACTCCCGAGTTCTTTGCAACGCAACCGTCTGTCACTTCCAAGTTCTTTGCATTGCGTCATCGCATCTAGTTCCGACTATCTCCCGCTTGGAGCGCCGCCGAGTGATGCGAGAGCGTCTCAGCCGTAGAAATGAACCAACTTCAGTTCTTTGCAACGCGACACTCTTGCACTCCCGAGTTCTTTGCAACGCGTCATCGCTTCTAGTTCAAACCCTACATCACTGCTCTAAGGTTCCGACCGTATCTCGCTTCGAGTATCACGTAATAGTGGACAGTCTTTCACTCCCAAGTTCTTTGCAACGCAACAGTCCGTCACTCCCAAGTTCTTTGCATCGCGTCGCTTCTAGCTCCAACCGTCTCCCGCTTGGAGCGCCGCCGAGTGATCCGAGAGCGTCTCGGCCGTAGAAATGAACCGACTCCAGTTCTTTGCAACGCGGCACTCTTTCCCTCACGAGTTTTTTGCAACGCGCCAGTTTTTCACTGCGAGTTCTTTGCATCGTGTATTGCATCGCATCGCATCTAGTTCCGACCGTCTCCCGCTTGGAGCGCCGCCGAGTGGTCCGAGAGCGTCTCAGCCGCAACATCTCTCATTCCCAAGTTCTTTGCAACGCAACAGTCTGTCACTCCCAAGTTCTTTGCAACGCGTCATCGCTTCTAGTTCCGACCCTACATCTCTGCTCTAAGGTTCTGACCGTCTCTCGCTTGGAGTATCACAATAGTCGACAGTTTTTCACTCCCAAGTTCTTTGCATCGCATCGCATCTAGTTCCGATCGTCTCCCGCTTGGAGCGCCGCCGAGTGATCCGAGAGCGTCTCGGCCGTAGAAATGAACCGACTCATGGTCGGATCGAAGGCGCTAATCATCAGATTGAGCGCCGTGATCACCATCGAGCACCCCATGGTTGTGTAGTTGATAAGCAACGCCGACCAGGTGTACTCCTCGAGATGTAGCCGACAGTCTCGCATCAGGTTCAGAGACAGACATAACACTCCGACGACCACCTGTGAAGGGAGATACACCTGTTCTTATCCCCTGGGTGAAGCGACAAGTGAAATCTGGTTAGTTCGAAGGTCATCTCTGGAGATACACCTGCTGTTATCTGCTGGGTTAAGCGACAAGTGGTTAAATCTGGTGGTTCAAGGAATTGGTCAGCAGCTTATCAGATGACTCAACAAGACAGTCAGAGAGGGAAACACAAAACACGCCGACCACCTGTTGAATGAGATAGATACACCTGATCTTATCTGCTCATCCTGATCCTGTCTAAAGAAGGGACGTAGGATCGTATCTGGATGCGTTACACTGCTTCTATCTGCAAGGCTCAAGAAGGGCAATGAGCACTTATGTGCATAGATGGATCAGCTCTTACTTCATAGATTAAGAAGATACATCACCTCTTCTCTACTAGTTCAAGAAGGGCAAAAAGCTTCACTCTTAGGTGAAATGTCATGTGCTCTTATCAGCTCGCTGAATTAAGGAGCAATAGATCTCATATCCTGGATGAACAGACACATGCCTTCATCTGGATGGTTCATGCGTGGAAAACGAATTGACATATCTCGTATCTGCTTGCTGGTTGAGGTACACCAGCTCTTATCTGAATAGCTAAGAGAAGAGACATTAGTTCTTATGCACAGAAAATTGCCATAATCTGTTGCTCTAGAAATAATTAAGTAGTCTTATTTACAAGACCCGAGGAAGTCAAAATAGCAGCTCCTTAGTAAAGACAAGCACCCGTATAAACAATAAAACACTGCTATGATTTTTAGACACAATGTAGACCATACCACCTTCCCTTATCTATATGGTGCATGAAATTAACTCCTGCTCTCATGTATTGTACATGGTCCATGCACATTGTACACCGTGTTATTATTATCTGCAAGACCAATTCTTCACGTAGGTTATTAGATTCTAGTGTCCTTGGTACTTATACGAACATGAATAAAGGTTACTTTTCGTAAATCCTTCACATTCCATTACATCTTGGCACATTTAAACAAAAATTAATGATTCATGAAAGGGAAATCATAACAGTTTTATGAAGGGTGAGTCCAACGGCCAATTATCGAAACATGTATTCGGTTCAGCAGTTCAACCGCATTCTGGGGAGAAAGACATACTATGAGTATGTTTATAAATGTGTAGCGTTACATATTACGTTGACAATGACACATTTGATAGGGAACGACCTAAAAGTGGCCTGACACGAACTACGCGGGCAGATTACCATCACGAACGCTTGTAAATTGTCGCAGTGCTATTATCGATCTTGTTAGAGCGTCAGGTGTCACAATATGGGGACACTAGAAATAATTTATGAGCTACTACGTACGAAACTATTTTCGTCATTGTTAGAATTAAGGGCACCGTGTTTAAACAAACATGTCACCGACACTACTGCTTGTATGGTAGGCTAGTTCCGGGTAGTTTAGTATATATTTCGTTTTTTTGATCAGACCTAAAAGATTCAAAATTGAAAGACAAGATGAAATCAACACGTATAGTACATTGATTGCACAATTTTACATTATTATTATAAGTATCACATTTTTATAAAGCACATCACCCACATTTTATGCCTGCATGCTATATATATATTTTATACCTGCTCTCTTGCAAGATTGTATTTATTATATGTGATCACGAAGGCGTAGTAATGGATTATCTATTATTTCCAGTCCAAGGCCTGGATTCACAAGTGGTCCTACGGGCGCTTATATAGCAACACGGCAACACGTTGTTTCCGGACCGGCAAATCACGTGAACCAATCAAAAACTTGCCGTGCCTGCCCTGATTGGTTCACCTGACTTGCCGGCCCGGAAAAAACGTGTTGCCGTGTTGCTATAAAAGCGCCTTAAGTCTTTTTTTGGTCTTATCTTTAGGACCGGCCTAACTTTGAACCTCTTGTGAATCCAGGAAAATATCTGAGAGTTAAAACATATTATTGGAATGTTCATTGTGTCCTTGTTCTCATCAGGAATCAGTAACTTCTTCATGTGAGCCGGATCTGGTTTTACAGGAGGTCCAAAGTTAGGCCGATCTTAGAGTTAAGACTAGAAAAAGACTTAGGACCTATTGTGAATCCGGGCACAGTCGCCTATCTGTGGCCCGTAACTTTGTATTGTATATCTTCAAATCAGTTCTGCCTTAATTCGAACTTGGTTGCTCAATAGTATACACAACATTCAACATAACAAGTTCGAATTCAAGCGGAATTCGTTAAAACTAGTACAGAATATAAACATGTTATTGGGGACACTTTGTATGATGTGTACACATTGATGCTGGTGATTTTTGTTTTGAATGTCATTCTACAGAAACCTTTTGCATGCTGATGTCATAGATGCATTGACTTACCAGCATGTATAACGTCAGCATTCACAAGGTTGCTGTGGAACCACTTTAATACAGAAAATAACATTAAATTAAAACCACTGGGTATTGACCTTGGATGTCTAATGGACTGGTTGGTGGGGGGCGGGGGGGGGGGGGGGGGGGGGTCGACTATGACTGCAATCCATAATCTCATAGCAAAGTTTCGGTAAACCTCAAGTATGATCGTCTTATGGGCCCAACAATATCAGATAAGAAAACTCGTCGATGGTGTTTGGAGCCTACAAAGTTGATTTAGTCGCTTTAAATTAAAGTCCCCCACTGAAAATCAGTCTTATTACTGAGTGGGTAGACTCTAAATATGAATTTATTTTTATTTTATTTATTTATTTACAATCACCAAAATGATGCCTATTAGGAAACTTACCCCACACTGGACCTATTTCCTCCCGTAACTAAACGGAGAAGGAATTTGTGGGAAAAGGGTCAATAAAGTTGCTCACACTTTTCACCACTCACCGTCTCGATTAACCAAAATTGCAAAAATATGGGGCGTAAAACACAAACATCATCATCAGCGGGGAGAGATGACTTGGAAGAAAACGGATAAGTAGAAATTGTTCATTTTATGGGAGTTAATGGAAAAAATGGTATACTGCTATGGCTGTAAGATACAAGGTGTTCACGGATTATGTAATAAACGATGCCAGGTATCAAGCCATTTCCCCTCCATCTTACCACCTCCACTCGGTACCAGCTAAGCGGTCGCGAGAAAAGAATGCGGGGAGGGTTTTCAATTGTAAATCGGCCTTTACATGTTACAATTTCTCAATTACTTTTCAGATATATGGATCAATCACGAAAAATAAGTATAAAATTTACTTTGAATTTAAAAAATACCTTGAAAACCGTCAATTTTGTAGCAATTTTATAGCTTATCTCGTCATCATTATAATTTTCGGACTAAGCCAAAATCGTTAATATTCGTGCTATTTTTTAAATTCGAAGTGAATTTTATATCAATTTTCTGTGATTATTCCATATATCTCATCTGAAAAGTAATTGAGGAATTGTAACATTTATCTACATCTAAATATTGCTATTTTTAACAATGGGAAATGGCTTGATATCTGGCATCGTTTATTACATAATCCGTGAAGACAACACCTTGTACCTTACGCCGATAGCAGTATACCCCTGCTCCAGACGATGTTGACAACAGTAAAGATACCCCACGTGACGTCACGGCTAGTAATAATTAAACTGCCCCCTTGTTGTGTCTGCTTCTATGACGCGAGTGTGCGTGCGGCATCCTACCGTACCCAGCTGTGAGGGGTGTGTAGCCTATAGGCCTAAACAACACACATAGCGTGACTAGGCCGGGTCACAATACCGTGTTAAAGACTTTATAGAGTGGATGTTTGGAAATTGGGACAGATCTACGATCATGATTAGTATCGTGGCAAAGAGGTTATCGCGTTTAGTGATCTGGTTTGCACTGCCTTCTTGAAAACATCGTCTACCTCACTCACTACTAAGCTCTTTGGTAAAAGCAAAGAGCTTGGAGCAATGAAGGCTAGATGCGCAACCTGGCAGCCACAGGCGTGTCAATGGGCGTCTCAGGCGCGACTTTCTGCCGCTCGCAGCGCTAGCAGTACTGAAGGGTCCAACTCGATCTTTGCACCTCGTTTTCTCAATTCAAACATTCAAGTCGAGTATATTTAATACATTTAAATATAAATCATCCATTGTAGTAATGTTTTACAAGGTTTTTGACAGAGAATACCTTTGTTATAGATACAAGTCAAACATATTGTCGTTTGACAGTTAGACAGTTGACTAACGACAGTATTAAACATGGAATGAATTACAAAGTTGGACCATTGGACCCTTCAGGACAAGTGCTGCAACCTACTTCAGCTTTGACCTGAGACGCCCATGAGAAGCCATCTTGAATTGGGCAACTACTACAGGCGGGAATGGGAGTCCCAAACGCGATTTTCTGCCCCTCGCAGCTCTAGCAGTACTGAAAGGTCCAAATTTGCCTGTAAGCTGCCCAATTCAAAATGGCTTGTATTTGCTACGCTCGCTACTGAGTGGAAGGTTGGGGGACTGGTGATCTAGCCTACTATAGCTGTTGAATATCATTGCTAACTCACTACTAAGCTCTTTGGTGAAAGCAAAGAGGTTGGAGACTTGTACGCGACCAGCTATTCATAGGTTTTACCAAATACCTTAATAGGAATAGCTTCGCTACGGTATTTGGTTTTACGTACGTCACATCTTTGCGCGTGGCGGGCACATTTGTGATCAAACTTTGACGTTGCCATGGAGAAACAATTGAAGGCTGTTGTGGTAGAACACAGACATTCTTAGTTCTTTAAAATCCAGCCTGTTTTTGAAATAAAACTAGTATGTGTGGTAATTTTTATTTTTGTATTATTTTATGATTACTTTATTTAATAAGGCTTATTTATTAAATTTGAATAGTATTTGCCAATGACCTAGGATTGGTCCTCATTAGTTGTGTCGCAATCATGGCCGCTGTGACGTCACGTGGGAACTATGAATAAAAATAGTTTGAAAGTTCCAAAGTAGCCTTGTTGCCGTGTTTTGTTTCAGACAAACATTGAATAATATGCTCCAATCAAAGAAATATGCAAGCAACAGATTATTTGCCTTCCCAGTGATGTCGCACCCCCTCAATTGAGACTTGTGCTATTTAATTAGACCTAATATGTTATTACACTCAACCTCGCACTCAACATTAAATTGTTGGGATTATGTGGGGCTAAATGTTTTCAATCCACTTGAAGGCTTGCCGGTTGCCCTACGGTTTCCTCTTTGCCAATTCATAGTTCCCACGTGACGTCACAGCGGCCATGATTGCGACACAATCGATGAGGACCAATCCTAGATCATTGGCAAATACTAGTCAAATTTAATAAATAAGCCTAATTTTGAATGTTAAAGTGAATATAAGTAATAAATAAATAAACAATTACCACATATATCAATTTTATCTCAAAAACTGGCTGAATTTTAAAGAACTAAGAGTTTATGTGTTCAATCACAACAGCTTTCAATTGTTTCCCATGGCAACGACAAAGTTTGATCACAAATGTGGCCGCCACGCGCAAAGATGTGACGTACGTGCAACCTATGAATACTCTCGTGACTAAATATATGTCAAACTAAATGTTCCCTATTGTTTCTTTGAACGTTTCCGCCGTAACTTATGTTTGAAGTTTGCTGCATGCATGAGGATAAATACCAGTTTGAGATACTAGTTGTATATCGGTCGTATTCAGTGATCATTCAATGGGAGGGATATAGGTCAAGAAATACATTAAGGTCAGTGTAAGGCGTATTTAACAATCCGATAAATAAATATATTGATTGGGTCAATGTTTGACTCGAAATTAATGACGAAGGCGAACGTAACATTTGAAGTCATTTAGATCGAATAGCTGTTGTAACATAGGAAATACGAAAGTAGCGTCCACACAATTTTGATGAATGTTAAGACTTTGCTTTGAGATTTTGTTCTCTGTTTTAGAGTTAGGCACCGTTCAACTTTTTATCTAAAAAACAAACTACGGTAATCTTAAGTAAACCGAAACGTACCACCTACTTGAATCATACTTATAAATTAAGAGCGAAGGATACTTTTACGTCAAAGACCGCAGCAAATTTTCACGTCTTAATTATATCTCAAGAATGGACCTCGAAATCGAAAATCTGAAAAATAAGAATGCTGTGGTTTGGTAAGCCCTACAAACTGAATGATAAATATAGTTTACATTATAATCAGTATGACTGCGATACCTATTTCATTAAAAAATAGGTATCACAATCATACTGATTATTACGTTAACTATGTATTTTATCATTCGGCTTGTAGGGCCTACCAAACCGCAGCATCTTTGTTTTTCAGATTTTTGATTTCGAGGTCCATTCTTAAGACATAATTAAAACATGACAATTTTCTGCGTTTTCAAACGAAATGGTATCCTTCGTTCTTAATAATAAACTGTTTGAAAATTGTTGGAACAACCCTCTATATAGATCAATTCCTCAAACAATTCCTATACGGTATCATGATGATGTTTTAACTGAAGATAAAACGCTACCAAATAACTTTACTTTACTATTATATCTTGAACGATAGAAAACAACGTTTTTTGAAACTTATACCTTACGTCTAAAAGTTTTGTGTGGATTTGTGGTTGCCTTCATAGTAAATAATAGACGAACAAATAGAAGTATTGAACCGTTTAGTGTATGAATGTAGTTCAAGGCTGTGTACTAGTTTATTGATTAACCGTACGTACGAAGTATAATGCCAAAGTTCTGAGGAAACTTCGTTCAGTGTAATACATAATTCAGAGCAACAAAATGCCAAACGGGGCTGAATCATTTATCAATTCATAGGTTGCACGTACGTCACATCTTTGCGCGTGGCGGCCACATTTGTGATCAAACTTTGACGTTGCCATGGAGAAACAATTGAAGGCTGTTGTAGTAGAACACACAAATTCTAAGTTCTTTAAAATCAGCCTGTTTTTTAAATAAAAATTGGTATGTGTGATAAGTTTTAATTATTTCATTACTTATGTTTACATTTTAAAATTAAAATTAGGCTAATTTATTAAATTTGAACAGTATTTGCCAATGATCTAGGATTGGTCCTCGTCGATTGTGTCGCAATCATGGCCGCTGTGACGTCACGTGGGAACTATGAATAATACATAATTCATAGCAAAATGCTAAACGGGGCGGCAACCGCCATCATAGTCCATAAAGATCCATGAATCATTTATCAATTAAACAACGACCAAATGGAAAGAGGTAACTTAGCTTTATCATCACGATATACTTTGTAATATTGTTTCAAACTGGTACTATTTGTCTTTTGAATAATAGATTCTAAATTTTCTTTCCACTCTAGAAAATGATTGTGCCCATTAAATAATCAATGCAAAACGAAGACACGTATATACTGAAGACCTAAATTACTCCCTGGTCTAATTTGTTCAAACATTGACTTCGAACAATCATTTAGGATAAAGGAATTAGGGTTGAGCAATGTTTGAGTTTGAGACTGGCCTATTTCTTATGCTACGGTTCTCATTCAAAGTATTAAATGAGTTCATGAAGACCTAGCATCTAAGTTAAAGTTTAAGTTTACTACTCAGTTTTTATCGTGAATGAGCCTTTAAGGAAACCATATAGCAACGTTAGCTCTTTTATCTAAAATTCTTCGTCCAGCCAATGAGAGGCAACGTTTTATAAATCAAGCCAAAAGTAGCAGCGATATAAGTGAAACAGGTCGGTCAAACAATTTAATCGGTTGCTAGGTAGTTTCATTGTTGTGTCTTTCTTTGATTGGTGCACAATCAATGCGTGTAAACGACAAAACACTTGTGACTGTGAGTGATTATTTTTGTATTCGAAATGTTTGCTATTTTAGTCCCAACGAAAGTATTCGCATACCGATCTCAGGTCATTGTCTACTGCCCCTTTCAACCGCGCCAATTGAAAGAAAATCAACAGATACCTGGCGTTCTTTCACACATTCGTAAATGCATGGTTCGGCTTTGTCGAGTGCACAGGCGGTTTGGCCACGCCCACCGTAAGAGATAACCAACGGAAGGTTTTAGATTATCCCCAATGGATCTGTTTAGTTTAGATGGTAGGAATAAACGAAATAGAAAGATCAAGTTGGTCACCTTGGACTCCGCTGTGTCGTAAGCATCAGAATACGTTCGTTGTGGCAACTATATTAGAAAATCTCATAGTTAAAAGTTGTATTCCATTCAATATTCAATGACTGTTATGTTGGCCGAACCAATCACAACGCTCTCTGTGCTTATGGACAATATGCTTCTTGCAAGATTGCTCTACAACAATGAAACAAATTAAATGAATCGATGGACAAACAACAAGCAGTCAAAAAATAATGTCTTCTGATTTTGGAAAACAAAACAAAAAACAAACAAATACACATACAAAACTTTCACTTAGTCGTTATCCACCATTAAAAGTTTTAAATGGAGAGCAGTTACTATTGCTACACTTGTTTTTATTTCTATGGTTGCAATTTTATTATTTTGACAGCTGATGGTTTGGCCGTCAGTTCAATTCATTTGTTCCATTGTTGTCTTTTGGTGTTGCTAGTGCCCTATAGGCTTCTTGCAAGCTTGCTTAACAACAATTAAACAAATGAAATAAATCGATGGACAAATAACAAGCTGTCAAACAAAACAATAAAATATTCTGATATTGAAAACAAATCTTCAAAACAAACAAGAAACATACAAAACTTTTACAACTTGGTTGCACATCATTAAACGTTATAACTGGTGAGCAGTTACTATCGCCATACCTCGTTTTCTTAATAATGTTGCAATTTTATTATTTTGACAGCTCGTTGTTTGTCCATCAGTTTGATTCATTTGTTACATTGTTGTAGTTCGGATGTGACGTCAGTTGCGGGTTCCCTATAGAACATTATTTATTATACATAAATAAAAGCCTAACATCTTTAGTACTTCATTGCTTCAATGGTGCCAACTCACACGAAAAGCATTCACGGTGATATTTCATTGATCGGCGTCGCGATCTAACAACCAGTTCCTGTGAAATGTCGTCGGTATATCAGACGACGGTTGCCATAGACACCGTTGAGTTGTTACCATAGATACTTGGGCTGTTACCATAGAGACAGAGAGGCAGGTCACCGCACAACACAAGACGGGCTAATGATGTGGTGACGTCACGAAGTGACGGCCATACAACGTATCTGTCTGCCAACACTATATTGAGCTGCCAATACAAGTCAAATATCTACCCATAGTGTTATATTGTTCTATTGAAGGTCTTTGGTTTACCTGCCCGTCCAACGCAATGACATGGAACGGAAGCTTTACCAAAGATCTTATCTAAACAGTAGTTGAAGGTCTTTGGTTTACCTGCCCGTCCAACGCAATGACATGGAACGGAAGCTTTACCAAAGATCTTATCTAAACAGTAGTTGAAGGTCTTTGGTTTTACTGCCCAGCCAACGCAATGACATGGAACGGAGGCTTTATACCAAAGATCTTATCTTAACAGTAGTTGAAGGTTTTTGGTTTTACTGTCCGGCGAACGCAATGACAGGGAACAGAAGCTTTACCAAAGATCTTATCTTTACAGTAGTTAAAGGTCTTTGGTTTTACTGCCCAGCCAACGCAATGATATGGAACGGAGGCTTTAGACCAAAGATCTTATCTTAACAGTAGATGAAGGTCTTTGGTTTTACTGTCCGGCCAACGCAATGACATGGAACATAAGCTTTACCAAAGATCTTATCTTTATAGTAGTTGAAGTCTCTGGATTTACTGTCCGGCCAACTTAATTACATGGAACGGAGGTTTTACCAAAGATCTTATCTGTATAGTTGTTAAAGATCTTTGGTTTTACTGTCCGGCCAACGCAATGACATGGAACAGAAGCTTTACCAAAGATCTTATCTTTATAGTAGTTAAAGGTCTTTGGTTTTACTGCCCAACCAACGCAATGACATGGAACATAAGCTTTACCAAAGATCTTATCTTTATAGTAGTAGAAGGTCTTTGGTTTTACTGTCCGGCCAACGCAATGACATGGAACGTAGGCTTTACCAAAGATCTTATCTTTATAGTTGTAGAAGGTCTTTGGTTTTACTGTCCGGCCAACGCAATGACATGGAACATAAGCTTTACCAAAGATCTTATCTTTATAGTAGTAGAAGGTCTTTGGTTTTACTGTCCGGCCAACGCAATGACATGGAACGTAGGCTTTACCAAAGATCTTATCTTTATAGAAGCAGAAGGTCTTTGGTTTTACTGTCCAGCCAACGCAATGACATGGAACGTAGGCTTTACCAAAGATCTTATCTTTATAGTAGTAGAAGGTCTTTGGTTTTACTGTCCGGCCAACGCAATGACATGGAACGTAGGCTTTACCAAAGATCTTATCTTTATAGAAGTAGAAGGTCTTTGGTTTTACTGTCCAGCCAACGCAATGACATGGAACGGAGGCTTTACCAAAGATCTTATCTTTATATAGTAGTAGAAGGTCAGGCGCGGACTTCTAGGGATGCCGGGATGCGATCGCATCGCGGGCTTCTGGGCAAATCTGGGCCCGGGCTGCCACCAGAAAGTTCCTATGATGTAAATACTTCTCTGTATATTGAAAAAAAAACCTTAACCCCACTATAAGTATTATTTTGAAATAATAATTGAATTAATTGTAAATATTCAATGTTTTTAATTTAATATAATTAAAAAAATTTTGCTACTGGTAGGGTGGCCTCTGTTAATCGCGCCCTAAAATCGCATTTTCGGCCATAAAAACCAATGCAACCTCAAAACATGGTTTATGCCTTTGGTGTATTTTCCACCGGTGGCTGGGGCTTCGCCCCAGACCCCAGCTGCGCCACGCCACCTCGTGCGGGCCACCCCGAATCCCAGAATCCCGGGCCTTTTTATCCCAGTCCACCCCTGTTGTTCTATTTAATTTATTTGTTTGATTATGTTTACATTTTACTAAACTGTAGTTTATATTTTCTATAGACAAACAGTCATTGGCATTGTTGTGCTTTATAGGCTAATATTTCTTAAATATGTTATCAGATTATGAAGTTGAACTAAACTAAAAACATGAATTTACATTATCCTTGTCTTTTGTCGCTATGATTTACTTCAGTAATGTCCGTATTTACTCTATAGGTCTCTCACAGCAGGAAGTAAGATAGTATCAGGACCGCCCACATTTAGTTTCCAACTTAACAAGCGCGAATCACTTACGTTTTTCCAGATTATCTTGATCAATTTGGTTGCAGTAAGTTTTTTGACGGTAACGTACAAGAAAACGTGCAAGCAGGTTTCCGTCAAAAAACTTACCGCAACCAAATTGTACTAGATAATCGGGAAAAACGTTGGTGATTCGCACTTGTTAAGTTGGAAACTAATTGTGGGCGGTCCTGACTCCCCTGACACTATCTTTCTTCTTGGTGAGAGAGAACTTTACCATTTTCTTGCTGTACTCTGATAGCAAAAGCCCTCAACTTGCGAGCTCCTCCTTGAGAGCTTGTCCTAAAATTGTGTTTTTTTATATAGGCCCTATGTTTATTCTGGACAATAAATTTAAAATTATATATATATATATATATATATATATATGTATAACACGTTTATCCCCAGATAAAGTGACTCAAAAAGGCTGACTTCCTTGGGAGAGGCGATCAAAGTAAGAGTGTTCATGCTAGGATTAGGGCCGGTTTTTCAATCAGTTTTCTAATCAGTGATAAACATAACCAGGGCTATTAGTATTACCAACTTGAAAAAGCTATGATATCTTTACTTACCAAATACGAAAGAAAAACATTCATTGTATTCATCATACAACACGGTGAGGTATTTATGGGTTGAGGGGGGGAGGGGGGGGGGGGGGTTGGTAAGTGACAACATTTTTTACAGACAGAAATCACATTATGTCCAGATGTTCATAGGCAAAAATATATAGTGGCCCAATTAACAAGATCTCGAAATTCTAACAATATTTTTTTAATCAAATTGAGTACAAAGTACATCTTCCAGTGAAGACCACCCGGTGATGACTTTTGAGCCCATGTTTTGACCATACTTCAAGGTACCCGTATTAGACTCTGCCATAAGATTAAGTGTATATTCTTACACTCTTGTATTGCCCCCTGGGGGACCTCAAGAAGATTAGAAGAGAGAGAAGAGGAGGGGAAGAAGAGCGGATTAGGCTAGAAAGGCGAAAACGGAACAAAGAAGCGGGAGATCCAGGCTCCTCCAGACTCACAAAGGTGCCTAAGTGGTAAGTCGTCCTAGTTTAGGCAAATCTCAAATGATATAAATCACGCATATGTCGTTCTGCAACCTCATGAAGATAAAATATAGTGACACATCAACAATTCAACAAATAATAACTTATTTGTGAGTGTGTAGTAATACCCAGAGATGATTTATCTATAGCTAGGACTTGCCTAACTTAGGATAACTTAGAGTTAGGCATCTTTGTGAACCCAGGCCCTGGTGCGTAAATTGAGGAGATAGAGAAGAGAAAGAGAAATAAGAAGAGAAGAAGAAGATGGGGTGAAGAGAAAGAGAAGAGGAATAAGAAGAGAAGAAGATGGGGTGAAGAGAAAGATGAGAGAGAAGAGGAAGAAGAGAAGAAGAGGAAGAAGAGAAGAAGAAGATGGGGTGAAGAGAAAGAGAAAAGAAAGATGAAAGAGAAGAGGAAGAAGAAGAGAAGAAGATGGGGTGAAGAGAAAGAGAAGAGGAAGAAGAAAAGAAGATGGGAGTGAGAGGAGGAAGATGGGACAGAAGAGGAAGAAGAGGAGAGGAAGAAGAGAAAAAGATGGGAGGAAGAGAGGAGGAAGACGAGGATGGAACAGCGCATCTTGGTTCGGAGAGAATGGAACAGAAAGCAGACAGTGTGAAGGATACGAGCATGAGCATAAATGTGATAGCTCTTGTGAAGAAGTCTATTGCCCCCATCGACCTTACATTTGCGAAGGTCGATGATTGCCCCCTAGCTGTCTAGCGAGTATAGTATATACCTCCAGTATAGTATAGTATATACCTGCAGCACGATGGATATAGTGATGAGAGCGACCATGAGCGTGTAGAACTGATGTTGGGCCCCGATTGTCAGCACATATTTCAGCTGACTCGCGTTGGCTGTCAGCAAGGCGATGTCAAGCATCCCTTGGGCGATTGTCTTCTTCGTAGCATAGCGGTTGGCGTCCAGGGGTTTCTGCAAACAACACACACAATTACAACTCTGACCTTGAGACAATACGGAAAAATTGTCCACACACTCGTCCAACTCGGCCATTGTCTCTGTACGTTCAGATTTCCTCGGCCCGCGGCCGTCTTTCGTCCAAAAACCGACCTACTCGGCCAAAGGCCGTCTTCCTTCTGTCCACGTCCCTCAGGACTCCGGCTACAAACTTGCCCCTGTGTCCTTAGGGTGACCAATCAGAAGGCTCGAATATTGTTACGTCATGGAAGATTTTTCAAGAAGAATTTCAAGAAGAATTTCAAGAAGAATGCAATCCCCCCCCCCCCCCCCCCTCCTTGATGATTTACGCAAAATCAAAGTGTACACGTAAAGCGAAACTTTTGTAGTATTACAAAATGGCAGACAGGTAAAAAATTTTCAGAGATCAGAAAACTGTCTCCCCAAAAGCCTCCAGTGAAGCCTTAAGGCTGCATATCTACCTAAATCTGCGGAAACCCCAATTTATGACCGTTAAAATAGCTTTAAAACTCTGAAAAAGTAACCCAAAATATGCTCTATTGTGAGTTTGTAATTGTGCCATAAATATTTTCTTTTTTCAAATATTCTTCAACAGAATTTTCACAATTGGGCTCAATGTGATCACTTGAAAAGCAGAAATGAGATGACATAATTTTTGTTTTAATTTTCTTTTTGATATTAACACCATTTTAACATACATTAACCGGGTGTTCCGCAGTTAAGTAGAAGAACTGGTCTAGAAAACCCATGTGATTAGCTCTATCTTAGGTCCAGTCCAGACTCAAGCCTTCCTCAACTGAGCCTCTCCTCAGCCTCGCTTAACCACCAATCACGGAACGGCATTGCCATGAGGACGGCTCCGTGATTGGTGGCCAGGTGAGGCTGAGGAGAGGCTGAGTTGAGGAGGGCTTGAGTGTGAACTATGCATTCGGGCCCAAGGATCCTAGATCAATTCTGAAACGGGTCTATAGCACAGGACCCAATTGAGGTGACATCACAGGCAGACAAACAACGTGTTGCTAGGCAACTCCATTGTTGTATCTTTCTTTGATTGGTGCACATTCAATGTTTGTCCGAAACAAAACACGGCAACATGGCTGTTTTTGGAATTGGGTCCTGTGCTATTGTTAAATAGCTCGCCTGTGTTAAATGTAATTACCTGGCTACTATTGTGCACCGCCTTGCTAAAGTCTGGGGGTATCACGCGACGAAGGGGGCGTTGGAGGGGGGGGGGGGGGGGGCTGGCAGGGTGGTCGTGTTCCCACGCGGCTTGTACGAACGCCATCATGAATAAATCATGGCCGCTTTATTTTTATTTCCCTTTCGTTAAGTTGACCTAAAGCCGGCCCAGGAAAATCGATGGTCTATTCTATTCTACAAGTTACGAGGCCGACATTCGACAATGTAAATTATTAGGTATAGGGAACTTGCAACTGACGTCACATCCGAACTACAACAATGTAACAAATGAACCGAACTGATGGACAAACAACGAGCTGTCAAAATAATAAAATTGCAACATTATGAAGAAAACGAGGTATGGCGATAGTAACTGCTTACCAGTTAAAACGATTAATGATGGGCAACCAAGTTGTGAAAGTTTTGTATGTTTCTTGTTTGTTTTGAAGATTTGTTTTCAAAATCAGAATATTTTATTGTTTGACAGCTTGTTGTTTGTCCATCGATTCATTTCATTTGTTTCATTATTGTAAAGCAAGCTTGCAAGAAGCCTATAAAATATAGAATATAGTAGTAATATTGGGAAATTAAACAAACTTTAATTTAGAACAGTTTTTGAACACGCTCCCTGTACAAATTGGTTAAAGAGCACTTCCGCTGGCAAGACGGCGCAATTGTTGGATTATTTATCATTATTTTGTGTTTAAAGACGTACAGCCTCATGCACAAAGCCACTGCGGACGCAACTGTTGACTTGCGTCCGTAAATTGATTAAACCGGATGCACAAAAGGATTTGCCGACGCAAATATGTGCGGGAGCTTCGTAAATTTGCGGCTCAATTGACTATCCCTCAAATAGCTAAAACTTCATCCGGATATCCGCAAGTTTATCTGCACCAGCAAGTCCGCCATTTTTAATGAACGCTAAGTTTGCGTTGGCAAATCTTTGTGCATGAGGCTGTTAGGTCATTCGACCATGGACTTAGTCACTTTGTTGATTTTACGTCCTAGGGTTATTGGAGGAAAAGGGAATGCAAGAACACTTCCATTGAAACCGGACATGAATTGATTTGATCGATAATTTGTTGTTTAACGGCGGAGGCCTACTCGACAGTTTAGGTTATATGACTTCAATACGAAGCAGATCCATTACACATCGCGGGGGTCGTCATAACGTGGGTCCATCAAGGGAGGGCAGGGGAAAAGGGACAGGTCCTCCTTTTATCGCCTTTAACGACTGTCAGAGTCACTCGGGACCAAATTAGCTAACGGTTTAGCCGGTTCCCATACGAACACCGAAGTTAAGCAACCTCGGGCTAGGTCAGGAGGTGTATGGGTGACCACTCTCCTCTGAAACACTAGTTACTGTTGGTTAGAGCAGATTGGAGGGTTCGAAAACTTGTGTAACAGCTTCGTTCTTCTCGTCAACTGCTCGGCAGTCCAGGTTAGTGGAGGAACCTACATGACTGGTCAAAGCTACACCGTCCTTTCGGATGGGACGTAAAGCTGATGGTCCCCGTGGTACTTTTCGACAGGAGTAGGCTACGTGCCGGTACCAGGCTTCCCATCCTCCCCTCTTCATCATCATGCATCGTTGTTAATCATCCGTTGTTATACTGGTCACTGTTATGGCATAAAATGCTGTATGGGGCCAATTCATAAATAAATAAATAAATAAATAAATAAATAAATAAATAAATATATAAATACAAAAATAAATAAATAAAACAAGTTCTATCCCGGGCCCAGACGGGGTAGAGATGACGAAAGGTTTGTTCGGTAAACCTCAAAAGTAAGGTAGTCTAATAAGATATTTAGTTATAACGTAAAAAAATACTATAAAACATCTACATTTGAAATAAATTCACGTGTTTCAGTTTGTAATTTTTCTTCTGTCTCACGCATCGTGGGTCGGCATGACGTAATGGTTGGATTGTCCGAAGTGACCGGATATTGACCTGTCCACTGAAACGTGACGTTTTACAGTAGTGTTTGTTGGAATAACCTTGCCGACACCTCCCAGTCATTACCAACCGCTGAGCCACCCCTATAAAGAGTATTCACTTATTGCGCATGGTGGCCACATTGGAGGCCACTGTCATGTGATTGGTAGTTCATTGTTACTATGTTTCAGCTGGCGTTTGATGCAAATTCAACTTTTCTCTAACTTTGGTTTGCTAAAATCACTTAAAATCAACATAAACAAACTCTTTTGTCTCGATTACTCTTTTAATCGTTTACAAAAGCATCAATAATCATTTTCGTACACTTTATCGGGGGATATACGTGTTCAAACTTGTCATATTTCCCCGTAAACAATACTATTCGTTTTCTATTGACAGCTAAATGAAACTTGAAATAGTACTATGGGTGGCCTCCAATATGGCCGATGTGACGTCACAATTCGGCCATTATGGAGATAATGGTGTGTTGACATGTGAGCTGTCAATAGAAGACAAACATGCTTAACCACAAAGATGAGAATTGTAGCATCTATATCTCCCGATAAATTTTACGAAAATTATTATTATTATGTCGGGAAGTATAATAGCTATGGAAAATAGAAAATGGATTTTCTGTGGGGGACTTTAATTTGAAGCAACTAAATCAACCCTGTAGGCTCCGAATACCACCGACGAGTGAGCGATAACCAATCAAAGATCGATATTTCAAATGCGAAACATATGGATCAGTGATTGGACAGTGCGAACACCTGCGGACAAATGCCAGAATCAACAAGGCCGATTCAGAAAAACTTTGAATTTATTGAGTGCTTCGTTGCTAAGACGGCTCCAAAGTCACCGTTTACTTATTCCTAAGACAAGAAGTAATGGAACTGAATCCTCAATAGAAGTTAAAAAAACTTTTGCCTGAACCGGGACTTGAACACAGGACCAGATGCATGGAAGCAGGGATGCTAACCACTGGACCAACGAGCCACCTCGTGTAATGCGCACTCTTGTGTTGTTGTTAATTGTTATTTATATTTATTTTGAGAACTTTTCATCAGATAGTTCGTGGACATGGACGCGCTCGCTTATCAACGCGTCACACAAAGCTATTTCCTAGTTTATGTTGCTTTCAAGTAATAATAACAAACCAAAGTGAGAGAACAGTTGAATTTGCACCAAACGGCATCTGTAACATTGTAACAATGAACTGCCTATCACATGACATTGTAGCCTCCAATGTGGCCACCATGCGCAATACGTGAATTAATGTCACTCGAGTGAATTTTATTTGCACACTTTATTTAGTTATGAAATAACCATTTAATTTAATTTATTTTATTTTATTAAAGACTAATTAATTTTTTCATTTTATAACGTTTTTGATTATTACATATTCTATAAATATCTTGAGATCGCATAAAAATGTTGAAAAAGTGAAAAAGTACCGCTACATGTGATTTGATTTTGTATCCGCCAAACAATGAGTTTTAAAACTTTCAACTAACAAAAATATTCATCGGCCCCTGAAGTTCTCACGCATTTTTTTATTACTTTCTACGGGTAAGAAAATTTGTGCTTCTTTGATAGTTCTAACCAATTCCACTACCAGAGTAGCAGGAAAGTTGGGCAGTAATATCCGAGGCATTTTCATACAACTAAATCACAGCATGACAGAGTTGTAACCTTGAATCGGGCGGGGAATCGCACCAGTGACCTCACGCATTAGTCTCGCGCGCTACCGGTTGAGCCACCTCTGATCCAAGGTCGTACAATGTTTGTTGTGTTTTCACAGCTGTGCGCCGGATGCTGTGTATACTGTGTCTTGTCACCTTACAGGCATGTTAGCGTAGCGTACTACGTATAGGGTGTATACACATTATTGCGCATGGCGGTCACACTGGAGGCCACACTTTATTTCCATCTTTCCATCTTTGGGGCCGTCCATAAATGACGGCATAAATGACGGACAATTTTTGACCAAATTAGACCCCCCCCCCCCCTCCCCCCTTGTCATAGTTAATCACAACAACAACAAGTGTGACACCCCCCCCCCTTTAATGATGTCACAAACAAATTTACTGCCCCCCCCCCCCGACATACCAACATAAAAAAAAACTGGGACAAAATCAGTCACATCGAGATCAAATATTTGTATTTACTTTATTTTTAACATTTGCACAGCTCCTGCTTACTGGTCATTCGTCCATGGCGAAACTCAGCAGGTGGCGCATTTTAGTTGCTAAAAACCAGTTTTGGAAATGCATGTAATTGCGGGATTATTTGAAAAATGTAAAATACTGAAAAAGAATCTGTACTAAAAAATGGCAATATATGCAGTGCATGCATGGATGTCACAGAAAGACTGACCCCCCCCCCCTGTCACATATTGTCACCCCCCTCCCCCAGCCCCCCAAATAGTGTGACATCATTTATGGACGGCTCCTTTCCATCTTTGAGAGTAATCACATATGAGGCCCGAGGCCCAGTATTTTGGCGGTATCTTTGAGTATTTCAACACTACGCAATACCGAAATAATTTGCATTAGTTATATTATTTTTAGTATCGATTATCCAAATTGTAGTGAACGTCGAATAACGAACGATATATCGATTATCGTATGCATTACTAATATAATACATTTGTACATAATTTATAGTTGCCCCAACACAAGTATTCTGAAGCTTATGGCACAGCCGAGTCCAAGGTGACAACTTAATATTCTACTCCGCTAATTCCTACCATCTAATCTAAACAGGTCCATTGGTGATCATTTAAGACCTTCCGTTGGTTACCTGTAACGGTGGGTGTGGCCAAACCGCCTGTGCACTCCACTAAGCCGAACCGTGCATTTACGAATGTGTGAAAGAACGCCAGGTATCTGTTGATTTTCTTTCAATTGGCGCGGTTGAAGGGGGCAGTAGACAATGACCTGAGATCGGTATGCGAATACTTTCGTTGGGACTAGTATATTATCAGTTTCTCGTATAATCAAGAGTGTTTTAAATGATGAATACAATTGAATAGTTGTGTGCAATTACACTACTCATGGCTAAATGACAAGTATGATTAGTTACTTATCTCTACAAGTAGATAAGTCAACATTTTACATGAATCAGCCGATGGGTTTTCTCATTCGATCACACTTTAGACTGGTTTTCTTTTGTTTATTGGATACTGTTATTGATTCACCGTTCTTGCGTAAGTCTTATCAAACATGCAGACAAGTAATTATTATAAGTACTTTATTTCTTTGTCTATATTAATTTTTAGATTATGGATCTTCGTATTGATAATCGTTATCGTATTGTATAGACAAAGAAATAATAAATATACATAACGACTGATAGTACTTAATTTAATGACACGAATTAGATTTTGTAATTTTCGCCAGTAAAAGAAAATTGTTCGATCTTGTTTCCAAAAATTGTTCCAGAATAGTCATGAGTAGAAGATATTCGAAAAAAATCGTCTGTGTTCGATTAAAATTAAACAATTTCAACACTATCTCAAATTGCCTAATTTGATCAGACCGAACCTAATTCTTCTTACTTTTTCTTAGAATATCAGTTAATGTTGGTTTATATCAATTTAAAGCGAACAAAAAGGCCTGGTGTGTTCTTTTCTTCTTCGTGCGTGAATTTGGTTTCGAAAAGGGGAAGGGGGGGGGGGGGGGGGGGGATTAGCACGATATAATATGGGCAGCGAATAAACAACTCTCCGTTTTTACAATGTTTTCAAAATGTGCTAATTCCATCCTACTTTAAGGGTTCTGAGTTTCTGAGAATAAGCCATATAAAACATCCGGCATGCAATAATTCTCATCATATAACAAAATCAAGTCTTATTACGCTTTTTAAAGTTTCCCTTCTGTAACCAGTCTCACTTTTACAAAGAGCCTAGATTTTTTTTTTTTTATATGGTCCATTTATAAAGTAGGCCAGAGATGGCGGACCCCTTTTTGGCTTGAGTGCATTTATTTACAAACTATTGAATTTACTTTGTCCAGGCGTAACATATTCTCAAAAAAGGCCCAGTCTGTAGGGCTGACCAAACCACAGTGCTATGATTACTAAGATTTCGATTTTGTGTTTCAATCTCGAGATATAATTAAAAAAAAAATGAAAATTTTCTGCAATTTTTGACATAGAGGTATCCTTCGCTTTTCCTTCTCTTTAAAACTCCACCTCCTCCTCTTTCACCTCCTTCTCTCCTCCTCAACCAGCATCTGTTCACTCCTGGTCGGCGAGGGTATAGTGGGGTAGACCCTTGGGTGGAGACCTGGCCGGGGGGTATTGGTTGGCGGACGTCATGGGGGGGTAGGGGAGCACCCCTATCTATAGGACGACATAACGCGAGTAGTGATGGAGTTGAACGGAGCGCTCAGGGGCATAAACTTGTCCATCTAACGGTGTAGACTACCTTTCGTGGGTAGCGCAGGAGATGGCAACACTGCAGTCGGTAACACACTGTTAGTGATTGGCAAGCCTGTAGATACGCGACCACTTATACACTCTTGTGATTGGCAACACTGATAACTGTCCAATCACTGATTCATATGTTTCGTAGTTTGAAATATCGATCTTTGATTGGTTATCGCTCACTCGTCGATGGTGTTCAAAGCCTACAGGATTGTTTTAGTCACTTTAAAATTTAAGTCCCCCACTGAAAATCAGTTTAGTTACTGAGTGGGTAGTTTTATTTATTTATTGCAGATACACGCACTAACACACTGTTGTATAGTACTTTTACGGCCTAAGACACTATATACGGCACTGGAAAGAAACTGTATGCATTCTGGTGATACAAAAATCAAGTCAATAATAAGAATTTATGAACCATTGAATTGTTGAACTGAAAATGGCGGAGGCAATCGTAACTCTTGACAGTTTTAGTAACGTCTACACAGACAGTCTATGACTATAAACACCATACGCAAAGATACTACCTACGCCGCACTAAAGCGAGACTGTATGCATTCAAGCCGTAAACAAATTAAGGTTATGTTTAGCTATCAATTATTGAGTATTGAAATGGCGCACAGGTTAGCAACGCTATCTTTCGACAGTTTTGGTTGTATAATATACATTCACTGTATAGTGTCGAGCTAAAATATTAGCCTATACTTCTGCATCGAGACTTATTAATACACTGACGCAATCGTACAATGTCGATACTAATGCAGAGAGATAGATAGCTGTTGTAATCGACAAAACACTCAAGCTGATATACACCAGATTGGAAGTAGGTAATGTTGGTACTACTGCAAGACACTGTCGTGATTGTCTTGCTAAGGTTGGTACTAGACAAGATATGTCACCTAGTTTAACACTGGGCTACCACAAAAGACGCTTTACTAATGTCAGTACTACTGCAAGAGACTGTTGTGATGATTGTCTTGCTAAGGTTGGTACTACACAAGATATGTCCCCTAGTTTAACACTGGGCTACCACAAAAGACGTTTTACTAATGTTGGTACTACTTCAAGAGACTGTTGTGATGATTGTCTTGCTAAGGTTGGTACTACACAAGATATGTCCCCTAGTTTAACACTGGGTTACCACAAAAGACGCTTTGCTTATGTTGGTACTACTGCAAGACACTGTTGTGATTATCTTGCTTAGGTTGGTACGACACTTGATATATGTCCAATTTACCACTGGGTTTCACCACAGAAACTGCTGTACTAATGTTGGTACTACTGCAAGACACTGTCGTGATTGTCTTGCTAAGGTTGGTACGACACAAGATATATGTCCAATTTACCACTGGATTATACCACAGAATATGCTGTACTAATGATGGTACTACTGCAAGACACTACAATTACACTTAATAAAGTTTGTCGTGATTGTCTTGCTAAAGGTTGGTACTACACTATAGATAGGGTTGCCCACTAAAACACAGGTTTATATACGACGCTGTGAGAGTTGGTATTACGCATACCAATACACTAAAATATAGTTGAACAATGGAATAAAAATAAGTGTTGATGTTCAGTGCAACAAACACAATAGAGACAAACATAAGCGCGTAGAAATTCACTAAACACAGTTGAAATAAAGTACAAACAAATATTCTTGATGTTTTTGCAGTAAACACAATAGAGAATAAGTATTGTTATTACGGTTATATAGTTGGCACTACTGTAGAAAGCTGACGTAACGACACGACACAACGTTAAAACCGTTGTGTCGTAGACAATACACACTCAACGTCGGCTAAACTGTTACAGAATCTTCAACAACGCGACCGACACTATATAACGTCGAAACCACACTGACTGAGCACTGGAACCTATGAAGCTGTGTGTCACTCGTAGACAATACACACTCAGCGCGGTCGGCTGGCTCAATTGACACAGCCGATCTTTGACCTTGAGTTTATAATATACAACAAAGACAGTTCTGCTACACCGATTCTTATCTATCAGCCACTCCAGAAGTCTTTATTGTCGCACGTAAGACAATAGTACTGATAACAAGTGTTTTATCTCAAAAGAGAGGTCGACAATTTTTTTTTAAATTTATTAAATGGAAATAAATGTGGGTTTGTTTTTTATTGGTGGAAAAAATGTATGTTGATGTTTTTGTTCTTGAATAAAGGAAGGGGATTTGATAACATTTTTTAATGTATTTATTTTTTACCTTTAAATATAGATAGCTGTTGGTTATTGTGTCACGAGTTAGGAAATTTATAACTTATAGGGGGACTTTGTTGTATGTGTGATTCATGGAAAGTGGAGAAGATGGATAATGATGGTTTTCGCATCGCTTTTCTTTACAGTAATTATATAAAAACTAATCTTCGTGAGGCTTTTTTCGATCCACTTCACTGAAGTTGAGTTGAGCAATATATTGAACTTATCCAAATGCAAATACGATTGTTCCCACGCTAAATTTGTAATATCAAATCAATGTATTTGTTATTCAAAGGCGGAATCGCCATCGGGTTTTGTGATTGAATGTGGACACTCACACACAGAGCACACAATTTAGAATTTTTTGAAATAACTTGAAAAGAGTGATTATTATCTTAAATTTAGAAAATTGTGGAATAATGCTCGGCTAGATTTTGTCAAGATATAGGGCGGGGGGTATTTGAGAAATATATGGACGTGGATTTCAAGGGACAAGAGATTCTATAGTAACTTGTTTTATTCTTATGTAAATTTTGGTATTTTATGGGTCCAGTGCTTTTCCTGCGTTTTCATTGTATAATTTTATTTATTGCCGCCTTTGTAAATCAGTTTGTACTTTGTAGCTGAAAAGGATATGAGAAAAATAAATATATCAACTTAGAACCACTGGCTTGGACGACTTCACAACCAACCAAAGTCCGTCCATCTCCTGGCCGAGGTTAGACAAGCCCCCGCCAGGGGATCTACGGACCTCGGCGCAGCATTATGAGATGCGATCACGTGCTGTATAGAATAAATACACGCTGACTAGAGAGCGTAACGCTACAAGCGGGCGTTATTTGCATTAGACGTTCTTGCGGGTCTAGGTTTTGTGCACCAGCTAATTAGCGTAGCCAAACACTCGTTGTGAAATGTGAATTATTTTAAGCGGCACACGGGACTAGATTGCATAAAGATACAGTAGAGTAATTCTGTAGGCGAGGCATATTTTATATTCTTTCTTTTGGTATTTCAAATACATTCATACTTTACTTAACTTTAGCAACGAAGCACTCAATAAATTCAAAGTTGTTCTGAATCGGCCTTGTTGATTCTGACATTTGTCCGCAGGTGTTCGCACTGTCCAATCACTGACTCACGTGTTTCATATTTGAAATATCGATCTTTTATTGGTTATCGCTCACTCGTCGATGGTGTTCGGAGTCTACAGGGTTGATTTAGTCGCTTTGAATTTAAGTCCACCACTGAAAATCTGTCTTGTTACTGAGTGGGTAGACTCTAAATGTGAATGTATTTATTTATTTATTTTATTGTACTTAAGACCAGTGTAAGGCACAATGCTCTCTTTAGTCTGATAAGTGATGATTGATGAATGACAATGATCGAGGGAGGGAAGGAGGTGAAGCCTGGTACCGGCACGTAGCCTACTTCTGTCGAGTAGTACCAATAAGACCATCGGCTTTACGTCCCATCCGAAAGGACGGTGTAACTTTGACCAGTCATATAGGTTCCTCCACTAACCTGGACTGCCGAGCAGTTGACGAGAAGAACGAAGCTGTTACACAAGCTTTCGAACCCTCCAATCCGCTCTTACCAACGGTAACTAGTGTTTCAGGGAAGAGTGTACGGTAGGGTATTCTTATGATTGTTAACACAATCCAAGACTTCATCAATCATAACAGTAGACATCCAAAGAATAGAAATAAAAACAAAACCTCTTCATTTCCCAGTATTGTTCACGTGAAGTGTATTAAATTAATATTATATAAGCCCGAGCAACGAAGTGAAATCGCATCGCACAACGCAAAGTAAACAGACTAGAGACAAGGTTAAAGAAATCGAGACTGTTTTATTTGTTTTTATAATTAATTAACTGTTTCGTATTATTTAATAGTAGGCACAGGAAAACTTGTGTTTATCACTTTACTCTCCATATCCGTGTTTTACAATAATAATATGCATTTCAAGGAATTAGCACAAGTTCAGCTATATAACACGGTCAGTGTTACTGGCTACTGTCAAGAAAGAAAAAGAGGAAGTCAATATAAAATAACAAAAAATTGAATTTGTTAATTATAATACTAGCAATATGTATACATTTTAAAACATAATTAAATAATAAATAAAACATGAATAAAACAAAAAATAAAAAAATAAAACATAATTATGGAAAACATTCCATAGACCAATAGGCCATTGGTCTATGAAATTTTTTCTTTAATTACTAGAATCTTTGAAATGAGTACGTATAGTAATAATATACCTCTTTTTCTACTGCTAACAATTATTTTATTGCTTGGGAGATTTTCCCAGAATATGCATATTATGCTATTGCTGGAGCTTTGTCGCACATATTTTCGTTGTCAAACTGCGTTTACCTTCTCTAGCACTAGAATATTATAATATCTTTGCACTAGACCAACCGAATAACCGATCGATTCTAAAATACTCGTCGCTTCGTCATGGTTGTGTTTCAAGTATATAGAAGAGTGGTGGAGCTGACCTCCCCCCCCCCCCCCCCCGTGTATGTTCGACTAAAATGATATGTCATTATATTTGCTTCACTGTCATGCTATATAGCTATGGCCTTGACCTGTAGAAGCAGCAACCCGCCCACAGCCTACTAAACAACGGTGACTCAGTGTTGACTAGACCCGTTTTATTTAAATAAATAAAATAAATATATAAATTCACAACTAGAGTCTACCCACTCAGTAACGAAATTGATTTTCAGTGGGGGACTTTAATTTAAAGCGACTAAACCAACCCTGTAGGCTCCGAGCACCATTGACCAGTGAGCGATAACCAATCAAGATCGATATTTCAAATACGAAACATATGAGTCAGTGATTGAACAGTGCAAACACCTGTGGACAGATGCCAGAATCAACAAGGCCGATTCAGAACAATTCTTAGAATTTATCGAGTGCTTCGTTGCTAGGACGACTACAAAGTCCGCCCCTGTGTCGTCACAGCCCCCTTGTGCTATACAAATATTGAATTCGCGATAAACGGTATTTTTCGTGGTATGCTACACCATTAATAAGAATACCACATCGAAAATGCTAGAATATTTTTTTAGACGGTTTGTAATGCCCAATTTTGATGGTTGTTTAAATGTTCCGTTCAAGATTCCTTGAATTCAAGAACAAAACACCATCAAAACATACGTGTATACTGTATATAGATAATTAAATACAACAATACTCCAGATTCTTTGATTCGTATTTGTACTTGAATTTTAATAGCTATACTTTTGGACGGTTCAATGTTTTCCGTTCAAGTTTTCAAGGACAAAGAGATCATCAAGTCAAAAATGGAACATCCTTGTATTTTATTATCTACGTACTATGTTTCTTGATGCTATTTTGTCCTTGAATTTATTTAACCATTCCAAAATATTATATTAAATCTCACGGTCCCCGTGCTACAATAAGATTCTTAGGTAAGGATAGACTACGGTCCGCCCCCCCCCCCCCCAATTTTCTTCCGCCGGAAGAGAGCCAAGGTCATGTGACCTGTCGTATAGTAATGTCTGTGACAGGTATCGCTAGGATGTCAAGTATAAGGTATTATTACAGGAACTCCGCGTCTCCTGGCTGTGACTAGCGAAGGTCTTACTAACTGACAAGAAATATTATGGCGGTACTGATTCATTGTCCCAGCTGTATCCACTCAATTACACCGATAGAGGTGACTCAGCGGTAAGACGCGAGACTCTAATTCGGGAGGTCGCCCGTTCGATTCCGGCCACCGGCAATCCTGACTGAAGAGTTTCCGAGGTTTGCCTCAGTCGTAAAGGCGAATGCTGGGATTGAGTCCTACTACCAGCCCTCGGACATTCCTTCCCAGCTGTCCAAACATCTTAATAACCTAGTTAGTCACCTGAAGAGGGCACATCAGGTAAAACTGGCGTGCACGCTATAACGGGTATTCCTACGAGAAATTATTATTATTACTCAATTATTATGGCCGGATTCACGACAAAGTTTAACTCTTAAGTACGAAAATAGGCCTACTCTAAACTAGCTAATTTCTTGGTTAGGTATGTCTGATCTTTTGACTTCCAACTAAATATTTAAGTGTTCGCTTACTTGTTTTCACCATGGGAACCACCAAATAGAGGCTTTGAAATCAAAGTCAGCTGCAGACACCCAAAATATTAGTTGGATCTCATAAGACCCATCATTAGTTAGTTAGTTAGTTAGTTAGTTAGTTAGTTAGTTAGTTAGTTAGTTAGTTAGTTAGTTAGTTAGTTAGTTAGTTAGTTAGGTAGTTAGTTAGTTAGTTAGTAAAGGTTGGTTTTAAGATCTAAGGGTAAACGAAATTGAATCAAGCCAGTATAGCATATAGGCGTGCACATAACTTCCTAAAATTAAGAGCTAAGACAAAAGTTGAAACCATCGCAACTTGTTAGCTCTTATCCCTAACATTGTAAGCCCAGCCAATGAGAGGGGACCTTTTATTAATCCAGCCAATGGTAGCGATCCTAAGTAAACTTGACATTTACATTAATCAAACTACAATATACAAACAAAATTAAATAAGTAAATACAAATATTATTCAATAATACATCGGTTTCATAATAAACTGATTCACATTATAATATTAAATTAACCCCCAATAGTTGGTTACCGACCGCGTCCCCCCCCCCCCCCCCCCCCCGCCCCCAACACACGTGTACGCAACGAAGCGAATCGAGACGACCGAAGGTCCAGTCACTGAAGAGGATAGTTGGGGTTTTACGGCCCATATTTTCGCAACAAGGCTAATCGAGACGATGAGTGAGGATGAAAAAACGCCACATGACATCCATGCCCAAGCCAGGATTCGAACCTGGAACGCAGAGACGGCGGTTTCGGCCAACTGCGCCTGCCCAGTTACTGAATGAATAATAATAATAATAACAATGATGATAATAATAATAATAATTGGGCAAGAGATTAGCATTAGAAAACAACGGAGGCAGTATCGACAACGTCTGGATACGCTTTCCGAGCACGCGGCCGCAGTCTGGCGGGAAAGTGGGTTACTACGATCAGACACAGAGTGGAGAGTGTCAAACGAGAGTCAAGGAAGGAAATATCATCATACTTAGCTAGCTAGCTCGTTAAGAGCAGAGGAAAGCGAGTGAGCTATAAAAGCTACTGTCGTCGAGGTGAACGGAAGGCACTGGTTGTTGACGGGAATGGGTGTTAAAACCGCGCAAAATAATTTTTTTTTTTTATTATTATATGATGAGAACGCTTTCAAAATATTAAAAAATGTATTCTGATACTGCCATTGGTTTTGTATCAGTAAAAGTAAATGTATACAGTTGTTTTTGAATGTTTGTATCATTTTTTTATTTTATGGTATCAAAGTTACGACAACCTAATTAAGACGAGGTATCAAGTTCCTGTACATCACATCCGACGCATCTATCACGATACCAGAGTGCGTGTATGTTTGCCAACACACAGGACATTCTTTCCATTGTTATAAGAGGACGTTTAATAATAATAATAACTTAATAAAATATAAAATTAAATAGCCTAAAATTAAATATTTAAAAAAAAAATTAAAAAAATACAATATCTTAAAAAAAAAAAATCTTAATTTTATGGTATGATCATAACGAAACCCTAATTATAAATCTTTATTAACGATCAGGACGTGGGAAAAGTGTCACATCCGACTCATCAACTATGAGATGTAATTAGTCCAGCACGTGTCTTGTCTGTCAACACACTGGCCATTGTTTCTATTGTCATTATAGGACATTGACACGACACACGAGGCTGTGTTTATCACGGGGGGCGAAGTAGGCTAGTTACATATTCGTCGGGGGGGGGGGCGAGGAGGGGGGAGAGGGGGCTGTGATGAAATATTATTGTCTCCGAAGTCCGGACGCAATAACACACTAGAATAATAGGAACTGTAATGTTATAGTTTTAGTGTTGTTCCAGTTTAATTACGAAATAGAGGATTACTCACACTATTGAAGCACGTGCAAGTACACATACTTTCCTTGGTATAGAGTAGATAAAGTGTGACCAGAGTAAATACGATCAACGATAGAAGTGGCTCAGCGGTAAGACGCGATACTCGAATTTTTTTGAACCATCAACTATGCAGGCTGTATTCACAGATAACTAATAGTCATTTCGTGCAATTTGTTATCTTTGCTGTACCTCTAGGTATAGTTGCCATTAATTGAATATTCTCTGTATAACTCAAGTTTATTAAATATACTCAGCATGTAACTCAAGTTTATTCAACCTACTCAGCATGTAACTCAAGTTTATCAAATCTACTCAGCATGTTACTCAAGTTTATTAAATCTACTCAGCATTTAACTCAAGTTTATTCAGTCTACCCAGCATGTAACTCAAGTTTATTCAGTCTACCCAGCATGTAACTCAAGTTTATTCAGTCTACCCAGCATGTAACTCAAGTTTATTAAGTCTAATCAGCATGTAACTCAAGTTTTTCAAATCTACTCAGTATGTAACTCAAGTTTATCAAATCTACTCAGCATGTTACTCAAGTTTATCATACTACTCAGCATGTAACTCAAGTTTATTAAATCTACTCAGCATGTAACTCAAGTTTATTAAATCTACTCAGCATGTAACTCAAGTTTATCAAATCTACTCAGCATGTAACTCAAGTGTATTAAATCTACTCAGCATTTAACTCAAGTTTATCAAATCTACTCAGCATGTAACTCAAGTTTATTAAATCTACTCAACATGTAACTCAAGTTTATTAAATCTACTCAGCATGTAACTCAAGATTATCATACTACTCAGCATGTAACTCAAGTTTATTAAATCTACTTAGCATGTAACTCAAGATTATCATACTACTCAGCATGTAACTCAAGTTTATCAAATCTACTCAGCATGTAACTCAAGTTTATTAAACTACTCAGCATGTAACTCAAGTTTATCAAATCTACTCAGCATGTAACTCAAGTTTATCAAATCTACTCAGCAAGTAACTCAAGTTTATCAAATCTAATCAACATGTAACTCAAGTTTATCAAATCTACTCAGCATGTAACTCATGTTTATTAAATCTACTCAGCATGTAACTCAAATTTTTTAAATCTACCCTGCTTGTATTGCTTATCTAATCCATACACGACACAAGTTTATTTCCATCTACCCAACTACTGAGCAATAAGATGCGTTGTGACAATGTTCGTTCAACATCAATGCTATGTTGTATTTACTATGTACATATGGACAAAGACACCTTACTACTCTACTGCGATAATATAACGATCATTCGACATTATAACGACAGCTCGACATGAGAATCAGAATTTAAGGGTTTTTATGTTCGTATGTTTAAAACAACATACATAATCGAAATTTTGGAATTATGTAGGGTTAGATACAAAATTACGAGATATTAAAAAAAATTATGAAAATTTACTTCGATCAACAGACATTTAATTCAAAATTAATATAACTTTTATGAGAAAACCTGCATGGAGATATTGATAATATTTAGCTCCGCATCATTCCAAAATTTCGATATTTTAAAGATACAGACAAAAAGCCTTACATTCTAATATCTCAGGCTTCTTTTTTAACACACACACACAGGGTTGCACCACCACCACAAACATACAAGAACATGCATCTTACCCCCACCCCCGACTCCGGTGACACCACAGACACAGACATGAGGAGCAGTCAGCTGTTTAGCTATCACCATTCACCAGACACCATCACCACGATGAGAGCAGAGCAGAGCAGAGCAGAGAGCTACGGAGCAGTCAGCTGTCACCATTCACCAGACACCATCACCACAATGAGAGCAGAGTAGAGAGATACTGAGCAGTCAGCTGTCACCATTCACCATCACCACCTCGAGCAGCAGAGCAGAGCAGAGAACTACAGTAGTTAGACATGTACCATGATGTAGACACCTTGCGGCACTGACGGGAACTGACTGACTGATACCAACCAACACAATAGACCGGTGGAAGGAAAACTAAGAGAGAAACTACGCTACGCTACCTAGCGGATCGATTTGTGACGTCATCGGATCGAAGTTATACTCTGGGTGGATGGGTGGATGGCGTGACTTGGTCGCTTATTTAGTTGGGGTAGTTAGGGGTGGGTGTGGGAGGGTAGCTGCCCCCCCCCCCTCCCCACCCAAATAGAAGAAATAAATAAATTCACATTTTAGAGTCTACCCACTCAGTAACTAAACTGATTTGCAGTGGGGGAATTTAATTTAAAGTGACTAAACCAACCCTGTAGTAGGCTTCGAACACCATCGACGAGTGAGCGATAACCAATCAAAGATCGATATTTCTAATACGAAACATATTAATCAGTGAGTGGACAGTGCGAACACCTGCGGACAAATGTCAGAATCAACAAGGCTGATTCAGAACAACTTTGAATTTATTGAGTGCTTCGTTGCTAGGATGGCTCCAAAGTCATCGTTTACTTATTCCAAAGCCAAGAAGTAATGTAATTGAATCAACATTAGAAGTTAAAAAACTTCTGCCTGAAGCGGGATTTGAACCCGGGACCTTTTGCATTGGAAGCAGGGATGCTAACCACTGGACCAACGAGCCACCTACATAGGCCTTTATAACAATAATAATTTTTCGTAGGCATCCCTGTTATAGGGAGTATTCACGTGACGTCACATCGGCCATATTGGAGGCCACCTATAGTACTATTTCAAAATTTTATTTAGCTGTCAATAGAAAACGAATAATATTGTTTACGGGGAAATATGCGAGTTTGAACACGTATATCTCCCGATAGAGTTTACGGAAAAGATTATTTGTGCCAATGTAAACAACAAAAAGAGTGGCCGAAATAAGAAAGAATTTATTTAAGTTTTTTTTTTTAAGTAATAATAGCAAATAATAATAATAATAATAATAATAAAGTTAAGAACAGTTGAACTATCAACAAAATGCCAGCTGAAACATAGTAACAATGAACTACCAATAACTTGCCATTGTGGCCTCCAGTATGGCCACCATGCGCAATATGTGAATACACACATACACCAGCTTTACCTGATGTGTTCCTCTTCAGGTGACTCACTATAGGTATATTAGGGTGTTTGGATAGCTGGGGATGAATGGACGAGGGCTGATGGAATGAGTGACTCAGTCCCAGCATTCGCCGATTAAGGAAAATCTCGGAAAAAACCTTCAGTCAGAACTGACAGCATCGAACCGGCGACCTCTCGAATTAGAGTCCCGCGTCTTTGTCTTACCGCTGAGCCACCTCTATCGGTGGGCTCTATACCTCAGACATCCCCCAGTGGGTACAGATGGGCAGTGTCGAAAATCTGCCGAGGAACTGGTACCTTATCGTGGTGGGCAGGTTTACGTGCTTTGGTGATCCCGAGAGCTATGCCGGCGGAAGCATATGCTTCTAGTTGGGGTCACATTGCCGGACAGGTCGAGGGGGAGAAGTCAGACGAAATGCAGTCCAATAACTCCCTTTGCTCTTTCTGTCCTTCTCCCCGACCTCCTACTTGCCCCTTTCCACCAACCTTTCCGTCCTCCTCCCCACCATCTTTAAGTATCTCCCACTCATCGTCGCGATTAGAAAGTTGCAAAAATATAGAACGTAAAACCCAAATATCATCATCACTTGATATTAAATTTTTTATTTTTTTATTTTGTATGGAATCACAACCCTACGATAGCGTGGAAGGCGCCTTCTCTATAATTCCTGCTCTCCTGTCACCACTTTTCCACTGTCGCAACGTTCGCGTCTCCTCCTAGTTGTTCTACGCTCCCGCGCCATCATCAATGGTCCACACGGAAGCTTGTGGATGGTCCACAGGGAACGCTTGTGAATGGTCCACACGGAAGCTTGTGAATGGTCCACACGGAAGCTTGTGAATGGTCCACACGGAAGCTTGTGGATGGTCCACACGGAAGCTTGTGAATGGTCCACACGGAAGCTTGTGGATGGTCCACAGGGAACGCTTGTGAATGGTCCACACGGAAGCTTGTGGATGGTCCACAGGGAACGCTTGTGAATGGTCCACACGGAAGCTTGTGGATGGTCCACATGGAAACTTGTGGATGATCCACACGGAAGCTTGTGGAAGGTCTACACGGAAGCTTGTGGATGGTTCACACGGACGCTTGTGGATGGTCCTAACAGAAACTTGTGGATGGTCCACACGGAAGCTTGTGAATGGTCCACACGGAAGCTTGTGGATGGTTCACACGGAAGCTTGTAGATAGTTTACACGAAAGCTGTGGATTGTTCACATGGATACTTGTGGATGGTCCACACGGAAGCTTGTGGATGGTCCTAACGGAAGCTTGTGGATGGTCCTAACGGAAGCTTGTAGATGGTCCACACGGAAGCTTGTGGATGATCCACACGGAAGCTTGTGGATGGTCCACACGGAATCTCGTGGATGGTCCACACGGAAGCTTGTGGATGGTCCACACGGAAGCTTGTGGATGGTCCACACGGAAACTTGTGGATGATCCACACGGAAGCTTGTGGATGGTCCTAACGGAAGCTTGTAGATGGTCCACACGGAAGCTTGTGGATGATCTACACGGAAGCTTGTGGATGATCCACACGGAAACTTGTGGATGATCCACACGGAAGCTTGTGGATGGTCCTAACGGAAGCTTGTAGATGGTCCACACGGAAGCTTGTGGATGATCTACACGGAAGCTTGTAGATGGTCCACACGGAAGCTTGTGGATGATCTACACGGAAGCTTGTGGACGGTCCACACGGAAACTTGTGGATGATCCACAGGGAAGCTTGTGAATGGTCCTAACGGAAGCTTGTAGATGGTCCACACGGAAGCTTGTGGATGGTCCTAACGGAAGCTTGTGGATGGTTCACACGGAATCTCGTGGATAGTCCACACGGAAGTTTGTGGATGGTTCACACGGAAGCTTGTGGATGGTTCACACGGAAGCTTGTGGATGATTCACACGGAAGCTTGTGGATGGTTCACACGGAAGCTTGTGGATGATTCACACGGAAGCTTGTGGATGGTTCACACGGAAGCTTGTGGATGGTCCACACGGAAGCTTGTGGATGGTTCACACGGAAGTTTGTGGATGGTCCACACGGAAGCTTGTGGATGGTCCTAACAAAAGCTTGGAGATGGTCCACACGGAAGCTTGTGGATGGTCCACACGGAAGCTTGTGGATGGTTCACACGGAAGCTTGTGGATGATCCTAACGAAAGCTTGTGGATGGTCCACACGGAAGCTTGTGGATGGTCCACACGGAAGCTTGTGGACGGTCCACACGGAAGCTTGTGGACGGTCCACACGGAAGCTTGTGGGTGGTTCACACGGAATCTTGTGGATGGTCTTCACGGAAGCTTGTGGATGGTTCTCACGGACGCTTGTGGATGATCCACACGGAAGCTTGTGGACGGTTCACACGGAAGCTTGTAGATAGTTTACACGGAATCTTGTGGACGGTCCACACGGAAGCTTGTGGATGGTCCACACGGCAGGTTGTGGATGGTCCACACGGAAGCGTGTGGATGGTCCACACGGAAGCTTGTGGATGGTTCACACGGAAGCTTGTGGATGATCCACATGGAAGCTTGTGGATGGTTCACACGGAAGCTTGTGGATGGTTCACACGGAAGCTTGTGGATGATCCACATGGAAGCTTGTGGATGGTTCACACGGAAGCTTGTGGACGGTCCACACGGAAGCTTGTGGACGGTCCACACGGAAGCTTGTAGATGGTCCACACGGAAGCTTGTGGATGGTTCACACGGAAGCTTGTGGATGATCCACATGGAAGCTTGTGGATGGTTCACACGGAAGCTTGTGGATGGTCCACACGGAATCTCGTGGATGGTCCACACGGAAGCTTGTGGATGGTTCACACGGAAGCTTGTGGATGGTCCACACGGAATCTCGTGGATGGTCCACACGGAAGCTTGTGGATGGTTCACACGGAAGCTTGTGGATGGTCCACACGGAATCTCGTGGATGGTCCACACGGAAGCTTGTGGATGGTTCACACGGAAGCTTGTGGATGGTTCACACGGAATCTCGTGGATGGTTCACACGGAAGCTTGTGGATGATCCACATGGAAGCTTGTGGATGGTTCACACGGAATCTCGTGGATGGTCCACACGGAATCTCGTGGATGGTCCACACGGAAGCTTGTGGATGGTCCACACGGAAGCTTGTGGATGGTCCACATTTCAACCGGTCGGGTACTCTACGTTCGACCACCGCTTCAGCGAGACAAAAACAAAAAAATCCAGAACTTCTCTGCACCCTGCCAATCACTACACACAACGGGCGTCTTAGTTAGCCGTCGCCTTCTTTGTTGACAGTTGTAAAATTAATGTGAATCTTATCTAAAATCTGGATCGTCAGCCAACGGGGTGGACACACAGTTACAAAAAGGGGACCTTCCCTTATATACGGGGAGCGATACCCGTTCGTAGTCGAGTCGAGGCGACATTCTTCACGTTCAGCTGTCTGTACCGGCTGAGATGGTGAGTGCTTGTGATGATTGACATTTTTAATCTCTACAATACTATCGACTCCCTTTGATGTTAGTGATGGGCAAGTTGCTTCTTAGGTTGGCACGCAGAGTAGTGCCATAAAGGTTGAATGGAAGCAAATGGTTGCTACGCTCGCTTAACGAAGGCAAGTAGTCAAATTAGTAATAAAAAAACACATAAAACGATGGATTCATCCGTGATTCGCAGCAGCAGTATCCAGTTTTGAGTTCATCGTTGGAGGCGGGAGGGGGGTGGGGGGGGGGGGCGATGGGGGGGCGGGGGGGGGGGGGGGGCGATCAACTCGTGACAATGACCTCTAACTGGTTTTGCAAAAAATGCCGGAACTTCATAGTGAAATAGTGAAATAGTTTTAGGTCACATGTTTGAGGGACAGCTCGAACCAACATTAAGGTTTAGTTAGTTGGGCAGTCTAGGCGGTAGAGAAAGAAGGCTCGATCGAGGTTATGTCTCTGGTAAGTACTAAGTAATAGCACAAGACTCAATTGAGGTGGTTGTGACATCCCAGGCGTACAAACAATGTGTTGCTAGGCAAATGCATCGTCGTATCAAAGATTACTGGTCGTATCTTTCTTTGATTGGTGCATATTCAATGTTTGTCCGAAACAAAACACGGCTACACGGCTATTTTTAGAATTAAGTCTTGTGCTATTAAGCAAGCGTCTCCATTTGACCTTTATAGCACTTCGTTCTGTTTTGTTTTTTATATGTCTGTCGATAGCGGTTGAACGGAAAATCCGATCAACTTGAAATTTGTTCCACCATACACAAGCCTCGATGTGGATTGAAGGTGTATAGTTTTGAGGCAAAATCGTTTGAAAAGTTAGAGTTACATCATAGTTACTGCAAAATATTTTTCTGAAACAAAACGACGGCTAAATGTGAGATAGCAATATATTTTTCTACAAATTTCTCCGGTCACGAATACGCTCATTTTATAGCGATTTGATAAATATTGGCAAAGTTACACAAAAGTTACTCGAAAATATTTTTCTGAAACACAGTAACAGCAAAATGTGAGGTAGCTATCTTATAGTAAATTTTTGTCAGAAAATCAGAACAGGAATTCGAACCATGCACGTTCTGCATTAGAAGCACGCAGGAATAAACCCACCGCAGAAAAACATTGAACTTGTAATACGAAATGTTTGACCGTTTAAAGTCGATCGATGAAGTGAACTACCCATTCAATACAACAACTAAACTATTCAAATTAAATGGACATAAAAAAATACTTTTTTTTATTTTAAATTATGAATTTCAAGAATTATTACATGGGAGTAGCATTTAATACTGAACTTCTTGAAATTATATATTTTTTTTTATTAATAAAGTATATTTATAGTTTCTAATTTGAGTAGATTTGACGTAAAATTGACACACCAACGCGAATATCTCGAAAACGGATCGCGTTCGATCATCTTTTTCAAACGTATGTATGTTAGTCATGAAGTTATCTACATTTAAGACGAAAATTTGTTACAATATATTACTTTTTGAAGGTGCTACGCGAAGTTATACGATTGAAAGTGTAGGTTTTTGTTCAGTTACAATGTATAACATAGGGAATTCCAACGCATTTCAACACTCAATAAATAAAAAACTTATAGCGGTAGGTGCATATTTTTTTCTACAATATTCACAAGCTTAATCTCAACTTGCAGTACACACAGTTTGAATGATTTATATTACATGTGCAGTTATCATCGATCGACTTTAAATCATGTGTGTATATGCGCGTTTGCGAGAACCTGATCCGGGTAACCTAACCTGGATCATATGAAATCGTTCGCGTACCTGATCCTAGTAACCCAGGATCAGTTCGATCATGATCAGAGTGATCCGCATTCAGACCGGGATCAGTTGGAATGTATCCTTGCTTACAGCCGGTGTCTAAGTGCGTGGCCCTGCTGTGTGTACTAGCTCTTGTCCGGGGTAAACCACAGGAGATGCCCGGATATTCCAGACAACGTGAAGACACAGCAACCACGGGGTAAGGACACTCTGTGCGGATAAGTACTTTGTACAGTATCTTTCAGAGAAATAAATAAATGAATGAATGAATAAACAAATGAATATACGAATGCATAAGCAAATAAATACACGAATAGATGAAATGGATACAATGGATAAAATTGATAAAATGAATAAAATGGATAAAATGGATAAAATGGATAAAATGGATGAAATGGATAAAATGGATAAAATGGATTTAATGATAAATTGGATGAAATGGATAAAATGGACAAAATGGATTAAATGGATAAAATGGATTAAATGGATTTAATAATAAAATGAATGAAATGGATGAAATGGATGAAATGGATGACATGGATAAAATGGATAAAATGGATACAATGGATAAAATGGATTTAATGATAAATTGGATAAAATGGATTAAATGGATAGAATGATAAAATGGATGAAATGGACAAAATGGATAAAATAAATAAATTTAATAAATTGGAAAAATGGGTAAAATGGATAAAATTAATAAAATGCATAAAATGGATAAAATAGATAAATCTAATTAAATGGATAAAATAGATAAATCTAATTAAATGGATAAAATCGATTAATTGATTTAATAGATTTAATAGATTAATCGATCTATCAATCAATCAATTAATCAAAATCAATCAATCAATCAATCAATCAATCAATCAATAAATAAATAAGAAAATAAACATCGACCTGTCCCATGGCACTAGAAAAGCAGTGTTTAATGTATGCATCGAGTCACTAAAAATATCATTAGTATTTGTTTTAAACATCTGGTACATTTTTATGTTATTCAATTAAAATATAAATACGTCCTAGATACGTTTGGAAAGCCATAGCACGTTGAGTTACGAGTGGCCAAACTATTCATTCATTCATTCATTCATTACACAGTATAATATTTGCACGGTACGTGTTGGTATCAGGGACGCAGGATCGGCGGAGAGGTATCAATCCAACTTACTATGGGACAAGAGGATCGAGGAAAGACTTCGAAGGATTGAAAACATCTTGGGGATCACCGCGAGTGACGGAGACAGCCGAGAAGACTTCGGAAACGTTCGGTTGGAGACGTCAGAGATACGAGGTACAGCAACCGACATAATATTTGAACCAAGGGTAGGATAGAAAACTTCTTTACCCTGTACAGCCACCAACAACATAAAATATCAATCAATGGTAAGTTAGAAAACTTATGAACTCGGTCGTTTCAACATCGGGGTAGTTCGTGAGTTTCTGGTTTAGTGAACATAGCAATGACGACCCTTCGGGGTAGTTCGTGAGTTTCTGGTTTAGTGAACATAGCAATGACAACCCTTCGGGGTAGTTCGTGAGTTTCTGGTTTAGTGAACATAGCAATGACAACCCTTCGGGGTAGTTCGTGAGTTTCTGGTTTAGTGAACATAGCAATGACAACCCTTCGGGGTAGTTCGTGAGTTACTGGTTTAGTGAACATAGCAATGGTGATCCTTCGGGGTAGTTCGTGAGTTACTGGTCGTGTGAACATAGCAATGACGACCCTTCGGGATAGTTCGTGAGTTTCTGGTTGAGTGAACAAAGCAATGATGACCCTTCGGGTAGTTCCCGAGTTTCTGATTGAGTGAACATAGCAATGATGACCCTTCGGGGTAGTTCGTGAGTTTCTGGTTGAGTGAACATAGCAATGACGACCCTTCGGGGTAGTTCGGCAGTTACTGGTCGTGTGAACATAGCAATGACGACCCTTCGGGATAGTTCGTGAGTTACTGGTCGTGTGAACATAGCAATGACGACCCTTCGGGATAGTTCGTGAGTTACTGGTCGTGTGAACATAGCAATGACGACCCTTCGGGATAGTTCGTGAGTTACTGGTTTAGTGAACATAGCAATGACGACCCTTCGGGATAGTTCGTGAGTTTCTGGTCGTGTGAACATAGCAATGACGACCCTTCGGGATAGTTCGTGAGTTACTGGTTTAGTGAACATAGCAATGACGACCCTTCGGGATAGTTCGTGAGTTACTGGTCGTGTGAACATAGCAATGACGACCCTTCGGGATAGTTCGTGAGTTTCTGGTTTAGTGAACATAGCAATGACTACCCTTCGGGATAGTTCGTGAGTTACTGGTCAATTAAACATAGCAATGACGACCCTTCGGGATAGTTCGTGGGTTACTGGTCGTGTGAACATAGCAATGACTACCCTTCGGGATAGTTCGTGAGTTACTGGTCGTGTGAGCATAGCTTGTGAGCATAGGTTGAGGCAACTGGTTGTGTAAGAGCTAATGCGTCTGTTCTGTGCATTCATACAGGTGTGCGTGACGCCAGCAGGTTGAAGCAACAGGTTGTGAAAGAGTTCTTCTCTGAGATGGACCAACTGCGGCCTCGAACCAGCCTCATATCCCCCTACTGGGCGGCGGACCGGGCGGGCAAGGAGGCGCCTGTTAAACCAGAGGCGGACATCTTCCCCGGGTATTGCACGTGCTTCCCAGGAACAAGGGGCCCTACTGGTGATAAAGGGCCAACAGGCGATAAGGGGCCACTAGGCGATAAGGGGCCACTAGGCGATAAGGGGCCACAAGGAGATAAGGGTCCAGATGGGGATGTGAAGGGCCCAACAGGCGACAAGGGGCCACAAGGTGATAAGGCGACAGATGGGGATGTGAAGGGCCCAACAGGTGACAAGGGACCACTAGGAGATAAGGGGCCACAAGGAGATAAGGGGCCAGATGGGGATGTGAAGGGCCCAACAGGTGACAAGGGACCACTAGGAGATAAGGGGCCACAAGGAGATAAGGGGCCAGATGGGGATGTGAAGGGCCCAACAGGTGACAAGGGACCACTAGGAGATAAGGGGCCACAAGGTGATAAGGGGCCAGATGGGGATGTGAAGGGACCACTAGGAGATAAGGGGCCACAAGGAGATAAGGGGCCAGATGGGGATGTGAAGGGCCCAACAGGTGACAAGGGACCACTAGGAGATAAGGGGCCACAAGGAGATAAGGGGCCAGATGGGGATGTGAAGGGCCCAACAGGCGACAATGGGCCACCAGGAGATCAGGGGCCACCAGGAGATCAGGGGCCACCAGGAGATAACGGGGCAACAGGAGATAAGGGGCCACTAGGGGATAAGGGACCTATAGGCGATCAGGGGGAAAAGGGGCGTAAGGGTCTACCTGGAGTTCTGGGTCCCGTAGGAGACCGGGGTAGCCGAGGTCCGAAAGGTAATAAGGGGCGGAAAGGGGAAAGTGGGGAAGACTACTACCAGGGTCAGGACCCCTTTTACCCTGTATACAGACCCCCAAGGAGAGAGTGAATTTTCAACTATGATCCTATTGAATAAGACAAGTCGCAAATAACTTTTCATCATCCTCATAACTTATTACCTACAATACATAAAAACAAAGTATTTATTAAGATGTGTTATATTTATATGTTGATATAATCTCAAATAAAGCCATCATACTTTTATACAAGAGTGTGTTATGTGTTTTCAATAGATTGGGAATGTGCATGAATTTTCTACAGCTCTGAAAGTACGTGGAATATATTGTTATTCATCTAAAGACATCACAAGCCTAATTTAAAAGTTTTAAAATTAATTCATTATACTTCTATACATGTTCAAAGATTTTGATTATCTGTTTCCCGCACTTTTATTTTTAAACGGTTTGTGACGTCAAAATCCATGAAAATCACTGCTTATATGAATGACTTTGCATATAACCTCCTTGGAATTTGCCTACGCCTCCTAGACGAAACAATCAAATTTTCAAGGTTATCAAGCTAACCTTGTCAAAATTTTTACTCAAGCCGTTGTCAAGTCTGCTTTATATGAATAACAACACCCAATATTTACTGATATTCGGCACTAAATGTTGCAGATATGATCTCTGGTGGCGAAATCGTGAACTAATAGTTAGAGGGCAACAAAGCCGCTGGATGTCATTTGTCAGTGTTTATATGAGAATGGCAACGATTCCAAAGAAACATAAGCGATATTGTTGCATCAGTGAATATCCAGCTTTGCTGGATATTTGCTGGTTGCGTTTTGTTTCCAAGATGCCTTTGATATTATGGGGATTTTGGATCAGGGGACACACCAAGCATCCGAAGGCCCGAAGTTCATGTTCTGCTCATAATGTTAATTAACCACATGCAATTAAAAGGCCACCGATTAACACTGCCTCTCTTTCATTGAGGTTCCTTTGGGCTCTATTTGCTTTCAAATATATGTATATTTCAGAATAAAGTTAAAAACTTACTTTGCGCAATAACAAGTTTAGGCGGATCCATGATCTCCTGTCAGTTTGTTACCCTCTAACTGTCAGCCATGTTGCGCAGCAGTGGTGCTATCTCTTGACACATTTAGTGTCGAATTCTATGAAAATAGGTTTGGTATTATTGTTTTTATAGTAATTGGGCTTCAAAATTTATTACTAGGCGTACTAGACATTAATTCGATTTTATATGATTTTAGATATGATAATTTCCAAATAAGCGTTATTTTATTTATCAGTTTATGATTGGTTGATTGCTGATACAGGGAAAGTGACGTATGCCCCGTTTGTCCCGCCATAAATATGTGTGAATCTTTCAGCTCGTTTTTATAAATGAAACTTTATTCCATGTCATCGAAATAAAATATGTTTGTATTCAGGAAGTCAATCCTAATCTAATAAAATGCTAAAAAAAACTTTTACATATTCCCCATTCACACCGACAGCCAAAATACAGTGTTGTAACGCGCTACAAGTAGCACGCTACTTCTCCTTTATAAAACATGAAAGTAGCTGTAAAGTAGCGTCACTACTTTTTTTGAGTAGCTGAAATGAAAAGAAAGTATCTAAGTTACTTTCAAAGATCAAGTAGCTGTAGCTGTAACAGTGCTACTTTTAAAAAGTAGCTTAAAGCCGCGTTCACATAAATGACTAGTGACGATTGACTATTGACTATTGATTAGTGACTAAGCGAATTGAACCATAGGCGATACGTGCTGACGTTCACACAACTTTACTTTTGACTTATGACTATTGACTATTGACTAACGAATTGAAGATATCTGGAAGTCATAGTTACAACCAATCACAACGTTCGCGTTCAGCCAATGAATGTGGAGCAACGGAAGTCAATACCACTATTCAATTACTGTCAAGTGTATATTTGTTTTTGACTATTTCCGGCGAATATTATTTATTTATTATTTTTATGAAGCTGTCATACAATAAAATATTCTTATTTTGAAAACAAATCTTCAAAACAAACAAGAAACATACAAAACCTTCACAACTTGGTTGAGCCCATCATTAAACGTTTTAACTGGTGAACAGTTACTATCGCCATACCTCGTTTTCTTCATAATGTTGCAATTTAATTATTTTGACAGCTCGTTGTTTGTCAATCAGTTTGATTCATTTGTTCTAGGTGGCAGATCATACGTGTCAAAGAACATTGTTGTGTAGTGTTCATATCTTTCTTTGGGTAGTCAATAATCACTAGTCAATAGTCAATAGTCAGCAATCAATAGTCATTTATGTGAATGCGACTTTAACAACACTGGTTAGTCCAGTGGTTAGCATCCCTGCTTCCAATGCAGAAGGTCCCGGGTTCAAAGCCCGCTTCAGGCAGAAGTTTTTTAACATCTAATGTGGATTCAGTTCCATTACTTCTTGGCTTAGGAATAAGTAAACGGTGACTTTAGAGCCGTCCTAACAACGAAGCACTCAATAAATTCAAAGTTGTTCTGAATCGGCCTTGTTGATTCTGGCATTTGTCCGCAGGTGTTCGCACTGTCAAATCACTGATTCATATGTTTCGTATTTGAAATATCGATCTTTGATTGGTTATCGCTCACTCGTCGATGGTGTTCGAAGCCTACAGGGTTGGTTTAGTCACTTTAAATTAAAGTCCCCCACTGTAAATCAGTTTAGTTACTGAGTGGGTAGACTCTAAATGTGAATTTATTTATTTTTATTTTATTTATCCTAAAGTTGACTCAAGATTATTTTACACCTGCTTTCGTCACATCCGGCGCAGTCGTAGCCAACCAGCGAACCGCCCGAGACACATCCGGGCCAATACCGATCGCTGATTGGCTACGAACCCGTCGCCTGTGACGAAAGCATGTGTAAGGTATGGGATAGCTTTATTATCGTTTTCACCCTTAGAAGGAACTAAAACGGAAATTGTGGGCTGGGCTTGTCTGCCCGGTTCATTTGAAAATACCAACCACAATGTCACAAATCTGGAAAGCACGTACTCGACCATGGGCGCGGGTGGGTAGCAGGGCGGCGAGGGGACCCGAGGACCCCCCCCCCCCCCCCGCAGACCATTTTATTACCTTAGTTCAGTTTTAAACGTTGGTCCAGTGGTTAGCATCCCTGCTTCCAATGCAGAAGGTCCCGGGTTCAAATCCCGCATCAGGCATAAGTTTTTTAACTTCTAATGTGGATTCAATTCCATTACTTCTTGGCTTAGGAATAAGTAAACGGTGACTTTGGAGCCGTACTAGCAACGATGCACTCAATAAATTCAAAGTTGTTCTGAATCGGCCTTGTTGATTCTGACATTTGTCCGCAGGTGTTCTCACTGTCCAATCACTGATTTATATGTTTCGTATTTGAAATGTCGATCTTTGATTGGTTATCGCTCACTCGTCGATGGTGTTCGAAGCCTACAGGGTTGGTTTAGTCACTTTAAATTAAAGTCCCCCACTGTAAATCAGTTTAGTTCCTGAGTGGGTAGACTTTGATTATGAATTTATTTATTTGTGTATTTAACAGCAACTGCACCTGTTGCCAAGTGAAGTGATGAGCTGTCAGTTGGTCAGACGGGGCCAGACTGTGACAAGTGTTCCGCCCGCCCTGGTAAGCTATTAAAGGTCTCTCACACCAAGAAGTAAGATAGTGTCAGGGGAGTCAGGACCGCCCACAAGTAGTTTCCAACTTAACAAGCGCGAACCACTGACGTTTTCCCCGATTTTCTAGAACAATTTTTTTGCGTTAAGTTTTTTGACGGTAACGCACAAGAAAACGTGCAAGCAGGTTTGCGTCAAAAAACTTAACTTAACGCAACCAAATTTTACTAGATAATTGGGAAAAACGTTAGTGATTCGCACTTGTTAAGCTGGAAACTAATTGTGGGCGGTCCTGGCTCCCCTGACACTATAGCCCATATCACACTACCATTGGAATCGTAGACTGGAGTCGCCAATTGCAATTGCAATCGCAATCTACAATTATCCAATCACACTTGACCAGCTGACAATCCTAAAATCGTTCAACTAGGAAATAAGTTCAATAATAAAAACTAATAAGACAAGCCTTAATCACAAACAAATATATAATTAAAGTTATTGGCTCTTTGTTTCCATTAAAGTAGTTGTTGCTCAATACGTATTTAACCGTTCTCCTTCCTGATTGGTTCACGTGACTCGGATCTACGATTCACAATTTTATTTTAGAGCTCGGTCTATAAAAAGAATGCAACCGTAGACTGACTGAACTGAGCTACTGCTCATGCGCCGCCAATCGTAAGCTCGAATCTACGATTGCAATTGTCAGTTCGGAACCTAATGTGATATGGTCTTATCTTAGTTCTTC
>OX246747.1:27436665-27459679 GCA_945910005.1 Isoperla grammatica
GAATGTGAATATGACCTATTTTACTACAGAGGTAACTGCTGGGTCTTTAGATGTTTTTCACGCCGCAGACACCGAACAGAAAAGAACAGTTATTGGCTACGCAATGATGAAACCGGAATATGAAAACAAAAAGGATAACGACGTTTTAATTATGAAAATGGACTCACCATTCATGTTCAATGATTATGTTGGTGCGATTACCAGCGCAAAAAGTCCGTTACCCAAAGGGAAAACAATGAAATGTGTTCTCCTGGGATTTGGAACAACAGAAATCCATGTAAATCTAAGGGATGAAGCGGAGTTGTTTTACACTTATGGGACAATTGATGCCGTCAGATATCATCCGTGTGTTAAGAAAACTACGAATACCAGTTATGATGATGGTTATAATCCTCCTGGTTGGAATGAGAAACACGTCTGTGTGGTACCAGTCGACTACCATAGCGCAATCTGCTACGGGGACTCGGGAGGTCCAATTGTCTGTGACGGACTGGATGTTGGGGTTTCAGCTCTAATGATTAATATTGAAAACAACAAGATTGAATGTGGAACCAAAGGAATGGTTTACGTATGTATACCGAATAAGTTACGCATTATAGTTGAGAAACTGTAAGAATGACGGCCCCCCCCCCCGTATCCCCTCCACTGCTACACGCGACCCCCCTCAACTCCGTGAAACAACAAACTGACAAACTGATTTTCAGTTACGTATTTCGTTTTGTCAGGTTGACACGGAGTTGAGAGGGGTCGGGTAGCTGTGGAGGGGATATGGAGGGGGCCGTCATTCTTACATTTTCTCAACTTTACTACAGACAGTATGTTATACCTTGAGTAGCAGAGCGGACTATACCCGACTATACTCAGATCCCCGTTGGGTGAGTTTGATTTTCAACCCGCCAATTGACCTGTATCCGGAATCCCTTGACCTTACCAACCCTAACACTGTCTGAGTCGGGGGTAGAATGAAGCACAGGGTGGCACTGTTTATCGTACAAGGTCTTCCACTTTCCTCTTTCTACCAATTTACCCCGAATTTTTCTCTACTTTCTCCGTGTCTTTGTTTCAAATGTAATTCCACAGCGTCATCATCATATTATTATAAGTCCATGATACCACTAGCCTACCTGCGTAGGCTAAAGATAGACAATAAATAAATATATATATATATCTTGACCCCGTTTCCAACATTAATTTATCGGGTAGGGGGGAGTAGCAAAGTACTCCATGTCTTGGGCTAATGTCTTCGTTGCCGGCTAGCCAGGCCTGACACAACCACCTCCTCAACCTCTTCCTCGATCACTTCTTCCGTTACCAGAGGGCTGTTTAGTAGTTCCCTCCATCTCTCACGGTTTTCCCATAGTCTTTCTGCTTCAACTTCGTTCCATGATCTTCCTCTATTCTCCACACTGACTTTGATCTGATTTATCCACTTGTCTCTTGGTCTGCCTACTTTCTTCTTATGCCTTTCTTCTTGTTGTTGTTCAAACTCTCTTCTTGGTATCCTAGTAAGGTCCATCCTTTTCATATGTCCAAACAAACTAAGACGTTCTCTCTCCAATCTTACCTAAATAAATAAATAAATAAATAAATAAATAAATAAATAAATAAATAAATAAACAGGGTTCGTTTGGTCCAAGCTATGCGACTACCCCTCGAATTCTATTCTCCCACCACCGCGCCAAGCTGACTGTGACTCATCAAGGCTCGGTAGTCATTGCCGTACTATTTGTACCTACTCTATTGTGCACATCAATACAAATATTCCTGTCCAGGGACTGCTTGCTACCTTATCACGGTGAGCAGGTTTGCGATTGCGTGCTTTGTTGATCCCGAGAGCTATGCGGGCGGAAGCGTATGCTTCTGGTAGGGCCACCCTAGAGCCGGACTGGTCGAGGAGGAGAAGTCAGACGAAGTGCAGTCCACACCCCAATCCCCTCTTCTCCCTTTTCTTCTTTCCTCACGCGCCCTCCTACTTGCCCCTTTCCTCCAAAGAGCCCCCAATTTTATCTTCATTATCACCCACTCATCGTCTTGATTAGCCAAGTTGAAAAAATATAAGACGTTAAGCCCAAAAATCAATCAATCAACACAAATAATAAAAAAAAAAAAACGGTTTCAGCCTTATTTATCCAATTCTGTAAAAAAAAAAAACAAGAACAAAGTAGTTTATGATTTTTAAGGTATATCACGACAATTATTATAGATCCATCGTTGAACGTTATTAGCTGCGTGCCCAATCGAAAAATAAATAATTAAAAAATATTTTCGATCATGTTTTAAAATTCAGTTTGAACAGAGTTATTTTTGGCATATTTTAGAAAACTTTAAATGCGAGTGGAACCCCAGCAATTCATTTTGATGGTCCACTTATTTTCTTCTCCTCCATTTATCTCCCATTTGAACAATAGATCTTAATTCAGGGCTCACTAAATCTGCAATGACAGCAATGCACAACACAACCTGCCCAGGGACTGCTACCTTATCGTGGTGGGCAGGTTTGTGTGCTTTGTTGATCCCGAGAGCTATGCGGGCGGAAGCGTATGCTTCTGGTAGGGTCACCCTAGCCGGACTGGTCGAGGAGGAGGAGTCAGACAAAATGCAGTCCACACCCCAATCCCCTTTCCTCCCCCTTCCCCTTTCCACCCCGCCCTCCTATTGTCCCCTTTCCTCCCAACAGACCCCTATTTCATCTTCATATATCACCCACTCATTGTCTCGATTAGCCTCGTTGCAAAAATATGAGACGTTAAGCCCAAATAATCAATCACAACACAACATCTAGGACCAGCTTAGATAGAGCTAATCATGGCTTTGTAGACGAATTATGAAAAATCACCTATAAAGCTCCACTTAGGCCTCTATTTAAGATTTAATGTTTAAGATTTAACGAAATCAAATCAAGCCAAAAGCATTATAGCGTTTACACACTTTGCTAAGTTTTAAGATCATAGTAACGTTAGCTCTTATACCTAAAATTCTTAGTTCAGCCAATAAGAGGCGATGGTCAATGGTATAGCGATCCTTACGTAAAACAGGAAACTAAAACCTTAAACCTTAAATCTAAAAATAAGTGTGTAAGCCGAGCTTTAGCAAATGCTCGATTTTTACCACAGTAGAACCAATAGGAACGGAGGAACCTGCGGATTGGTGACGACGAACTGACTTGGTAGTTCGCCGGGCCTCCGCCAGGCGGAGATCCAGTGTGAATGGGGCTTTGCACTGCCACATTCTCTCACTCGCAGCGCCAGCGTAGTGCCAGCCCTCAGACAAGGTCTACTTGATCTTCGCATAACTTAGCCATGAAAAAACAAGGTCTACTGGATTTACTCCTAGCGGAGTAATTGCGAAGCGCAAAGTTGCGCGCGCGCTACAAGCGATCTAGTGGACCTTGGGCTGATTTACCCATCCACGAGGCTCTGGACTTGAGCTCGAACTATGGTGGCGCTACTTCTATTCCAATGTCTTTGGCAAAATGCTGCCATCACAGCCTGCTGGATGGGTCAAGTAGACCTTGTCCGCGCTGATTTACCCATCCAGCAGGCCATGGATTTGGGCTTGGACGGTGGTGGCGCTTTCTACGTCAAGCTTTGCGTGCAAAGCCCCAAAGGCGAAGCCCCCTCGTGAATGCCCCTCCCCCCCCCCTACCCCCGGGAATAAATCGGCCATAAGCTCTATATATTACTTAATTTTCAAATGGCACGGAAATGTTGCTTGAAGCTTTAACTAAGTAAATAAAGTATTCTGTGTCACAAAAGTAAGTGGCCAGAGAGCTGAAACAAGCAGAAAACAGCATGCGTATCTAAACTCGGCCAAATCTCAAAAATTCAACATGGACATCAAGTGGCCAGCTGTGAGTAAACATGTCAACATAAAATACTAACACTTTCACATTTCTTGAGATATTTTTTTTTTTGCCAAAATAGTATCTTAATACTATTTTTTGTATCCGAATACTTGACACTTAAAAGTAATGTGCAGTGTGGTCGTTTTGAAAATTTGCCCCCCCCCCCCTCCTTCATTCGATGTCTACACCCCCGAGATTTGAAATAGCACCCTTGGGGAGAAAACTCTGAATTCAACACTGCGGAGATCAAGTGGAGACCTCGCTGTTTTATGGTATCATTGGGTTTGAAATAAATAAATTCATTTCCATTACTTCTTGTCTTAGTAATAAGTAAACGGTGACTTTGGAGCCGTCCTAGCAACGAAGCACTCAAAAAATTCAAAGTTGTTCTGAATCGGCCTTGTTGATTCTAACATTTGTCCACAGGTGTTCGCACTGTCCAATCACTGATTCATATGTTTCGTATTTGAAATATCGATCTTTGATTGGTTATCGCTCACTCGTCGATGGTGTTCGAAGCCTACAGGGTTGGTTTAGTCACTTCAAATTAAAGTCCCCCACTGCAAATCAGTTTAGTTGCTGAGTGGGTAGACTCTAAATGTGAATTTATTTATTTATTTATTTATTTATTTATTTATTTATTTATTTATTTATGTTCACGCAGATACACCATTTCTTTGGAGCCGATGAGGATTGGCTCAGAAAGTACATTCCGGAACTTCCTCCGTTCGAAACGGTGAAGGTCAAGCCGCAGCGGTCAGAGTCCGAAGCAGAGCACAAGAAGTCCCCAAGGGGCGGGGCCAACGGGGGCCACGTGTGTTGCACGTGGCTGCTTCTCGTCGAGTTCATCTTGGGGTGGTACATTCGTTTGAGCATTTTTCAATCTTTGCCTGAAATTTTATTTTAATACTATATGCAATACTATATACAGAACATATTATTATTGGCAAAGATGTTGAAAATAAGTTGTACTGTTTTGTCATAGAGTTAACATTTTGGGGTGGATTCGTTAGAGCATTTTTCAATCTTCGCCTAAAATTTTATTTTAATACTATATGAAATACTACAGAACATATTATTATTGGCAAAGATGTTGAAAATAAGTTGTACTGTTTTGTCATAGAGTAAACATTTTGGGGTGGATTCGTTAGAGCATTTTTCAATCTTCGCCTAAAATTTTATTTTAATACTATATGAAATACTACAGAACATATTAATATTGGCAAAGATGTTGAAAATAAGTTGTACTGTTTTGTCATGGAGTAAACAGTTTGGGGTGGATTCGTTAGAGCATTTTTCAATCTTTGCCTCAAATTTTATTTTAATACTATGAAATACTACAGAACATTATATTATATTATGTATTATATTGGCAAAGATGTTTAAAATAAATGGTTCTGTTTTGAAACATTTGTGTTCAATACATTATTGCGTCAAAAACCCCTTTGGACCCCCCCCCCATCATCATATTTCAGCCACTCATCGTCTTGATTATCTATAAATAAGCTATTCGAGACGATAAGTGGGTGATTATGAGGATGAAAAAACGCCACATGACATCCATGCCCAAGGCAGGATTCGAACCTGGAACGCAGAGACCGCGGTTTACTAGGCCAACGCCAACTGCGGCCTCGACCAACTGCGCCGGCCAACTATACTTACAACATTTTAGTTTTCAACCCTTAAAAAGTGGTGGCCCGACAATCCAACTTGCATAGGGGCCCCGTCATTTTCAGTTACGCCATTGCAAGCGTCTCAACCCTATGCTGTGAATCAACGACACTACAAACTAGTTGCCGAGTGTCGCACTCGCACAACACCAACATTACTTTCCATATACGTTGGAGGTTATAATGGCAGGTTTTTAAGCCTTGTCAACACCGCCTTGCTACTTGATAGCGCCACACACGAAACTTCTGTAGTCAACCTCGTGGCGCCATCGGACGGGGTTTTAGTGAAGTGCAGCACTTTGATGTCGGTATAGAAGCAAATATTATGTCCGGCCAAGACTACTATAGCTGTTGAATATCATTGGTTGAGTGGGAGTGGGACACCACCAATGATGGAAAGTTGTTTTGGTTATTATGTTCAGACTTCAGAGGGATAATTTAGGTCCCTAAACTTGCCCCCCTCCCCACCAAATAAACCACTAACGGGAGGGGGGGGGGGGGGGCAAGTTCACGGGCCTAGATAATTTGTAATAAATCACATGGCACATACATGGTAAAAACATAAACAGTTGTAGAAATATATATTATATTAGAAGTTTTACCAAACATTAAACCATTTTCCAATGGTTGCACTGGACCGCACTGAGTACGCCGGCGTTCAACAATTACAACAACAATATACAACAAGTGCACACAATTGCACACTGAGTGCAGCCCAAGGTGCAGCCCTAACTATTTTGAAAATAGTCAAAATACAAAATTATCCCAAAATATTAAAAAAGACGTTTTAAATTTTTTAAAAATTTCCGTTTAAAGAACCTTTCTTAAACTTAATAAACATACGAAATGAATTCAGGATTCAAAGGATAAAGACAAGTATATGAATCCAGCTGACCAATGTGTCATTCGATTCCCTGGGTCAACATGACTGGAAATACTAATTACCGTTGGTTAGAGCAGATTGGAGGGTTCGAAAGCTTGTGTAACAGCTTCGTTCTTCTCGTCAACTGCTCGGCAGTCGAGGTTAGTGGAGGAACCTATATGACCGGTCAAAGTTACACCGTCGTTTCGGATGGGACGTAAAGCCGATGGTCCCCTTGGTACTTTTCGACAGGAGTAGGCTACGTGCCGGTACCAGGCTTCCTCTCCTCCCTTCCTCATCATCATTCATCAATCATCACTCATCAGGCTAAAGAGGCTATTGTGCCCTACACTGGCTGGTCTTAATTACAATAAAGTCAAAGCTACACCGTCCTTTCGGATGGGACATAAAGCCGATGGTCCCCTTGGTAATCTTCGACAGGAGTAGGCTACGTGCCGGTACCAGGCTTCCCCTCCTCCCTTCCTCATTATCATTCATCAATCATCACTCATCAGGCTAAAGTGGGCATTGTGTCTTACACTGGCCTTAATTACAATAAAATAAATAAATAATACGGTATGTAGATATAGCGGGACAGACCGCAGTTACGACAACAACTAGGCTATTGCGTCTGGTGTACTAGATCAACTAGGACGAATAGATTAGACAACCTTGACTTATTGGCATTCGTGACGTCAGAGGAAGAAAACATTCGTGTGTCCTAAAACTCATCGAGTGTCGTCGTCGTCCAATTGGATATTTGTTAGTTTATTCATAGGTTGCACGTACGTCACATCTTTGCGCGTGGCGGCCACATTTTTTATCAAACTTTGACGTTGACATAGAGAAACAATTGAAGGCTGTTGTGGTAGAAAACAGAAATTCATAGTTCTTTAAAATTCAGCGTTTTTTTTCTTTGTAAAATTGGTGTGTCTTAATTTTTAATTGTTTTATTACTTATGTTAACTTTTTAAATTCTAAATAAGGCTTATTTATCGAATTTGAATAGTATTTGCCAATGATCTAGGATTGATTCTCATCAGTTGTGTCGCAATCATGGCCGCTGTGACGTCACGTGGGAACTATGAATTAAGCCCCCCCCCCCCCCCTCCCCCTTTTCGTCCTGTACCACGGCTTGAGTCAAGTTAACGAAACTATCATCAATTGAACTAAGATGCTTTAAATTGGCAGAAATTGAATTTTCAACAACTAATGCCCGTTATTGTGACTTTCAAGTGAATAATTTGAGTGCCAGCTCACTAGATTTCATTTTCAATAATGGTGGTTGCAATGGCGAGAACATGTTAGCGGATACTTTTATAGTTAGAAGTTGTAAGACCAGGCATAAAGGCCCAACCACAACTGTCGGTATATCGTAATTGTAATCGGGATCGCAATCGTAGAAATATGATTTACCTCACACAATAATTACGACGTTACGATTTCGTTGTCAATCGGCGTCGTAAAAACCAAGGAAGTTAATTCTTTCACGATTTCCGGATCCCGATTACGATTACGATGCCGACAATTTTTGGTCGGGCATTTCACATGAATTAAATCTCGATAAGCAGAACAGCTCGTGTTTTTTTTGTAGTTTTGTATAGTTGTCCCCATATTTGGAATAAAACCGATTTGAATTAAAACGTGGCTGTAGATCCTAAAAACGAATTGCTTTTCAGTATTGAACATATCAACGTTCCTTCTTTATAAGTCTCTTTTAGTTATACTGAGATGGATGCCCTGTGGCCAATGTGTATGTATGTATTGTATAATGAATATATATATACATTAGTGAGATAAAGAAAGCTCGGGCGGCCGCCCCAAGAGGGTACGCCAGGTATCAGGGCAGTAGGAGATGACAAGATCCGCCCGTGTACAATACAACACGCTACGCGAGCACGTGGTCCGGCTGGGACTCGTGAGTCGCGCGTGTATCAGGGCAGTAGGAGATGACAAGAGCCGCCCTATCCGTGCACAACACAACACGCTGCGCAAGCACGTGGTTCGGCCGGGACTCGTGGGTCGCGCGTGTATCAGGGTAGTAGGAGATGACAAGAGCCGTCCGTGAACAACACAACACGTTGCGCGAACACGTGGTCCGGCCGGGACTCGTGAGTCGCGCGTGTATCAGGGCAGTAGGAGATGACAAGAGCCGCCCTATCCGTGCACAACACAACACGCTGCGCAAGCACGTGGTTCGGCCGGGACTCGTGAGTCGCGCGTGTATCAGGGTAGTAGGAGATGACAAGAGCCGTCCGTGAACAACACAACACGTTGCGCGAACACGTGGTCCGACCGAGACTCGTGAGACGCGCGTGTATCAGGGCGGTAGGAGATGACAAGAGTCGTCCGTGAGCAACACAACACGCTACGCGAGCACGTGGTCTAGCCGGGACTCGTGAGTCGCGCGTGTATCAGGGGAGTAGGAGATGACAAGAGCCGTCCGTGAACAACGCAACACGTTGCGCGAACACGTGGTCTGGCCGGGACTCGTGAGTCGCGCGTGTATCAGGGCAGTAGGAGATGACAAGAGTCGTCCGTGCACAACACAACACGCTGCGCGAGTACGTGGTCCGGCCGGGACTCGTGAGTCGCGCGTGGATCAGGGAAATAGGAGATGACAAGAGTCGTCCGTGCACAACACAAGCCGCTGCGCGAGCACGTGGTCCGACCGAGACTCGTGAGTCGCGCGTGTATCAGGGCGGTAGGAGATGACAAGAGCCGTCCGTGAGCAACACAACACGCTACGCGAGCACGTGGTCTAGCCGGGACTCGTGAGTCGCGCGTGTATCAGGGGAGTAGGAGATGACAAGAGCCGTCCGTGAACAACACAACACGTTGCGCGAACACGTGGTCTGGCCGGGACTCGTGAGTCGCGCGTGTATCAGGGCAGAAGGAGATGACAAGAGTCGTCCGTGCACAACACAACACGCTGCGCGAGCACGTGGTCCGGCCGGGACTCGTGAGTCGCGCGTGGATCAGGGAAATAGGAGATGACAAGAGTCGTCCGTGCACAACACAAGCCGCTGCGCGAGCACGTGGTCCGACCGAGACTCGTGAGTCGCGCGTGTATCAGGGCGGTAGGAGATGACAAGAGCCGTCCGTGAACATACAACACACTGCGCGAGCACGTGGTCCGGCCGGGACTCGTGAGTCGCGTGTGTATCAGGGTAGTAGGAGATGACAAGAGCTGTCCATGCACAACACAACACGCTACGCGAGCACGTGGTCCGGCCGGGACTCGTGAGTCGCGCGTGTATCAGGAACACAGGAGGTCAACAGAGCACATGTGTGTATTCTAAACCGAACACGCGCGAATGAATCGGGAAATCGTCGGTTCGATGCTGTTCTTCTTTTTACTAGGCCAATGTTGATATAATCTAACATCCCTCATAAAACGCTTAGTTTTCGTCGTACACACAAAAATTAAAATTCAACTTTCTTTAAAATTCAAGCTTTCACATTAGAAGTACGCCAAATACCTAACAATATAATAAAATAGCGGCTTGAGGTATTTCTTCGCCTCATTTGCCTCACCCGGCGAGCCGCCACTGGGGCAGAGTGGTAACAGTTATCCCTAATGGACCTGTTTCAATTAGATGGTAGGAACTAGACAAGTAGAGAATTAAGTTGGTACCATTGGACATGGCTATGTCGTAAGCATGGTCCATCTTACACCACGTGCGGCAAGAGACATGGAAACCAACCATAAGATTTTGAAGAGATCGGACAACAATGAATACGTTGTTTTTTGGTGTAGAGCAAGGCGGTTACTCGGTTATGATGTAACCATCCGTTTAACGAGAAAAGCCCTGAAAAGAATAATGTCATATTTGTAACCAGTGTTTAAAGTGATTTGGTATGAGCCGGTATGCATACCGTTACTAAAAAAATGTATCGATTGTTTTTCATATTGACAAATTATGTTGTACGATTTGTTGTTCTTTGTATTTATATTTGCTAATCCAATGTTTCTGTAAAGAATATTATTTAATTTTGTTTTTTCCATCGAAAAAATGTTATTTATCACGGGTCCTGAAGCCCCCGACCCCTCTCCAAAGCCATTTAAACGTGTTAAAACTAAAAAAATCTGTGCGGGGCAAAACTGGAGGGTCGTGCCCCCCCCCCCCCCCCCCCAGACACCTCCTGGCGTACCCGCTTTGTCTACTTTATTTATACAGCAGTACTGCATACCGTTACTTCTCCGAGCCAACTTAAGCCACTGTTTGTAACACAATGAAAATCAAACTTTGACATTTTGAATTGAAAACAGAAGCATGTTGCCGGTGATTGTAGATGAAGGCCAATCTATTTCAGATGATGAAACTAATATTGGAAAATGTGGAATATTCCTTAATCATTGCTTTTCACCGGTCCAGAACATTCTATCAGAAATCCCGGCGGAAAATTACCAGTTATTATCGTCGACCAATAGGATTAGTCTAATGGGGTCTGTCTTAGTTTTACCGATCAAGAGCTAATGACTTCCGATAGCCTATAAATACATTCTGGAGTCTGATTGACATATTCAAATCAACCACAGTTATCGGCATCTTCATGGTAATCGTTATCGGGAAATCGTGAAATAATGAACTTACTTGGTTCTTACGACGCTGTTCCTAAATCGTAATGACTTTGCATGAGAAAATATACAATTGCGATTCCGATCCCGATTTCGATCATGATGCCGAAAATAGTGATTGCGTATTCTCATTTATACCCTTTTATACTATTTATTGTGTGTTTTGTTGCTATGACAGATACAAAGTCATCGTTTATGTTAAACCAGTATCATTAAAATAAATATATACGTTGATTCCAACATTAAAATCCCTATCCCACACTGTGAATGGAACTTTGAACCTTATACACGAACCAAGCAGTAATTAATTAAGCTATACAAAAGTATACCAACGACCCCCTCTATTTTGTGTGTGTGCTTTTATTGTTTTCAAATTGTAACTATATATAGTTGTTTTTTTTGGACTCTTTTGTACATCAGTTTCATAACTGAATAGACTTTGACAAAAGAATTGGCTGTAGTTATTTTGTTAATTTTATTCTATTTTATTTTGTGTTTTTATTATCGTTTCATTTTAAATTGTATGTTAGTTGTGCCTTATTGTTCTACTTTGTTTGTATAGCAGTTTTATAGCTGAAGAAATAATAAAATATACATAAAATAATTAAATATGCAATTATTAAAGTAGTGTTTATTTAATTGATTCCATAGTTATGGCCAATTTACACTCTTTCAAATTTGTTTCATTCGAGGACAAAATCAAATCGAAAAAATTGAAATATTGTTGCATTTTATTATCTACGCATATTTTGATGCACTTAACTGTCCTTGAATACAAGGAAACTTGAACGGAACATTGAACCATCCATATAAGAAACTATTTAACTGTAACATAGAATCGATCAAGTCAACAATTTCCTCCAACATCGAGGTCGAATCTTTATAGAGACAGTCTAAACTCGGTCCCTCACTGCGATCATGTAACTTTGGTAGATAACGATCGACATCGTTGAAAATTGTACGTTTGAACGATCGTAGCTCTTAAATGCAAGTATGTACAGCTCGGTAACACTATTAAACGTTGAACACTCATTCCGGGGATGACAACTAGCCATAGATGCAAAAATATGGGATGTAAACCCCAAATATCATTATTATCATCATCTCCAAAATCGTACGCGCCTCTCGATCGCGAGCACCCAGCCATTAACAGCTTTCGATACCAAAAAATGTCGGAGACGCCGGTGTTTAAACGACTTTATTTCACAAAACTAAAGTGGGACGGACTATACCCTTAGAGTTTAGGCCTATCCCTAGAACACAGTCGAATATTAGTTTAAATACGTGCTGTGAGAAGTTACTCTATGGATCTACTCAGTAAAGAAAGTGTAAATTTTGATACATTTTGACAGGCTTTCAATAAAAACAAAAGACTGCAAATGTTGCTCACAGCTTGTTGGATTTTGACTAGTTCCTGTGAACTTCTTCGAATTCTCGACTCTCATTGGCTACACAATAACGATTTCAACGTTAGCGACCAAAGTTACATGATTGCAGTGCCTATCCAAGATAAACGCCGGTAAAGAGGACTCCTCAAAGGGCGGCTTATTTCCCGCTCGCTGTGCAAGGTTGTAAACGTCAAGCTTGTCACCAGAAAGGATGCAGTTTAAAAAAAAAGTGACCACCAATAATATCTATTCAAATAAGAAGAACACCCACTTGACAATAGGAAGACGGGGGCTCAGGATTCTGTCCCTTTTCAAAGGGTCGACCATAATTATCTCTTGCTTCGACGGTCCATGTGACAGTCTAAACTCGGTCCCTATCCAAGATACACGCCGGTAAAGAGGACTCCTCAAAGGGCGGCTTATTTCCCGCTCACTGTGCAAGGTTGTGAAAGTCAAGCTTGTCACCAGGAAGGATGCAGTTTAAAAAAAAAGTGACCACCAATAATATCTATTCAAATAAGAAAAACACCTGCACTAGACAATAGCAAGACGGGGGCTCAGGATTCTGTCCCTTTTCAAAGGGTCGACCATAATTATCTCTTGCTTCGACGGTCCATGTGGTTTGGAGCTGTCTTTACTATATTAGAAGCTAAGTGGTTTGCCAAATAAAGGGGATGATTGACAGCATAAGTCTCCAACAATACGGAACAGTTCCTTTTAGTTCTCGTTTTGCCGGCGTGTATCTTGAATTGGGTCCGAGTATAGTAAGCCAGACGTGATGAGCACACTTGGTTGTATGTGTTAATTCTTCGGGCCGACGACGCGGGAGGGGGGAGGGGAACGGGGGGAAGGGGAACGGGGGGGGCAAGAGGTCATCTAGTATCGATGATAACTTTGTAAGTCGCCTCGTTTCATTTGGAACAATTTTCTACTGCGAAGTAGAAGGAGAGAAATCATCGATTTCAATAGTGTGTTGTAAAGTTGTTCAAGTTTAAGTTTAAGTCCGAGGATGTTCGGACTGGGAGCCGTGTCACGTGAAATGTTGGTGGTATAGATTCCTCAAAGTTACCTTAAAGTTACAGGTGAGTGGGAAATATTTGTTTAAATATAACCTATTTAAAAAATTCAAAACGGGAACAATAATAATTAAAAAAAAAACGAAACAACAATTATAATTTGAGTAACGACAAATACTAATAATTGGTTATAGAAATATTATCTTAATCCATCTCAAAAAAAGATTCAGTGTTAAGTAAATCCCAATTGTATTACTTAGCTGCTTTAAAATGGGCGGTTTACGTATTTCATATTGACATTTTCTACAGTTGTTCTACTAGGTTGTTATCATGTATGTGTTTACTTAATTTCCATTATTTATTAGTACTTAGTAAGTATATAACTTGACATATTTTCAATTCTTGATTTTAAATGTAAGCTAAGAGTAAGAAATATGTAGAATTTAAAAAAATTCAAGATTCAACCTGTGTCAATAAAATATTCATTCATAGTACTTATGTTTAGTGTAAAGTCTGTCCGCTCATAGTTGAAAGAAACGAAACGTTTAGAGCTAATGGGCCATGTTTGTGTATTGGACCATTATAATCGGCTTGTAAAACAAGATTTACTAGAAAAACACGGTTGCCAATTTTATCGGAAGTCGAATGAACAACAACAGCAACAACAGGTAGCGCACTTGTTATGTATTTTATTTTTCAACAACCGAAACGCTCGGATATCAAGATTTTGCCCAGCATGTAGCTATACTATACTTGCTTGCGTATGTTATGCTGTGTCATAGTGCAAACAAATACAAAGATATAAATAAACTTAGCGTGCTGATAATCGCAACAAAGTTGGTCAATAGTTTAAAAACAAAAAAAACGCGTTCTTCTGATAAGAATACGTCCATTCATCTTGTTTTCAGCAAATTTATTCATAAACATAACATGTATGAAATCATCATGTACAGTTTTAATGCTGTCTATAAGCAAGTCTCTACGTAAAAAACCGCGGAAAAGTTTCATTATTTAATTATATCTCAAGATTGCAACAAGATATCGAAAATCTAAATCAACAGCGCACTAGGTTTTGGTAAGCCCTACAGACTGAATGAAATATAACCATTAGCGTAGTTATTTTGATTAATAATTCGATAATTAGTAATAAAATTAATTATATATAAAAAACATACTGATTACAATGTAAGATACAACTAAGAGCATTCAGTGTGTAGAGCTTACTAAACCACAGTGCGCTGCGATTCCGAAGCCCATTCTTGTGATATAATTTAAAAATGAAAATGTGCAGTTTTTGATGTAGAGGTATCCTTCCCTGTTAATGAATGAATGAATGAATCACTCACTCATTCAATCACTCACCCAACTACTCAATAAATCACTCAATGAATCAATCTATCTATAGTCACTCCCTCAACCACTCTACTCACTCAATCAATCAATCAATCAATCAATCAATCAATCAATCAATAAATCAATCAATCAATCAATCAGCCAATCAATCAATCACTGAATCAATCTATTTATAGTCACTCCCTCAACCACTCAACCACTCAATCAATCAATCACTCTCGCCCGTCCCTATACGTCCAGTAGGGTCGTGAACCCCGATAGCGACGTCGTCTATTTCAGGCATCCTGATTGGCTGCGGCCTTGAGCCCGTCAGTCAATTGGGTCGTCCTTCACATACTGAACCGGTGAACCCACAAACATCGATACGCTAATTGACACGTGTGACGTCAGAATACGGTCACTCCGACCACGTGTGCGCCGATAAACAAGTACTCAAATATTACAGTGGGTCCGTGGCTTAGTTGAGAACAAGAAAATCAGTCGATCTTTCGTCGGTCTTGGCATTTCACAAATGATGTACACCCCCACTACCCGACTAGCACAAACATGAGACGAAATCCCCGAAATCATTACCGGAAGCCATAACAGCCGTGTAACCATGCGCACATTTAAACATCTAGTCAAATAATATGCGTCCACACAACAAACAAACGACTATATTTGATTACACTTTTTGACAGTTTGGACCCAACAAATTCAAGGAATCTGCGGTCGCACTCGGGCTGTACAAACAACTTATTATAAATGCAGTGAAACAAATGCCCTGCGGCGTTCTCAGCTTTGCCTCGGACAAAGTTTACGTTTATCAAGCGGACTGGGCTCGCACTTAGCGGTGCGAGCCCAGTTTAGTGCGCACCGAGTTCGACTGATAAACACCTCAGCTCGAGCGTATTTCACTTCTTTTAGGAAGCCGATCTAGACCGGTTTAATATGACTAATAGGGTAGGTTTTCCGGATTGAAGTATGCTTGCTAAACGGGTTCGGAACGCAGTGCGTACTGAAGTCAATCCGAACCCAGTCTGGTTGCTAAACGTAGTGAATAGGTTTGTTCGCCCAACGTATTCTAACTGGGATGCGCGGAATAGCGCCCAAACGGAATAGATAACATTTCCAAACCTCCTTGCCATGCCCAACAAAAAGACATTGGATTGGATTGGATTGGATTGGATTGGATTGGATTGGATTGGATAATCCGTTTGGCTTAAAATCCGTTGAAGGTGATTTTGTCCAGCTGTCTGACATCCCGCCGCTTTTGAGTTGTCTATTATGCAAGTTTGTCGTATTTGATGAGAACAAATATCCAAAAACTAACTATATTAACTCCGCTCCGCTTCTTCCGTTATCTAAACTGTAATGCTTTAGAATTTATTGCTACATTGAAAAAAAAGAGTTATCAGTCACTAATCAATGTAGACTTCTATAATGTTATGACTTATTTGAGATTATGTCAGTATAGTTTCTAGTTCATATATATCTAGTTAAGTTTAGTTTAATGTGCATCACACATTTTAAATGTTACTGTTGGTATGTTTCAGTTTATTTTGTCCACAACATTAAAATATGTCTTCAGTTATTATTTTATAACTATTTACAATTTGTATTCAATAATTCTAAACGTGTTTTGTATGTTTGTTTGTTGTATTAGGTATTATGTTTCTCTATTCAAATGTGTATTATTTCATATGTACTTATTAAGCATAGTTTTTCGATTATAGTTATATATTAAGTTTAGTCATAGTAGGGCATCAAGCATTTTACATGTAAATAGTAAACATATAATACCATACAATTGTAATGCTTTATAGAAACTCTTAATAAAAAAATAATAAAAAAAAAAAAAATTAAATAAAATAAATAAATAAATATATGTCTAGGGGAATATGTTTATATCATGTTGGTACTTGTGTTTCAGCTCGCTGCAATATGCAGCGCGCTCTGGTGGCCCCCCTGAGCGGCCCGCGCTTCACAGCAATAAGATACAAACATGTGAGTACACAGCCATATCATTGAGTTTATTAGTGTAGGGTAGAGTCAGTTTCCAACTTAACAAGTGCAAAACACTAACGTTTTTCGCGATTATCTAGTACAATTTGGTTGCGTTAAGTTTTTGACGGAAACCTATTGAGTTTGTTCTTCTTATGGAAAATAGCATCTAATAAAACAATTCCATAGCAACAAATCCTGTACTTAACTTGACACTTGACTGTGCATACGGATTATCACTTGAAGAGTTACGGTTACAGCATGTCTGAAACTACAGCACGTAGCCTACTCCCGGTGTGTGTGTGTTCTAGAACTCAGTGAGCGGGAAGGTGATCGCGGTGCGAAGGGAGGACCAGTCGGTATGGGAGAGGCGAGCCCCCCTCGCCCCCTTGAAACTACAGCACGTAGCCTACTCCTGGCGTGTGTGTGTGTTCTAGAACTCAGTGAGCGGGAAGGTGATCGCGGTGCGAAGGGAGGACCAGTCGGTATGGGAGAGGCGAGCCCCCCTCGCCCCCTTGAAACTACAGCACGTAGCCTACTCCTGGCGTGTGTGTGTGTTCTAGAACTCAGTGAGCGGGAAGGTGATCGCGGTGCGAAGGGAGGACCAGTCGGTATGGGAGAGACGAGCCCCCCTCGCCCCCTTGAAACTACAGCACGTCAGTGGTGTAGTGGTGCGTATACGGGCGTATACGCCGTATACACACTGCTCCGGCTAAAGAACTTTCGTATACACACTGGTTTTGGTTATGATACGAGTGATACGCAATGATACGGTCGTAACATGCCTCGAATGACGGACACATTATTCACGATTGTCAGCTTTTCTCCATTGGTCAAATTGTGCTCTCTGGCACTGGCATTTAACTGGCACAAGGCCTCAATAAGACCACCCCTGGATCTGGGAGTCCCGATATTCAATTTTAAGTCCCGCGCCCCGCCAATACATCAAGTGGGATACAATTGTCTCGCTTAGTAAAAATATTGCGGTGTCAATTATCAACAGCCAACAAACAGATATACCTATACGGGCCACGAGCACGTCGCAAAACCACTTCCCAAGCCCCAAAACGTATTTCTGAAAAATTCTCGTCAGTTTTCCAATTATGTTCGGGGATTTTCTGGTTTTGCACTACAAAAACTGCAGTTTTTCGGGATTGCATTCAGTCCGGTATTGGTATCTAAAACGCTCAAAACACACTCTAAAAAGCCTGTTTTTTCTAAATCGCCTGCGGCGCCATTGTTGAGGGGCACTGCCCCCCAATCCCCCCCATGTTCTTTTGTCTGGAAAGTCACGTCCCTCCAGCTTCCCACTGAAGCGTATACGTACTGGTAAATTTGGCACTACACCACTGCAGCACGTAGTCTACTCCCGGTGTGTGTGTGTGTTCTAGAACTCAGTGAGCGGGAAGGTGATTGCGGTGCGAAGGGAGGACCAGTCGGTATGGGAGAGGCGAGCACCCCTCGCCCCCTCCAACGTGAGGAGGCTGACCAGGGCCGGGGTCAAGGTCATTGTACAACCCTCCAATCGGCGGGCCTACCCCATGCAGGTGAGCAAACAACACAATAGCGTTCGGCAGTAGACGTTTTACAGATGTATTGGCCGTCAACTAACTACTCTTAAACTAATAGTTGGATTATTATAAATTTGTATCTACTTGTAGAGGGATGTCATATCTACGTACAGTATTTAGTACATTTGTCACCAACTTATTCAAAAATAATTTACCCATTTTTAAACAGATTCTCCGTAGGCCTACTATTTCGCCGAATATTTTCTACGAAAATAATTTATTTGCATAATTTAAACACGAGTGTATTATTTTTGAGCAGGCTTGTCACAAATGTACCTAATACCATGCGTAGATATGACATCTTTCTGCAAGTAGGTGCGTTTTCATAATAGTCCTACGATTTGTTTAAAAGAAATTAGTTGACTAAAAACATCAATACTACTTCCGTCAATCCTCGCATATTGACAAACATCATTTCCATAAAAGCAGAAATGTTCATAAAATGCTATCAAATCCATCCACAAATCACAATCCATCCTCCCAGAAGTCACAATATTAAAGTAGTCGTACAACAACTTCGGTAATGCTTCCGTCACGGGTGGGTGAGCGGCAACCAACCAGCGGCCGTGGCTAATTCAAATACCTGCTCGGGTTGGCCGAGACCGTAAACACGTCATTGATTAATGACGAAAGCATTACCGAAGTTGTTGTACGACGACTTTAATATACTAGCCACGCCGTAAGAAGCAAGGTGTCCCCTAAAATTCTGAGAATAGACGGTCGCTCCACACGGTCCATTTCAACGGTATTCACCGCGGGATTTCCCGATACCTGCATTGTTATTGTCCACTGCATCGACTGCACCGACCGTGAATGAAATGCGAATCCACCAAGTTTGACAACGGGCAAACGATAATATCACTACAATACCTGAGGCACTAGAACGAGATGCAACTAGATTTAGGTTGGTAGTTGTCACACGCGTCACTTCACTATTACATAATCCGTGAGTCGTGACTACAACACATTGCAAGTTAATTAGACGGGACTATATTCCGATTATCAAGCACTAATTACGTCAACTACAAATCAAATAACGCGTTGAAAAAGATACTGGTAATTATTATACGTAATTAAGTCTATCCTTATCAACCCTGGTACGGGGCTGTTTCAATGAAAGGTGATAGGGGTGCACTCACCTTTAGTAAAGCATCATCGATAAGTCTTCACTTCGAGATATTTCTTCTTATTTTGTTCTCTTCGACTCATCGAATCGGAATTAATCGACTTTCAAGGCCCCCGATAACATCAATGCATTGGTCACTGTTGAATTTACTCGGTCTACACTGTAACAAAAGTCAAATAGTCAGCAGAATACACTCCCATTCACTGTTCCATTGTAATAATGTAGTAAAAAGCTTATTTTGAATTTTGAACAACTCAGTTCGGAAAATTTAATTTCCAAATTTTGATTTTCTCATCAAAATTCAAAAAACTTAAAATAATTGTATTTGATTCTAACTCATCAAAAGTGAATTTACTGTATATGTAAACGGCTACATCCGTTTAAATCTCCAATAATAAGTTACCTATAAAAAAAAATTAGAAATTTAAGAAAGAATTGATTGTAATTCTGGTCGACTGACTACTTTAATTTAAAAAAAAAGATATATATTCACACGATATTTAGGCCCTGTATAATTGTTTAACTTATCTTATTATATTATTACCTTTGTTAGACTGAGGTCATGTGCGTTGTGTTCCAAACAGTTGGAACGTTCATAACAGCCCAGGATGTTGAATTGTTTGTGTATTTTCGGTGTTCAAATCTAAAATCAAACAACACCTAAAAATTTAACAAAATTGATTTTTCATCACTTGTTAGCAAATTTGCATAAAAGCAGTAACGTTCACCAAAACCGATCCTCCCCACAGTTCCCATATTAATAATACGATTATTGAACACTTTAGTTACCTATGTTAATTACAAATCAAAAAGGACGCCTTGAAAAGAATCTGATGCTTATTCCATACATCACCATTAGTCGTCAATAAAGGGTTTACTCACCTTCAAAGTCGTCGTACAACTTCGGTAATGCTTTCATCATAAATCAATGGAGTGTTTACCGTCTCGGCCAACCCGAGCAGCTATTTGAATTAGTCACGGCCGCTGGTTGGCTGCCGCTCACCCACCCGTGACGGAAGCATTACCGAAGATGTTGTACGACGACTATAGTATAGCATCGGCGATAGTCTTCACAACGTAACGAGTAATTTCTTCTTATATTGTTCTCTCTTCGTCACAACACAATCTCCGAACACTGTAGAACTACCTCTTGAGACCCAAGAGATCTACTGATACAACTTATACACCTACCTTACAGCTGCTTTCGTCACAGGTGAGGGGCTCGTAGCCAATCAGCGATCGGTATTTGCGAGGGATTATCTCGGGTGGTTCGCTGATTGGCTACGAGTACCTCGCCTGTGACGAAAGCATCTGTAAGGTAGTCTTGGCCCTTGGATCAAGTACCACCACAGCGACGGGTAGACGCTATGCAAGGCTCCTAGCTTACGCTATTACCTACGAGGTTTGCCGGAGTGCCAAGTGATCGAAAGATTATATCCACCTTTGTATATCTCCTACACTGTTCAAATGTATACTATTGTGTCAATGAAAGGGTAAAATAGGGTATTACTCACATTCAATATAGCATCGCAGAAACCAACAGTCTTCACACCGAGGTATTTCTTCTTATATTCTTTTCTCTTCAAACACAACACAACCTGCGACCTCTGTAGAACTACCTGTTGACACCCAAGAGATCTATAGTCATCGTACAACATCTTCAGTAATGCTTCCGTCACGGGTGGGTGAGCGGCAGCCAACCAGCGGCCGTGGCTAATTCAAATACCTGCTCGGGTTGGCCGAGACCGTAAACACGTCATTGATTGATGACGAAAGCGCTACCGAAGTTGTTGTACGACGACTTTATATACCTGTACCACGCACAACGTTGGGTAGACGCCAAGGCTACTGTAGGCTTACCTACACGGGGACCAGTTTTGCCAGTGCGTCCAATAGTACAAAGATTCTATCCAGCTTTGACTATCGACCCCTATGCTACTGTGTCAATAAAACGGGTGAAATGGGGGTTTACTCACCTTTAGTATAGCATCACCGACCAAGTCTTCCCATAGTCACGAGTAATTTCTTCTTATCTTCTCTCTTCAAACACAACACAATTTCCAACCCCAGCAACCCCTGTCAGTATAGTACTACTACGCACAAAGACGGATCCGGGCCTATAGTTATATAGTTGTGTTTCCACTGTTTTCCTACTTTTGAGAAGTTCTATCAGTGACGTTGAGAAGTTCTATCAGCGACGCTGAGAAGTTCTATCAGCGACGCTGAGAAGTTCTATCAGCGACGCTGAGAAGTTCTATCAGCAACGGTGAGAAGTTCTATCAGCAACGTTGAGAAGTTCTATCAGCGACGCTGAGAAGTTCTATCAGCGACGGTGAGAAGTTCTATCAGCGACGGTGAGAAGTTCTATCAGCAACGTTGAGAAGTTCTATCAGCGACGCTGAGAAGTTCTATCAGCGACGCTGAGAAGTTCTATCGGCAACGTTGAGAAGTTCTATCAGCAACGTTGAGAAGTTCTATCGGCAACTTTGAGAAGTTCTATCAGCGACGTTGAGAAGTTCTATCACCAACGTTGAGAAGTTCTATCGGCAACGTTGAGAAGTTCTATCAGCAACGTTGAGAAGTTCTATCAGCAACGTTGAGAAGTTCTATCGGCAACGTTGAGAAGTTCTATCAGCGACGCTGAGAAGTTCTATCAGCAACGTTGAGAAGCTCTATCGGCAACGTTGAGAAGTTCTATCAGCAACGTTGAGAAGTTCTATCGGCAACGTTGAGAAGTTCTATCAGCAACGTTGAGAAGTTCTATCAGCAACGTTGAGAAGTTCTATCGGCAACGTTGAGAAGTTCTATCAGCAACGTTGAGAAGTTCTATCACCAACGTTGAGAAATTCTATCGGCAACGTTGAGAAGTTCTATCAGCAACGTTGAGAAGTTCTATCAGCAACGTTGAGAAGTTCTATCGGCAACGTTGAGAAGTTCTATCAGCAACGTTGAGAAGTTCTATCAGCAACGTTGAGAAGTTCTATCAGCAACGTTGAGAAGTTCTATCGGCAACGTTGAGAAGTTCTATCGGCAACGTTGAGAAGTTCTATCAGCGACGTTGAGAAGTTCTATCAGCAACGTTGAGAAGTTCTATCAGCAACGTTGAGAAGTTCTATCAGCGACGTTGAGAAGTTCTATCAGCAACGTTGAGAAGTTCTATCAGCAACGTTGAGAAGTTCTATCAGCAACGTTGAGAAGTTCTATCAGCGACGTTGAGAAGTTCTATCAGCAACGTTGAGAAGTTCTATCAGCAACGTTGAGAAGTTCTATCGGCAACGTTGAGAAGTTCTATCGGCAACGTTGAGAAGTTCTATCAGCGACGCTGAGAAGTTCTATCGGCAACGTTGAGAAGTTCTATCGGCAACGTTGAGAAGTTCTATCGGCAACGTTGAGAAGTTCTATCGGCAACGTTGAGAAGTTCTATCAGCGACGCTGAGAAGTTCTATCGGCAACGTTGAGAAGTTCTATCAGCGACGCTGAGAAGTTGCCCCGCATCGGTTCTTTTCTTAATACCGGAGCTGAGCTCTGGTTTGGTGTTTGAAAATTGTAATCTGCAACAAAAATAATTCAATTTTATTACATACGTACAAAATGGGTTATGTACGTATTTTTCTATCTT
>OX246747.1:27459879-27669879 GCA_945910005.1 Isoperla grammatica
TATCCCTTAACATTTTAGGGGGCGTATAGTAGAGAACGTTAAGTTATTTTAAGAGATATTCTGGCTCTTTCTAACCCTTTTACACCGTCATATTTTCACAATTATAACTTTCATAAAAAGCTGGGAAATATCGAAAATACACGTATCTCAAACACGTTTAAGAGGTATACATTAATATTGTAATCGCTGTCATAGACTTGCGTGGCTCAAGCAAATAATTGATACTGCCTTTTGTCTTTGTTTTTTCATCGAAAGTATATTTTTCTGAATATTATTTTCATGTAAAAAAATCTTGTAATCAAAATACATTTAAAAAATAGTGATAATCGCATCCTCAAGTGAATGTTTGCAGTGCAATGTTCAAAAAATCTCACAATTCCAATACTTAACAATTGACAGCTACAAACATCACCAACATTAGTTCGTTCAGTTACCACCAGAATTCATAAACTATAGGCAAGCCAAGACTACCTTACATATGCTTTCGTCACATCCGGGGTATTCCTAGGCAATCAGCGATCGGTATTTGCGCGCTATTGTCTAGGGCGGTTCGCTGATTGGCTAGGAATACCCCGGATGTGACGAAAGCATGTGTAAGGTTGTCTTGGGTGGCCTATAGTACTGAAGAGTGTCTTCCTCTTCTGTGCAGCACATCGGTCCAGCGCATAACTACAGAAACAGCTCCATGGCTCGCCAGGCTATAAGAGATGCAGGCTACGAGATAGCGTTGGGTGAGTAGTCCAGTGGCGGCTCGCGAGTTTTGAAATGGGTAGGGCACACATCAGTGCCGCCAAATAGCGCCCATGCGCACATTTCTTGGAAACACAACATCTACGGTCGGTCTCTATCCAAGATACACGCCGGTAAAGAGGACTTCTCAAAGAAAGGCTTATTTCCCGCTCACTGTGCAAGGTAGTAAACGTCAAGCTTGTCACCAGGAAGGATGCACAGTTTAAAAAAAAAGTTATTACCAATAATATATATTCAAATAACAAAAACACCCACTTCACCATAGGAAACAAGGGTCTCAGTATTCTGTCTCTTTTCAAAGGGTCGACCATAATTATCTCTTGCTTCGACGGTCCATGTGGTTTGAAGCTGTCTTTACCATGTTATAACCTAAGTGGTTTGCCAAATAAAGGGGATGATTGACAGCATAAGTCTCCAACAATCAGAAACAGTTCCTTTTAGTTCTCATTTTGCCGGCATGTATCTTGAATCGGGACAGAGTCATTAATAGACGTCCACACAACAAACAAACGATTACATTTGATTATTTTTGACAGTTCGAACCCAACAAATTCAAGGAATCTGCGGTCGCACTCGGGCTGTACCAACAACTCATTATAAAAAATGTAGTGAAACAAATGCCCTGCGGCGTTCTCAGCTTTGCCTCGGGCAAAGTTTACAACCGATAAGTTGTGTATTAAAGTATTAACCGATTCGTTATTCCCGCAGGAATGATGCCCCAATCGGTGGGCCCGCTGACCTTCGTGTTCACGGGATCAGGGAACGTCTCCCAGGGAGGACAGGAAGTGTTCCAGGAGTTGCCTCACGAGTACGTCCCGCCCGAGATGCTACCCAAGGTGGCGCAGCACGGCGGTGAGTGACGCAACTACACTCGGCAGAGGTGGACTGGGATAAAAAGGCCGGGGATGTTTGTTGCCTCTGGTTGGGCCGTTGTGACGTCACGTGAATACCTGTTGCAGCGACCAATAAGATCTACGGCTGTGAAGTGAGACGAACGCAGCATCTTGAACGTAAGGATGGCGGTGGTTTCGACGCGGAGGAATACGACCAGTTCCCTTCTCGATACATCTCCACGTTTAGTAAGAAGGTGGGTGTTCCACAAGGTTCTATTGTCAGGCCTACGCTTTACCTAGTGCCAGCTTCATAGTAAGATTGTCCAGCTTGTGTACAGACCTCATGTATGACTGATCTACGGCTGTGAAGTTAGGCGAACACAGCAACTTGAACGTAAGAAGGGCGGTGCGGGGGGGGGGGACGGAAGGGGGGGAGTGTTGTGGAATATGACCAGTTCCCCTCTAGACTGGGGAATCTGATCAGTTCCTCTCTAGATACATCTCCACGTTCAGTAAGAAGGTGGGTCTATATGTCTAGTTAGGTGTTCTACAAAGGTCTATTGTCGGACCTATGCTCTACCTAGTGTCAGCTTCATAGTGAGAGTGTCCAGCTTGTGTACTGACCTCACGTATGACTGATCTACGGCTGTGAAGTGAGGCGAACACAGCATTTTGAACGTAAGGAGGGCGGTGGCGGGGAGTGGGGGGTTAGGGGGGTGGGAGTGGGCTGGAATACGATCAGTTCCCCTCTAGATACATTTCCACGTTCAGTAAGAAGGTGGGTGTTCCACAAGGGTCTATTGTCGGGCCTATGCTCTACCTAGTGTCAGCTTCATTGTGAGAGTGTTCAGCTTGTGTACTGATCTCATGCATGACTGATCTACGGCTGTGAAGTGAGGAGAACACATCATCTTAAACGAGAGGAGGGCAGGGGGGGCGGGGTGGGAGTGGGAGTGGGAGTGGGATGGAATATGACCAGTTCCCCTCTAGATACATCTTAACGTTCAGTAAGAAGGTGGGTGATTCTCTCTGACTAATGACTGTTCAACTTTGTCATACTAGGATGTTTGCCAAACTGCGCATGCGCATAGTTTAGCAGGGGTGTTTTGGACCCAAACGACGTTCCACCGCTTTTTTAGTATTTGATTGGTTCGAATATATGGTCTAGGAAATATTGTAAAATGAAATATTTTAATATTTTGTGTGCTTCTTGGTCATTTGTGGGAAAAAATTTGTTTTTTTATGAAAGCTCTCATTTACAAAATAGTTATTGTTCTCGCTACTAAAATGCATCTAGTCTGTATTGGGTAAGAAGAGGATCTATAATTTTGAGTAGTAACTAGTTCCCTGCAATGTCCGCCAGGTGTCACCACTGTTCCCTTGCTTCAGGTCGCGCCCTACGCCTCCGTGATCCTCAACGGAATCTACTGGGCAGTGGACTCGCCCAAACTACTGACGATCCCCGACGCAAAGTACTTGTTGCCTGGTATGTCCGCCAGGTGTCACCACTGTTCCCTTGCTCTAGGTCGCGCCCTACGCCTCCGTGATCCTCAACGGAATCTACTGGGCAGTGGACTCGCCCAAACTACTGACGATCCCCGACGCAAAGTACTTGTTGCGTGGTATGTCCGCCAGGTGTCACCACTGTACCCTTGCTCTAGGTCGCGCCCTACGCGTCTGTGATTCTCAACGGAATCTACTGGGCAGTGGACTCGCCCAAACTACTGACGATCCCCGACGCAAAGTACTTGTTGCCTGGTATGTCCGCCAGGTGTCACCACTGTACCCTTGCTCTAGGTCGCGCCCTACGCGTCTGTGATTCTCAACGGAATCTACTGGGCAGTGGACTCGCCCAAACTACTGACGATCCCCGACGCAAAGTACTTGTTGCCTGGTATGTCCGCCAGGTGTCACCACTGTTCCCTTGCTCTAGGTCGCGCCCTACGCGTCTGTGATTCTCAACGGAATCTACTGGGCAGTGGACTCGCCCAAACTACTGACGATCCCCGACGCAAAGTACTTGTTGCGTGGTATGTCCGCCAGGTGTTACCACTGTTCCCTTGCTCTAGGTCGCGCCCTACGCCTCTGTGATCCTCAACGGAATCTACTGGGCAGTGGACTCGCCCAAACTACTGACGATCCCCGACGCAAAGTACCTGTTGCGTCCTGCCTACACCCCCTGGCTACCGACATCCATAGGCACGCCGGCACTGCCTCACAGGTACGACCTTCATTTAATGACTACATATAGAGTACGCACAACTGACGTAACTGCCGAACTACATCAATGGAATAATTTAATTGAACTGGTGGACAAACAACAAGCTGTCAAAGTAATATCTTTGCAAATAATGAGGAGAAACAATTAGTTGTAACGATAGTAACTGCTTGCCAGAAAAAAATTATGTTTAGTAATGGACAGCAACTATCTGAAAGTTTGTAAACGTTCTGAGCGTTTGTTTTTTCCAACTTCAGAACTTCATACTTTTTTTTGATAGCTTGTTTGTCCATCGTATCAATTCATTTGTTTCTTTGTAGTGTTTTGGTGTTGTGCGTACCCTATATCACGCAAGTTTAACGCGCTTGGGATGAAGGCGCCTTGCTTTCAATCGGTAGATGAGTGAGGAATCTGTTCCGTATATCACGTCAATCTGAAGCGCCCTTATCTACACCGGCTGCGAATTCAGCCAATCACAACGCCCAAGCGAGTTGGATCGCCGCCGCCTTGAGGTAAATTCAACGTGTATAACATACTCTGCAACCGATTGGAACCAAGGCGCCTTCATCCTAGACGCCTTAAACTGGCGTTATATAAGTAGTCAATGTCGGTGAGTGAATTACACTTTCGTCATTTGTCACTTCCTTGGGATGAAACTTGTGTATTGACATGCCATGGTGGGTTTAGAAGACTTTTACAACAAATTTTCATTTCTCAATTTAGGAATATGCTTTACTTTTCAGCAATACTGTCAACCGGTATATTACGTTTCTTTTCCAATGGAGGGTTAAGAATACTTACAACAAATTTACATTTCTCAAATTAGGAATATGCTTCACTTTTTAGCAAAACTGCCAAACGGTATATTGTCACAAGGACATATTCTACCAGTAGAAACTAGGACTATGTCATTAAAGTGCACCACATTGATCACCAAACATTGCAGCTGCTGGCAATAGCACAAGACTCAATTGAGGGGGCTGTGACATCACAGGCGGACAAACAATGTGTTGCTAGGGAACTCCATTGTTGTATCTTTCTTTGATTGGTGCATATTCAATGTTTGTCCGAAAGAAAACACGGCCACATGGCTATTATTGGAATTGAGTCTTGTGCTATAGAGATTGCTCGTGGAAAAAATGTTCAACAGCAACAATGAAATAGATGGATTTCAGAATTGAACTAGAAAGACGGGAATTACTCTATCTAAGGGTCCTTGATAGTTATGTTCAGGTGCATTTTTCACTGTTGTGCATTGTTGTCATTGAAGATCTATAGGGCCGTGACTAGCTCTATCTAAGGGTCCTAGATCAATTATGAAAAAGGTCTATTTCGTTTCTAAGTTCTGTCACAACTTATCATAAAACAGAAGCAGGAATCATACCTCAGACATTGATATCACATTTCAAGGTCTCAGAAGGTGGACTGGCTGGAAGGAGTTTCAACATTGAGTAACATGATGTGTTTCTCTCTCCCTAGGATGTTGGCAATCTGTGACATCTCTGCCGACCCCGGAGGCTCTATCGAGTTCATGAACGAGTGTACGACCATCGATACTCCCTTCTGTCTCTATGACGCCGACAGAAACAAGGACACAAAGAGGTTAGTAGACATACCAAAGATACTCCCTTCTGTCTCTATGACGCCGACAGAAACAAGGACACAAAGAGGTTAGTACTCAAGATCTACTTCAAAGATAGTAAGATATAATCACTTAAGGCTGGTCCACACAGATTTTTAAGACAAACGATTTAAGGTTTAACGCGTAGTCGTAAAGTTGGATCATAGGAAACACGTACTGGCGTTCACACAAAGTTTTAGTTTTAAGACGTTGTTTTCATTGTTGTTTTTAAAAACAACGTCTTAAAACCGTATGCATTATGTCTTAAAAATCTGTGTGGACCAGCCTTTAAGTAGAAGTAAACGAACTAGTTATTCCATAATAAACAAATGCTACCATAAGTACAGATAAAGAATTTACTACTTGCAATAAGTGTACATTAACGCCTTACATGAGCAACTTAAATACAATTTAATTTTGAAATTGATTCTGAAATGAAATTAATCACTTTATTGCCATCACTTTTTTGTGACACCTTAGAAATTGAAACTTTGTACCCTTTCCAATCATAGTTTAAAGAAGACATATAATGAAAGCAGTAGTTTCAACATGTTGTTAATGTTGTTATTGTTGTTGTTAGCTTCAAGGGCCCGGGCGTACTGGTCTGCTCTATAGACAACATGCCGACACAGCTACCGCGAGAGTCTACAGACTTCTTCGGAGAGTTGCTCTACCCCTACGCTTACGATATCATCCAATCAGACGCCACCATTCCCCTGGAGGATCACAAGTTCAACCCTACAGTGCACGGGGTGAGTGGTGACACTTTATCCATTTCGCACACCTATTTTTCGTAGATCTTTGATACTCTTTCCTTCCTCTCCCATCCTTATTTCCTGCTATTTGCCTCCATCCTTTCCATCCCCTCCATCCTTCCTTTTCCATCGTAGCTCTCGCTTAATCTTTAACCTTCTGTTAATTTATTCTTAAAACATCATATATCTTTTTCCTACTACACCTCTCTTGCTATATATATATATATATATAAATAAATGTGGTATTTTATAAGTACTTTTGGCGGTATTTTGGCAAATGAACGTTTATGTCCCAATTTTATATTTACAAAACTTCACTCCATTTATTTCTTCTTGTTTTTGCCATCAATCCGAAAGTTCATGTGAAACAGGTTTGTATTGTTTGCCATCTGTATTTGAACTGGTTTATCTCTTTTACAACGAGTATCTTGGATTATTTGGTGAACGCATTCCAATCCTGGGATGCAACCACTCTTTTGTGTTCCACTTTTGGTTCATATATAAGTATACCTTTACTTTTTCACCGCCTTTTTTCCTTCTCAACATATATTATTTTTCTGCCACCTTTCAGTTAAATGTTATTTTTGTTTTATTGTAGTTATGCAGTTTTGTCTCTATCCATCCAAAGATGATAATATATGAAGAAACAGCCCAATGTGCTGTCTTTTCTCTGGTCGTTTAATGCTCTTGCTTCTTCCAGGCAATCATCGCCAGCAACGGAAAGCTCACCCCCAACTATGAGTATATCCAGGAACTGAGGAACGTCAACAGCAGGTAAGGGCATAACACACTTACTGAAGTACCTCAATGACGGCTCCACAGTCACAGTTTGATATAACACTTGTGTAAAGTCTGTCCGCTCATAGTAGAAACGAAACGTTTAGAGCTAACGGCCCAGTTTTGTGTATTGAAACAGTATAATCGGCTTGTAAACCAAGATTTTCTAGAAAAACACGGTTTTCCAATTATATAATAAGGGAAGTGGAAAAAAGGCCACCCTTGGAAGAAGTAAGGACAAAAAATTGCAAGGAAATGACAACAGGGCGCTACCCCTTTTACACGGTATATTAGACAAACATTGGTCATTAGCTCTAAACGTTTAGTTTCTACTATGAGCGGACAGACAATACCATGCAGATGGATTTAACTCAATTTCCGAAAGGTAGACTGTGTGATGCCCTACTCTGCGGAACTCCAAATTTATATAAGTTAGAATTGCTTTAAAATGCTACTCAAATCTCGAAAGGTAAACCAAAAGAGAATTTAGTGCACCTGCATATCAATGTTTCTTTGTTCCAATAAATTCTCTAGCGAACGACATATCTTCGATTAATTTGTGACAATTACTATAAGGCAAAACGTAAATCGGAGGTTCCGCAGCGTAGGTTCTCATAAATGAAATAAATTCACATTTAGAGTCTACCCACTCAGTAACGAAACTGATTTTCAGTGGGGGACATTAATATATAGCAACTAAACCAACCGTGTAGGCTCCGAACACTATCGACGAGGGGACCATTCTAGGTCCCCTGTCCGAACCAGAAATAGGACCCTGAATTTAAAATGTTGTGGCTTGTTGGTCTTAAAGGTTTTTTTCTGCTTCCCTATATTGAAATGAGGAAGCAGACAAAATCTATAAGAACAAGCCATGCACACAATCTTTCATGTGTACATTACATTATACATATACATTCGCGTGTAACCTTGTTACATAAAGTTATTTCTCCTCATTGGTACTAGCTCTAAGTTAATTGAGATCACTTATTCTATTGAGCTGTTTAGAGTACAATACCTCTTCTCTTCTCTTCTCTCAGCCGCAGTCGTCACAAGTCGGCCGTATCTATGGGAGACGACGAGGGGTGCAAACATGTGGTTGTATTGGGAGCCGGGTACGTCTCCGCCCCCGTCATCGAGTACCTTCACAAGAAGAACATACAGGTTACTATTGGTGAGTCTTGTCATATGTAGGCTACAAGCAAATACTGTAATAGACGCTATAAGCGATAGCGACTACTACAGTATTTGCTACAAGTCATTAGTGGCCTTAGCACGTACACTCTTGCGCGCACGCTTGCGTGTCACGTTTTTGCGCAAAGGAAAGACCGCGCGCAAAACCGTGGGTTGGAGCGCCGCGCAAGAGTGTGGTGTCTAAAACTGCATCACACTTGCGCGCACGCTCCGCGGGGAAACGAAAGCGCGCGTTCAAGAGTGTGCGTGTAAATGCTAATCCCTTCGTCTTTACCACACTTTTGCGTGGCACGTGGAGTGTTCGGAGTGTTCAGATGATTCGCAATGTTCTTTCCGTTGCAAGGCATTTTCTTTTACACGGACAGTTTTACCTGCAGGAAAGAACGCGCGATCGAAATTATTAGTGGTAATAAAAGTAGCAGTTTATAGCTATAGCAGTTACAGTAGAACAGCAGTTAAGAACACAGTTGACCATTATTGTTTGGGCAATTAATAGACTCTCTAAATTAATCACGACCCTCTAGATCATCAGTGACAAGAATGCACAAGAGTGAAAAATGCACCTTGACATAACATTTGAAAACTAGTTATTGTTGAGCATTGATTCATCAAGGACCCTTAGATAGAAGTAAACACGGCCGTCTAGATCTTCGATGACAACAATGCACAACAGTGAAAAACGCACCTTAACATAACAATTGAAAACTAGTTGTTATTGTTGAGCATTGATCCATCAAGAACCCTTAGGTAGAAGTAATCACGGCACTCTAGATCAATTCTGAAAACAGTCTATTAGATAACTAAGCCTGCCCACGGACTGCTACCTTATCGTGGTGGACAGGTTTGCGTGCTTTGTTGATCCCGAGAGCTATGCCGGCGGAGCGTATGCTTCTGGTAGGGCCACCCTAGCCGGACTGGTCGAGGAGGAGAAGTCAGACGAAATGCAGTCCACACCTTAATCCCCTTTCCTCCCCTTTTCCTCACGCGTCCTCCTACTTGCCCCTTTCCTCCAAAGAGCCCCCAATTTCATCTTCATCATCACCCACTCATCGTCTTGATTAGCCAAGTTGCAAAAAAATAAGACGTTAAGCCCAAATATCAATCATTAGATAACTAAGAAGCTTGAGACACGGCCTAAGAGTGCATGACCTTGACTTCCAGCCTCCGCGCTCAAGGACGAGGCCGACGCCATCGCCACCAAGTATCCCAAGGTCAACCCTGTACTCCTGGACGTCGTGGATAGAACCGACATGCTCAAAGGTCTCATCACTGGGGCAGACTGCGTCATCTCGCTCCTACCCTACAGTCTACACCATCTAGTGGCAGAAAGCTGCATCGAGATGGGCGTGAACATGGTCACAGCTTCTTACTGTACTCCAGAGATGGAGGCACTGCATGAGAGGTAAGTGTTATGGCGGGATATTTGAATCATAAAGAAGACGAAATTACTACTTCGTCTGGCACTCCATAGATGGAGTAAGTGTATGACAGGTACGTTGCTTTTCGGGCTGTACTGTCTTGTACTGTCCCATTTAGACGACTCAAGAATAATCGTCTGTTATAAAGTGAGTTGAAGTATTTAATCGTGTGCTTACGACATCTTTCAATAATGGTCTAGGCCCATCACCATTTGGATAAAGTAGGATCTATCTAATTCAAAAACTTATTCGGAGATAGGTTCGGTAAACCACAAAGTTCAACGAGCCTCCGCTAGGGGATTGAATGACATTGAGCGATCAAGTTGACCTTGTTCTAAACCCTTGTGTTCCCTAACAGGGCGATGAATGCCGGAGTGACTATCGTGAACGAGGTGGGACTGGATCCAGGCATCGATCATCTGTTGGCCATTGAGTGTTTTGACGAGGTGCGCCAGGCGGGCGGGAAGGTGGAGTCTTACGTCTCCTACTGCGGGGGTGAGTGAACATTGCAATCAAAAGTTTGAAACAACTTGTTACAAGAAGTATCTAGAAAATTCAAAACGAAACAATCGTTATGTTACTGGCTTTTTTTATTGTGTCTATGGATTTAAATTAATAAATGACCAGCTGTGTTGAGGTATAATGGATTTGCACTTTAACTAAAATTTATTTCAATCTTACTATCTTAGTAGCCAACGCAAAACGATCACTAGATTCAATTTCATATAAATTAAGATTTTCTTTAATTTTTCATGTCCACTGTGTCAGCCTGATTGTGCATAGCCTATGACACTCCAGAGATTATAAGGAAGCCAGCAATAAAAGATTCGTCAAAAACGGTCTGGTGGTTTTTGATATCATCTATTACAAACACTGCATGGGGCAGTACATATATGTAAAGCTGATAACATATATTAAGTAAACGAGGTCCGATGTTATGAATTTCGAATAAATATTAAGTAGATTACCAACTGTTTTACCACCATGACAACAATCAAGTGGAAGCCTAGTTGTCATGGTCAAAAGAAATCAAAGCTTACTAGACCATTTTAAAAATTGTCCAGGTATCTAATCTTGTTCCTCGCACGGCCCTCCAAATCGTTACAAAAAACAACGTAGAACAATCAAACATGAGCGGTCAAATGTTATATCAAGGTTCATTGATGGACACAAGATCTTTATCTATTAACCTTGATTTCACATTTTTAATTGTTTTGTATTGTTGTTCTTGAAGATTTAGAGGGCCGTGGGGAGAAAAAAGAATAGATACCTGAATACCAGGTCTAGGTCACTCAAAGGGTCTGGATAATATGACCTTGCAATCTTGCCGATGTGGAGATAAAAGAAAGCGCGTGTTGAGGTGGTATAAGTTCAACAGGTGTCTAGGGTTCCCAACTCTGCAAAAGAACAATCCGGGACAAATAGCACATGAAAAGGGAATGGCTCACGTGATACTGCCGAAGGCCCGCCGGAAGCCTATCGCCGAAGGCTAAATTTTTTGGACCTTTTTTTCATGATTTACGTTCTAAAAACATGTTTTTACTGCTTGACGAGAAAACAAAACAAGAATTCTCCTTTTGAACAAAAATCTTTCGCAGTTAATTAGAAATTAGGAGCTCACGTGCCTGTCTGAGATTGTTATTTTATTAATTATTGTGTTGCTATAACAACAGTGCATTTGAAAAGTCAACTTTGCAAACTGTGCTCACATTAATTTATCATCCATTCTCACTGCTCGTTTCGAGCTCACGTTTCGGGCGGCGCGGGGTCGCGGCTGAAGCAAGGCACATTCATGTCATTCCGGGACATTTGCCGTCCCGGAATCAGTTTAATTTCAGCCATGACAAGATCTTTAATTCCTGGTCTGTCCCGGCGAGACCGGGACGGTTGGGAACCCTACCTGAGGTGTCTAGCGATAGCCTTCTCATCTCATACTCATGTTGTGTTTCAGGTCTGCCAGCACCAGAGTGCTCTGACAATCCTCTGCGCTACAAGTTCAGCTGGAGTCCGCGAGGAGTGCTGCTAAACACTCTAGGCACCGCCAAGTACATCCAGAACAATCGGGTGAGTTCTAGGTCAGACGTTTCAAGTTCATGCTCTTCTATCGCTACATTTCCAGATTCTAGATGCTGGATTATCGGCTCTATGTATTGGAATCTTGTAACTCTTCTACTAAATTTTCAATTGGTATAAAACTTGCAATTTTGATCCTTTTTGACATCCAAAATAAGATAAAATTAAGAAATAGTAATAACAATGTAAACTTGTAAGGAAAACATCTGAATATTCTAAACAAAATGTACTTGTCATGACGTGAACTTAAGTTCACTTATTTTATAGGTGTGTGTAAGGACCTCCGTAAAGAAAAATCGTTTTTGTGTAGGAGCGGAATGGTTTACAAAGCATACTTCCAACGTTGGTTTCTGTTGATTTGTAGATAGTGGAGAAATCTCATGGCTGAAGCAAAGAACTTAGACTTCCTGCAAACTTACTAAGCTAACGTCTTTGGTTTGTGTTGTATCTTAGATCGTGGAGATACCCGGTGGCGGACACCTCATGGCCGAAGCAAAGAACTTAGACATTCTGCCCAGTTAGTAAGCTAACGTCTTTGGTTTGTGTTGTTTCTTAGATCGTGGAGATACCCGGTGGCGGACACCTCATGGCCGAAGCAAAGAACTTAGACTTCTTACCCGGCTTTGCCCTTGAAGGATTCCCAAACCGAGACTCAAGCCGATATGCTAAGCTCTATGGCATTGCTGCTGACGCCCACACTGTGTTCCGAGGAACGCTCAGATTCCAAGGTAAGAAGGCGGTGGATAAAAGGGAACATGAAGGCGGTGACTACATAACGATTAGAAGGCTGTGGATTGAATGTGATTCAAAGGTGAGAAGGCGGTGGGTCGATGGTAGAATGAAACCATTAACAACATAAAGCTACGATTTCAGTCGAGGATGTGCTCGGCGTGGCGCGGCGCGGATGAAGATTTCAGCCAATCAGCGTGCTCTATTTCTCAGCCGAGGAGAGCCGCGGATTTATATCCGTGGATTGAAAATATTCAATAGGGAGCTTGCAATAACGTCATTTCCGGTATCGCACGGTAGCCATACTGAGGTACTCTGTAAACATTTGTTTACGTTCTTCCGACACTGCATTGTTGCAATATTGCAGATGTCCTTAGACTGACAAATCAACTGTTTTCAAACAAAGGTTCCGTATTATGACTGAAAACAAAATAAGAACGCATTAACTCTGTTTAAAGACAATCATTTGCATGTTTTATCATTTTCTTGAACTTTTACCTGCACACATCAATCTATACGGCTTGAAACTGTGATACTTCCTGGGTTACCTATGTGTCTTCTATTGACAGAACAAATGTAAACAAGCAATGTGTACCACATAATGGCCGCCACGTGACGTCTATGGCGAAATCCACGCTCGGCATGACCACTTTGAATGACCAATAGAAAATCGGGATTATGACAACAAACAAATGACTGTTAAATTTACATTTAAAACTTAAGATGTCTGAAGACTTTGCCGAAAGATTAGTGTTGGCTGTCGAAAAGAGAGAAATCCTGTATAATGTATTCCACAAACACTATTCAAGTAATATTTTGCGTGTTCAAGCGTGGAAGGACGTTGCGCATGATTGTTACAACACAGGTTAGCAAAACGACTAGGCCTAGGCTAGGCCTAGGGCCCTAGGCCTAGGCCACAGATAGCGCATCGTGCAATCTGCAAGTGAAATGGCTGGCGAGGAGAATCCGCGCCACGCTACGCTCCGCCGCGCCGAGCACATCCTCGACTGAAATCGCAGCTTTAGAATTGCAAGACTCCCTCCCTGGACCAAAAATGAAGACATCAACGAACTTTTAGACAACAACCATATCTCAAACCGCATTCATCACCTTTATCTGAAATATGTTGATAACATTATTTACGACAACCACAAAGACATGCTAGACATAATAACTCACCCTATAACCACCCTATAACCTGATCCTTCAGACCGAAATTCAAATGTCCATTACCGATCAATGTCATACTAAAACTTCCTCTCCATCTATTTCACTTTGTAACTTTAAACTTAATATAATTGTATGTAATTTGTATAATTGTATGTACCTGTAGGCTAAAGAGGGTATGGGCATGCCCATAACCCTACACTGGCCATCCTGTCCTTTCGTGGGACAGGAAAACAACAATAAAATGAATTAATTAACGATTAGAAGTCTGTGGATTGAATGTGGTGGATTCCTGAGATGAGAGCGCCAAACGTCGAACATACATAACGAACCAATCAGAATGTAGCTACGTTCGGTTACATAGAATCTGATTGGTTCGTTGACGCTCTGCGCTCCACGACGTCCATGTTGGGAATCCACCATCACATGAAAGAAAACGACTACGCAGCGATTAGAAGATCAATTAGCATATTCAGGTAGTTGGAGGAATTGATAAAGGGAGGATCTAATTGTGTTGCAAATTACTACAAGAAAAGTCACCCTAGGAAAATTGAACTCCCAGCCCAGACGGGGAAACTTGAACCGTATGGGAAAGTACGAAGAGTTCGAAGTCAAACAACTTGAGCCGTGTCGCGAAGACCGAAGATTTCATATAGGTCTAATGTTAATGCTCCATTAGTCAAACAACTTAAACCGTGTGGTTAAGGCGAAGAGCTTTGGACTCGCACATCTCTTTGTTTCAGGCTTCTCTGATACTATCCAAGGAATGCAGAAGATCGGCCTCCTAGATCCCAACCCTCACCCAGCGCTGCATCCAAGAGGCCCTGACATCACCTGGGTAGGTATTCACTGCTGTGACGTCATATCACATGCATTGTGCTTCACGCTGTACTTCAAACAACACACATCGATTCCACAAACAGCCCCAGCGTTATAGCATCATTATGCAACAGGTCCAATAGACCCTTTTCGGAATTGATCTAGAGCCCTTAGAAAGAGTTAATCACGACCCTATAGATCTTCAATGACAACAATGCACAACAGTGAAAAATGCACCTTAACAAACCCTTTGTAAACTAAATGTTATTGTTGAGCATTGGTATATTAAGGATCTTTAGATAGAAGTAATCACGGCCCTCTAGATGTATTCTGAAAATCGTCAATTCCAGTTTAAAAGTCTCCGCTGTCCCTTCTTGTGTCCCAGCGCCAACTACTAACGTGTCACTTCTTATGTCTCAGCGCCAGCTACTCATATGTCCCTCGTTATGTCCCAGTGCTGGCTATTCATATGTCCCTTCTTGTGTCACAGCGTCAACTACTGTGCACCCTACTCGGCGAACAAGACTCCACCATCTTCTACGAGAATCTCAAGAACAAGTTGGCCTCGAAGATCGGAGGAACCGGAACATCGAGGGTGGACGCAATCGAGACGTTGGGTCTGTTGGAGGAGGATCCGGTTCTCAAGCTGGACACTCCACTGGACACTCTCAGTCACTTTCTGTCCAAGAAGCTGGCACTAGGTGAGAGGATGCTAGGCACACTCACACAGCTACCTGTTGAGCTGGTTGTAGGCTACATGAAGGCAGACTAGACGTACAGCAGCGGCCCGACAAAAGAACCTTGTAAAACACCCGACTAAAGTGGCCGTCACCTAAAGAGTTCATTCGAGTTCCGCGAAATGTCTTCCCCTCTTACCCCCACCAGTTCCCTCTTACCCCCAACACTGCCCGCGCACGGACGAAGAGAGGCAGTGGAAAGATCTAATCACTATGATAGACCGTGGAGCTGTCAACCAAAGCTGTCAACGATCTCCCAATTATATAAGCCATCTCTCAATACAATTGAATTTCTTTATTCTAATTACATGTAATTCTATCATTATTAATTTTATATCGATCTTTCACTGCCTCTCTTCGTCCGTGCGCGGGCACTGGTGGAGGTAAGAGGGGAAGGCCTTTCGCAGAACTCGGATGAACTCTTTAGGTGACGGCTACTTTAGACAGATATAGCTTGGACCACGTTTGATTTGTTAAGGTTATATGAGTTTAACGACGTACTCGACAACTATGATCATATGATATTTGGGGGAGGGGGAGTATTTGGAGGAAAGGGGCAAATAGGAGGGCGGGGAGGAAAAGGGAAAGAGAGCCCTTTCGTGTGGCTTCTCCACTTCGACCTGCTCGGCTAGGGTGGCCCTACCAGAAGCATACGCTTCCGCCGGCATAGCTCTCGGGATCAGAAGACACACAACCTGTCCACCACGATAAGGTACTAGTCCCTGGGCAGGTAGCTGGCACTAGGTTAGAGTAGACGTACAGCACCGGCCCGACAATATACCTTTGTAAAACACCTGACAGGACACATATAGCGGGCACTTGGTACGAACAAACTTACAGCACTGGCCTGACAATAGAACCTTGAGAAATACCTGACTAGACACATATGGCTGGCCATAAGTAAGAGCAGACGTACATCAACGGTCTAACAGCACCCTCCTGTAGGATACCACATTGAAAGATTAACGGTTTGACAAACCATTCTAGAAACATCACAAAGTGATACATCATGGGCCCTAAAGTATCTCCCTGTAGAACACCAGGAAGTGAAACATGCCCGGACCTACAATACCACCTTGTTACACACTGCCCTCTATGCTTGCAGACAAACAGGACCGCGATCTAGTGGTGTTGAGACATGAGGTGGGCATCCTGTGGCCCGATGGCCGGCGAGAGCAGCGCGGCATCAGTATGGTGTTGTACGGAGACATTCACGGACATTCGGCCATGTCTAGAGCTGTCGGATATCCTACGGCTATCGCAGCCAAGATGGTGCTCGACGGTGAGTAACTCCCCCCTCCCCCCCCATTGTTACTATGGGGGAGTGTATGACAGCAGCGCTGTGAGCGTTCCCACCCCCACAAATTTCAGTATGCCCCTCACTTGAGGCATACAATTATGATATCGTGTAAATACAGATGGCTGTGGGATGGCTTAACCTTACCCGCGCGCGAAGAGTGTGGTAGACTGTGTTATTCCATCAACCATTGTACCAGGTTTCACTTGTTTTTTGGATTTCTCAGCTGATTTTTATTTTAATAACGTAACACTCATTAATAATGAAGTTTTAACTGCTGAAGTATGTCAATAATAACAAATAACAACTACTGTAAATAATGTATTAGACATATAAGATTTGGATCACTTAACTGAAGCTGGGCTAGTTATAATAGGCAAACGGAACGTCAGCGCTCACAGCGCACTCTACCTGTCATACGGTCTCCCATAGGTGTTACATAATACATATCATTGGTTCCGGCCACTGAGCTCTGCCTGCTAGAATTCACCGAAAACCTTTCTAGAAGGCAGTCCACTAATTATTATTGAAAAAATATAGATTAACGAAAATGATTATTATGTTCCAGTATAAACAACAGTTATATAGACAAAATAATTAATATTGCTTTCAACTTTCAAATAATAATAGGAAACCATAGTTTGAGAACAGTTGAATTTGTTCCAAACACCATTTTGGGACATTGTACCAATGAACTACCGATCATATGACATTCTGGTTTCCCGTATGGCCGCCATACGCATTATGTAAATACACCCTATACGTAGTACAGCCGTCGTACAACATCTTCGGTAATGCTTCCGTCACGGGTGGGTGAGCGGCATCCAACCAGCGGCCGTGGCTAATTCAAATACCTGCTCGGGTTGGCCGAGACCGTAAACACGTCATTGATTGATGACGAAAGTATTACCGAAGTTGTTGTAAGACGACTTTCCTCTTCAACACTTGGAAAATTACTAAGGCCTAGTATCTTGTAATATTTAATCGGTTTTTAACTTGTTTTTGCCATGATAACAACCAATTAAATTGCCATGGTGAAAACAACTTGTTAGTTGTAACTTGTTTTCACCCTGGCAAACCAGGCTTCCCATTGGTTGTTGCCATGGTGAAAACAACTTGTTACTTGTTTTCACCCTGGCAACCAGGCTTCCAAATGATTGTTGCCATGGTGAATTGAAGTTACTAGTTAGTAATTTAGGTAATATATTTACATAATTCCGGGCTTCATCCAAATATTTTTTCGTCCCTTTACTTCATAAATATATTTAATTAATCTAGTTAAATAAAATTAAGAGCGTTCGGCAGTAGGAGTTTTACAGATGTATTGGCCGTCAACCACTTACTCTTTAACTAATGGTAGGATTATTATAAATATTTACCTACTTGTAGAGGGATGTCATATCTATGCATGGTATTAAGTACATTTGTCACCAACCTATTCAAAAATGTGTACCCATTTTTAAACAGATTCTCCGTATTATTTCGCCGAACATTTTCGACGAAAGTAATTTATTTGCATAATTCAAACGTGAGTATATTATTTTTGAGCAGGCTTGTCACAAATGTACTTAATACCATGCATAGATATGACATCCCTCTGCAAGTAGGTAAATTTTCATAATAATCCTATTATATGTTTAAGAGAAATTAGTTGACTAAAACGTCAAAACTACTTTCGAACGCTCTTAAATCAAATCAATTTAAACTAAATACTGTCAACTGTGGTTTCTTTCACTCACCGTCTTCTCCTTCCCGTGCAAATCGCCGGCTCAGTCTCACCACAGCGACCTGTCCTTGCAGTGGATCTACTGAGAATGACTCAGTTGCTGCTTTCTTACCCTCGCTGCATATTTATCAGTAGTCACGTGACGGATGTACAGTCCGGGGCACAGAATTATATTTACAGTTAGTGACGCAAAACCTGGCTTCACATGACAGCACATGATTGTACTGATCAGTTAGTTATTATTATAATTATTGCATGGTATTATTTCATATTCCCTTATATCTATTCATAATGTATTTTATATCAGGTCCAGTCTTACAATGTCCCAATAACTACTTTTCGTCGAATAGCTTGTTGTCTCCATGGCAACGACCAATCAAAACCCTTGAAATCCTCCAAATAGCTTAATTGCTACAAATAACTGCCCTATTAAGAGATTGTAAGACCGGCCCTTAGTGTTACTGTGCTAAAAGATTGTACCTATTTTGTACTTTACTGTGTGATTGTTATAAATGCTTTGTCTTGTTTTGTTTGATTGTATGTACATGTTTAACTGTACGGCTGAAGAGAGCCTCCGCACAGACGGTGGCTCTGCAATAGCCTATAGGACACTAGCAACACCATAAGACAACAATGGAACAAATGAATTGAACTGATGGACAAACAATCAGCTGTAAAAATAATAAAATTGCAACCATACAAATAAAAACAAATGTAGCAATAGTAACTGCTCGCCATTTAAGGTTGGAATTCATAGTCGGCCCCTACACTTAGGGGCGCCCATTGTTACCAAGGTAACAATTGTTTGCATGTTATTTCCCATAAACAAAACAAATCCATAGCAACAATGGGTGCCCCTAGGTGTAGGGGCCGACTATGAATTCCAACCTTAGACTTTTAATGATGGACAGCGACTTAGTGAAAGTTTTGTATGTTAATTTTTTTTTTTTTTTTTTTTCCAAATTCAGAAGAAATTATTTTTTGACAGATTTTTGTTTGTCCATCGATTCAATTCATTTGTTTCATTGTTGTCTTTTGGTGTTGCTAGTAGCCCATAGACATGTCGCCAGCTGTACCTCACCCCACTACTCTTTGTTTGTCCAGGCGAGATCCAGCAGAAGGGAATGGTTCTCCCTTTCACCCCCGACATCTACCGGCCAATGTTGAACCGTCTGAGGAGTCTGGGACTCGAAGCTTTTGAAAAATCGAAATGGCTTTAAATAAAATTATCCCTGTGATTATTATTAATTATTCATCTCATTAATGTACATATATATTTGTTAATTTTAAGAATAAATTCTTTGCATAAAACTTGTTAATGAGTGTTTCTGTGAAGAAACCCATTTATTTTCTTGTGTTTATCTTCCAAATTTGGTGTTGAATTGAGTTTTCTTCTTGATAATCGACCGAACTCTATATTCAACCCGCATTTTCCAAATATCCAAAAAAAAAAGAACTTAATTTGTGAAGGGTAAACATGAAGAAGCATGTATATTAAAATTTAAAAAAACCATACAAATACAAGCTTTGGCCAGCGCATTCTCTCATTACTACGTTTTACTTTCACGTTATTGAATCGTAGTCTATCGTTATTAAACTATAAATAAAAATGTGTTAAATTTATTTTATTTAAAGGGTTTTAAATAATTACAAGAAAATAAGAACCTCAACACAGTTATCTTACTAGAATCTTGTACGATTCCGTAAAGTTAATAATATAAAATAATATGTATTGATTGAGTGTACGTTTTATCCAAAGTTTATATTTTTTTATTATTGTTTAATTTTTCTTAATTTAAAACTTTCTCATTTTGTACCTGCTGGAACAGTTTTAATTTCTGATCCATATTATTTAAATAATGAACCACACTTTGTCTGGGCAGGATAGGATCATAGGAGTATGAATCATCAAAAAGGTATAATCCTAAAAATAAAACAACATTCGAACACTTTTGGCCAATTGATTATAATTATTATCCCTGTACTTGTCGGGAATACTTTGTTCTGATTAGTTACAGTAAAGATTACTTACTAACTTGTATACACACTCACATTGGCTACGAATAAGGCAATATCAGACATGCGTACACTATTGTATTTCATTGCATTCTCACCATCGACCGCAACGCCGACCCTTGGATTACATTTGTGCAACATCCATGAAGATTAGTAACTTCTACCGTTGAGTGAGTAATATACGGTTGTTTTAGTAGAGATTTGTGGGCGCTGCCATCTTTGCTCTGACGTCACGAGCGGCCATGAAAGTGCTGCTAAAACTAACCACTCCCCATGCAGCACATGATAAAGGATGCTATGAAACACCTATTTGATATATTCATCTTGGTAATTTGCGAAATTTTGTAGGAGGTAACAGCATCCACGTAATTAGTAGATGTTGAAAATATATGCTTCTATAATACTACCTACCCTAAAACTCGTTAAATGAAATAAATAACTGTGGGAGGGACACAGCAACTTGTTTGTGCTGTCATGTAGGTTTTCACTTTGCCTTCCTAGGCCTAGGCTTAATTTATAATTGATGAGGATATCATCGATATTTATGTATGTTAGCACGTAGAATTATTTTGCATGGGCATTTTTGTAAATTGGAAGTTATTTAAGCTAGTCCTTCATTTTCACGACAAAGGATAGGGCCTCGGCTTCAGTAAGCCTAGGCCTAGAACCAGTCATTTTCCGTGAGTCGACGCGATGATCTAGGCCTACGCAAGGATGTTATAATTGGAACTATCTAGGCCTATGTTATTTGGTGTCAACACTGCATGTGTACACGGTACACCACATCATTATGAGGTTCAATCTTGGCAATTGGCGAGGAGCCTTTTAGCTTGCAGTACCGGTAGGCCTAGGTCTTGCACAGCTAGAATTCACAAAACTAGAGCCTATAGGCTTAGGCCTAAAATGTCAGTGTTTGAGTTACATTTGATGGATATTCGATCAAAAACCAATAATGGACGGGCAAATAAAGCTTATACCCTATGGTTGTTATGGTCTAGGCATTGATTAATCAATGGTCTAGGTCTATAGGCCGACCCTTGGTTCACAAACTAAAATATCTGGATTCTTTTATTCAATAAAACGAATCTACAGTTGAGATTTTACTAGAACCTGACATCGACAATATCGTCGAGATAATATTTAACAAGCAAAATAAGCTCAATCACATAAATATGGATAGTTTTAAGCCTCTGTTTGCGGCTAGGCGTAGGCCTACTACCTAGGCCTATTGACATTTGACAGATTGGTCACCTCACTTCTCTGCAACTGTTAATGTTCAATTACTGTTTTAGAACCGCTATGGAGTGTAAAAAGAGCCATAACGAGCATATTGATGCTACTAAAGCAATATAAAAACTACGAGTTCGGAATAAAGTATCGACAGACGCTAATTATGGGACCGCGTACACCCACTCCCATGCTTATCAATAGGAAAAACAACAGCAACAGCACACGGCTAGCAGCACAGTCATGGCGGCCGAGCAGCTGACGTAACTGTCATGGCGCCAGCTAAAACAACCGTATAGGGTAGAGTCGCAACGCAATCGGCAGTTTGTCTACCGCCTTATGCTGCCCAACATACTTTAGTCGGGTAGTAGAAGTTCGCCAAGCGACGCGATGACGGAGACTGATTGGTCGGCTACTTTACCGAAGATATACGAAGACAGCCGAGAACTCCGTCATCGCGTCGCTTGGCGAACTTCTTGCCCAACAATCTTAAGTAGGGTAGTAGAAGTTCACCAAGCGACGCGATGACGGAGTTATCGGCTGTCTTCGTATATCTTCGGTGAAGTAGCCGACCAATCAGGCTCCGTCATCGCGTCGCTTGGCGACCTTCTGCTACCCGACTTAAGTATGTTGGGCAGTAAAACGCGGTAGACAAACTGCCGATGGCGTGGGGAATCTACCCTATATTACTCACTCAACGCTTTTACTCATAAGATGATGTATTTTACAGAAATAGAGAAACAGTTTCATACAAACGTAAATGTGACAGAATTTATTTATAGTCTGGTTTACATAGAAACGAAGATTACCAGAAGAAATTATATTTTGTCTAAAACTAAACTTGTCTAATATCAATCTTTTTCGGAGGCTTTCACGACCGGAGTCAACTATACTTTCAAGGTAATACTATCTAGAGATTCCTTTGTGAAAGTGGCTGTTTCTTCAAAGTTCCCTGAAGAAGCCCGTTGCAATATAGGCGAAACGTTGGGTTATTATTATCTTTTGATACGGTTATATCCAGAAAACCTCGATTGTACAGTTATCTAATATCATTTTGTCTTGTATAACTAATGGTAGAAAATATTAATTTGCTTTTCTGACAGGCGAGGGGCCTTAGACAAAAGGGCGTAAATTATCGAAGTAGTTTGAGATAAACAGGTGTAAAGTCGAGAGACAAAGAATGAAAATTAACAGAAAAAAATATACTTCAGGGAAGCAATACCTAAAATCAAACTATAACTAAAGTTATCTTATATCATTTTGTCTTGTATTGCTACGTCTGTATAAAGATTCCTTTGCTTTTAAGACAGGATTTTATTCTAAGTCTTTTCTTTAGTACCAATACATTGTTGTCATAAAACTAAATGAAATTAAATGACGTAGCCACCAATTTCAAACGAACAAAACGTTTTCACAAACCAAGTGACATCAAACATAAATTGAGCCATAAATTGCTTCAGATCAATTAATTTGTTGAAAGGAATGTAAATATCAAGTAATTAAAAAGAAAACTAGTTTACATGATAATCGTGAACTGTTTTCTACATAATAGCTGAGTATTGTAGTGTTTTATTTTTCTTGAATATTTTGTGGAACATATTAAATTACACAGTTTAGTATCTAAAACTACCACATTCCAAGCAAACATTCTTGTACGTTGGTTGGTTTATCAAATTCACCTAATCGATAAATAACAAATAACATAATCTTACATGTTTGCACATTCACTCACATTCAATATATAAAATCCATAACACCACTGATTTCAAGCAGAACATATGTTGTTGGTTTTCTTATTCCTGTTGCGAATAAAAAAGTTTTTGAGATTTCGTTGTTTTATTTTTTTTCATTTATTAAACACCACTGCGGACATTTCAATATACAACACATTACCATCGTTAATTAGAATACTTATTTATAAGAAGATAGAGTTTTATATCATTTGTTTTTTTATTAAATATTGTCATTATTTTTACGTTTGGAAACATCTAGAGAGATTTTATTTTGTTACTACAGAGAATACACTAATATATTTATTTATATATTGTGACAGAAATCAAGTTTTCTAATATTGCATTCGGAATATTATGAGAAATTATTCGTTATGATAATGAAATGGGAATGTATTGGTTTTGTTAAGTTGTTGCCTGACAGTTCATAATTAACTCATACCTTAACCTCATCAAATGTTTGTTATTGAACTGGGTTTGAAATAAGGTTAAATGTTATATTGGATTCATTAGGTACTTGTCCTCAACAAGAAAAAGATCATATGACATATGACGATGACAATCCATATGTTTGTGTAAAAAGACTAATTTTTTTTTCAAGTTTATGTATTTGGATTTTGGATGCCAGATGGTTTTGAAACACTGTTTGGTGTCCGATTCTCCTATGATTTTTATTTTATTCATTATTTTATTTTGTCGATTTATTTTTAATTAATCACATGTTTATTTAATATTGATTTATTGTATTGCTTCCATATTGATAAAGTCTTACACATTCAGTGACGGTATTAATAAGCGATTTTCAATTATTATGAACGTTCATATTCACTTAACGTGTAAACGCGGAGAATGAATATTATAAACGGTTACAAATGGTCTTCAATTATTTTCTATTTTGTATTAAATTTTCACTTCTTTCCTTGATAATTTCTGATATCAACAATAGTATCGTGTAAAAACGTCTTATCAGCAAATATTTTCTATTTAAAAATCTGTCAAACAACAACGTTGGGTATTGAAACAAGACACATCAAAAGCTGTACAAAATAAACACACACAAAGCCAGCATTTTCAAAAAATTATCAACATAGGTGCTGAAATTCTAGTAAGAAATGAAAATAAATCGATAAGCGAAATCTTTGTCCTTCTATTTGCTGGTTCTGATTTAATATCCCCGATTAACCGCGGACCCATGTCTTTACTGCATTTGAAGTGTGTTGTCTATATTTATCTTCAGTTACCAGAGGGTATAACAACACTGCACGACGCTGGTTGAAAAATGCGTATTTAAACAAAATTATCAGACTTTTTGTGAAGACGGTACAACCTATAGACAAAAAATTAACAGAAAACTTAACGAAACATGATTTTCTTTACTTTTCATAATAAAAAGTTACTGAAAAACAATTAAACGTTCATTCTTAAATCCATTCCGATTCTATCTAGTGTTTCTATGTGTTTATAGATAACTCAAAACGACCACTTTGTTCTTTTGAGAAGAGCACATCATTTTACTCATTCTTCTGCTACCAGTAGAGTCACTGCAATCTCCATTTGAAAACACAGAAAAGCGACAACTCTCCACGAAATGCTGCTACCTATAGAGCACTTCACTCTACCTGCGTGAGTAGAGAGTAACCACAACTATCTACGCTCTTCAGCTACCAATAGTCACTGCACTGCGTCAATACCTCTTCTGATTAGGCGCTGAGCTCTTGGTTGTGTGACCCATTGCTTATTTCCAACTCTAAAGAACACGACCTTTCTATGAAAAAGCCTGCGCTTAATTTGGAGTTGGTTTAGTGAAGCTAAAAATATATGCCAAGCATATTTTTCCATCCTCTCCACCAAGGACCAAGTATAGCACAATACCCAATTCCAAAATAGACGTATTGCCGTGTTTTGTTTCGGACAAACATTGAATATGCACCAATCCAAGAAATATACAACAATAGAGTTGCCTAGCAACACATTGCTTGTCCGCCTGTGATGTCACAACCCCCTCAATAGATGATTTTCAGAATTGATCTAGCAAGCCGTGATACGCTCTATCTAATGGTCCTTGATAGTTATGTTAAGGAGCATTTTGCACTGTTGTGCATTGTTGTCATTTAAGATCTAGAGGGCCGTGATTAGCTCTATCTAAGGGTCCTAGATGAATTCTGAAAAAGGTCTATTTAGAATTGTGCTATTAAAAAGCTCCAGTAGGCAATACGATCACAAAATAATCACACAAATAGGAACTCTCTGACAAACCTGAAGATATGTTGATAAAAGAGCCACTTGATTTACATAAGTCAGTGAGTGTACGAAGATACAGTTTAGTGACTCTTTAGTGACTCATTGTGCATAGTACACGAGTGTAGTGACTACGTTGTAACTATTATCAAGCTTATTTCATAGCGTTGTCTATACTTCCCACCCGCTGCCACCCATGTTTCATCCACAGTGATATGTCAATAATAAATAACCTTTAAATTACTCTTTGCTCCGATTGGTCTTAGAGATTAATTAATACAACTTCCTGTTTATTTTTATATGACTACATCGTTTCAAACAAACCTCGCAGAAATCTAAGAAGCAAACTTAAACGAACTATGAAAACTTGTGAGGGAAATCTAGCTTTCTATTAGTGGAACTTCTGTCAAACCCATCTTTATCTATTAAAATTATTTGCATTGTTCACAACATTCAGTTTAGTGAGGATAATAAGTTCAGAGAGCCAAAATCCAAAGAGTTTCATTAGGTAAAGATAAACTCTTTTTGAAAAGTTTTCTTGCTTTGTTTTTACAACGTTTGTGTATTTATAAGTACTTTTCTTTTTCTGTTTAAATTATTGTTTTATTTGAATCTGAAATCAATGTTGTTACTTAACGTCTCTTTTATTACAATCACGGTAATCGAGACGATGAGCTAGGATGATAGATGATGGAGAAAGACAATTACAAAACACTCGTCTATGCCTTAAGCGGGATTCGAACCCACACCCTTTGATAAAATAACTCGTTGTTGTGAGTGTCGTGTGAGGGAGTGTTTTAATTTATGTTTTTATTTATTTATTGTCTACCCTGTTTAGTAAGACAATGTCTGTGTGCGTTCATTAGAGTTACAGGGTGGTTTTAGTCTGTATAATGTTTTTATACACATTTTGTGTTTTTGTGTTTGTTTCGACTTTAAATCTCCAATTAACTACCCTGAATGTTGTGTCTATTTGCATAATACTTATTACATCTATATTATATTACTTTTCAATATATATTTTTTTTCTAATATATAATATTCTAGCATAGTTCATTTAGTTCCATTTATGTTTCTTACATTCATAGCATAGGAAGAAGTGTGGAGATATTTGAGAAACATCAAGAAAACATCTAAACATTCTACTTCACAGGCAGTGAACATCCGGTATCAACGTAATGTACATCCAAACAAAACATCAATCCTTGACCTTCTCTATTATTTACAAGTCTGTCAACAAGATTTAAAAAAAAAACTTATCAGCAAACGTAAATTTGAACACAGCATTGTTTTCTAAATTTGTGATTATATTTTAATTTTATATGTGTTTTTGATTTTTCTCATCCATCTTTGTGTATGCTGTATAACGAATTGTTTAAAAACAATTTCCGTATTAATTTATTCTCAACAGCACATATGAAAACATGATTTTTCACATTTCCTTTTATATAAACATCACTTATACCATTTTTGTAAAACAAAACTTTCAAATTTGTTTTATATTAGCTGTGCTCAATAAACGATTTTGCTAAAAATAGATATTTAAAATCAAACAATTTTGTTTGCTTGTCATCTATTTGCTGTTTTGATTCAGAATAGTTATTTTTTAGTTGTTTAATTTTTAAGGAACAAAATTGCGAAATCAGGCTCTGCGACGGGTATTAATTATTTCATGGTTGGCAGTATGTGAAAATTAATAATAATTTTCGTTACAGATCAAATCTTATCACTTGCCGTGTCAGGTATTAAAAAATGTGCATACACAGTTACATTAAAATTTGAACATGTTCGAATCACTCTCGTAAATTATGAGTATCTTCATAATTTGTAAATGGAATACAACCTCCATATCACATATTAAAATAATTCATGAACATATTTCGTTAAGTGTATAATTTTGACTGTGTTGGCAGATTTTTTATTTTCCAATATAAATATCGCAACAGGTATTTTACCAATATTTCGTTCCACATATTAATATTGTGCCCCACCGTTCCCAAATATTTCAGATACATCGCTAGTTAAATGGTTACATTACACACACATTTGCGTTACAACATTTAAGTATTACTCTCATCAAAATGGCAAATAAACATCTCAAACCCATTGTTTTAACTTTAAAGTGCAGAGAAGTTGAATGAAACTTCACAACGTTTAGAAAAAAAAAAAAATCGAAATTCTCCGGCAAAACCAGAGGTCAAACTATTTATAATATCACTTCTATATCAATCCAACAATATCCTAATTATTGTTAACCGCAATTACTGTGTAGGTGTATTGCTTTATCAATTTATTTTTAAATAACAATTAAATAAAATATATTATTTATCTCACAAGAAATAAACATGAATAAATATTATTTAATATTTTTAACAGAACTTCCCGACAACGTACAGCGCACATGCAAATAGAGAGATATGTTCCTGACACCGATAGACACAGGTTCAGTGACGCCGCCATTTTGTAATAACACGTGAAGCAAAGTGAGTTATATTTACACAAGACTGCGACCTAGTTAGTAAGGTATTTGCTGCGACAATGCGACATCAACTAAAGGTTCACTAATTCTCCGATAGATAGCGCGCGCGTTCACTAAAGTTTCACTAGTTCTCCGATAGATAGCGCGCGCGTTCACTAAAGTTTCACTAGTTCTCCGTTAGATAGCGCGCGCGTTCACTCTGGTAGTGCGTCCTTCTTCCACCAGGGGATATACATTGCTGCGACCTAGCACATATTCCAATATATTCATAATTAATATATTATATTATCGGTGATAATAATCATAACGTTAACATTCTGAAAAACTGCATCTGCCGATAGCGCCTTCAAATGCAACGTATTCAATATTACATTCGGCTCGCTCACTGATAACAATAACTTATTAAAAAACATGATTTTGTTATCAAAATTTTGAAAAGGCTTACGTAGACATTCTCTCTAATATTATTATTATATATTATTATTTCTACATAACATCAACATATTTTGCAAATACTGTACACACACTAATAACTTATTAGTTTCCCTACTTCTAAAACCTATCTATAGCTACGTAGATTCACATCAAACATGTGCCCAACGTATATACTGATCAGCACTTAAGCATTTTGAGTTTGTTTGTTTGTTTTGTACCTTGCTTGATTATTATTTTTGTACACACCATTTAGAGTAGACAAGCAGTACAGTGTATAATACGTGGTCAACTAATTGTGAAAGTGTGAGTACATCCCTATAGGAGTATTTGCATGCACGGCCTAGCCTAACACTAGGCCTAGGCTTAGGCCTATCCGAAATGAAAGATTCTAAAAGAAACGATCATACCTACAATTACAATGACGTGAAAACAATTGTTACAAATATAGAAACGAACAAGTCTATTCATAAAACGTAACGCGATGGGCGAGCAAAGTGAGTAATCTACTTTGTTTAGTCGCGCAATGGGTTGGTGGCACGATTGAGCGATTTTTGGGTAATGTTTTTGAGAATTGTTTTGTTTGGTAAGATGATAAAAACTACTTACATGAAATGTTTATTACTATTATTTAATCAATGGTGATGTTTTTAAGTGTGTTTAGGGAGTATACATGGTTTCTTGGGTAGGTTCGAATGTAACGACTCACTGCCTTCTAGATTGGGAGAAGCAGTGAGTAAGAAAGGCGGTGGGATCGTCGGTACCTTCGGCGTTTATTTGGAAGCCCACTTGTGTATAATTTTGAAAAGCTACTGATCTCACATATTATATAAATATTGCCAGGTGAAATATTACTTCAACAGTAATCCTGATCGAAAAACGATGTTTTTTCAAAATTTAAGTACGATTTTTTCTATTAATGAATCTGGTTTTGTGTGATTTGTGTCTTACATCTTAAAGTTTAAGTTTCATCTTTAAAAAGTGTCATCTTCAAGTTCTTTGTTTAGATAATAATGACATTGTTGCGATTACCTTACTTTATCTTAACTAACAAATTGTATTTTCCTTTCCATTTAGAATCGAGCTGGCAAAAACATAAATTGAAAAACGTATACAATTGTTTGCTTTGTATGTAAATGTAAAAAAAAAAATTCAAAATGATCTGAAACTGTATTTTCGATTCCTACAACTGATCTACTTAAAAACCCTAACATTTAACATCAAATTGAGTTATTAAACACCGTAAACATTCAGAAAGTGATCCACTAGAAGATTACAACACTGCGCTCGCCCATTCTTCAACTTGTTGGTCGTGATTTGAAAGTTTAAACATCAACAATAACTTTTGTGTTTTTTTCTGTAACGTGTAAACTTTTTATAAAAACGTTTCATGAGCGATAAATCTACGTCAATCAAGGGTTAATACGTGTTGTTCGTTAACTGAAGAAAACAAAAGCTATTCTAATGAAACAAGGAAGGAGTGTGAGGGTTAGGGAAGGCTCTTGGTAACAGCAAACATGATAATTTTAACGTTACTCATGTATCTTTCTTCTAGACCTGTTTGGGAACTGTCGCCAATCTAGGCTTCTTGCAGGTGACTTCAGAAACATAGAACCGGTGGAAGTCTCCATAGTTTCAACTTGGTCTTTCTTAATCAGCAACTTTATTTTGTTGATAACCTGTTGCAATTATCCACCAGTGCAATTAATTTATTTTATTGTTCTCGTGCTGACTAGCAAGAAGTCTATATTAGAATATACTTACTGAAAACAGAAGGTAATGTTCAATTTCCAAAATAAGTTGACTTGATTCTTTGATTCTACTACTCAGGTTATCCTTAACAAATAAAAAAGTTGTATCGGTTAGTTTATGGAAAAAGGGTACCTACACTAATGTCATTATTTTTGTAAAGCAGGTCAAAGAATTATGTCCATTCATGTTTTAAATAAATATTTATAAAGAAAATTTGTGACTAGAGTTTGTTGTGCTAATACTAGAACCTCCCCTAGCCTACCCATCGTGCAACTGCATTGAGTGAACATTTCTACAGACTGTAATGGCATCAGCACTTAGCGCTAACCACCATATCTATTGTCTTTAAACGAAGGCCTTCAGATTAATACATACTTACACTACCAAAAAATTATTTAAAAAAACAAAATGGACGATCTACATATCGCCGAATATCCCCGCAAATGTTTTCCTCAGATTCTTCATGGTGTCTTCAGCATCCTCGCCTGTTCCGCCCGTTCCGCTTCCGGGTGCGGTCGCCTGCACTGTCGAACCCTGGCGGCTGAAGACTGAAGTTCGTTGTTGTGGTTCGTCTGGCCTCCGCGTCGCGCCAGGAGCGCTGCTTGTCGAGCTCGATTGCGAAGCTGCCAACACAAGAAACAGAAATGGGTGTCGGGAGAGAAGAGAGATGGGGGGAGTTTCAATAATTACGCTTTTTTGCTTTTTTTTGAATAGTGACACGATTTTATTTTTGCACACACATTTAACATTTAGAATACATTGTTTTTGGACACTAAATGTTTTTTTTCCATTCTAACAGTTTAACATCGATTTTTTTTTAATGGTGAGGGATATGTTTCGAGTTAAAATTTAACAAATATATTGCCTACATAACAAAGGTATACTTAAATATTAATATTTCGGTATATTTTGCCGTGCTAACAGATTTGAGAAATAAGATATTTTGGACACTAAATACTTTTTTCTTTTTAACAGTTTAACATAGATTGATATATTGACTTTTTTAAGCGTTGAGGGATATGTTTTGAATTGGGATTTAATAAATATTTTTCCCACATAACAAAGGTAGGCCTACATTTTTCAAAATTATTACCTTGTACTATTGTTAATTCTAATAGATTTTTAAAATAAGGATCTAGACGTCTTGTTAAATTTGACACATAGATTAATTTATTTTATGAGCGATGATTCGAATGAGGATCTAGTAAATGTATCTCCCACAGAACGAAGGTATATTTTGGCAATCCGCTATCTGTGATTTTGGTATATATTTTCATCGTAACAGATTTACAAAATCACAATCTAGACTTGTTTATTAATTGATACGTAGACTCACTTCTTACATAGGGGATGATTTGTTTTCGAATGAGGATTTAATAAATGTTCCCACAGAAAAAAGAAGTATTCCTAAATTGAGCGCTGCAGTCACTGCAGTGATAATGAAGTTGTTTCTTTGGTCCAAACTCAGGTAACTAGCAGTAAATTTGGTCCTAGTTAAGTCTAGTAAGTGTAGTTAAAAGTTTTCAACTTTGTGAACTGAATGATTCCACCAAACTATTATCAAATAAGGTTTACGTTTTTTAATTGTAGGAAGATTGTATAGCTGTGTACGTGCTTAATCGAAACCATTTTTGAAAAACCTAATTACGCTTTTTATAGGATATTGACTCACTCACGTATTTGTTTTACAAAATCATCTTTTTTAAGTTTTCCCGAAAGATTTCTCCATTTAATAAATACTTACACCTAATTGGAATAAATATTTTTACAACAAAAATGTAACCTATGTATAAACTTGAACGTTAAGTTACAATTCCTGATGTCTACTTATGAAAAAACATGAACACTAAATACCCGTTTTGAATAATTGGAAAGTCAAGTTTTTATACCGCATAATATTAATCGATATGTTAAATAGCTGTAACTTATGTGTTTTTTTATGTAAACAACATTAAAAACTAATCATTACTTCTATTACGTATACTTTATGATATAGACAACAAATATAGACATTAAAACACCCAACACTACATTTAAGTTTCTATGAAATTAATTTTTAACGAAAAATTCTAAACTATGGCAATATTTTAACATTCAAATACTGATATGGGGGAAAGTTCAAGATTATTTAATAGAACCGTCAGCATTATTATTATCATTAAACGTTTTGTTTTCTTTTTACAACATCCCGTTAATTTCAGTAAATTGAGATAAACTTTTTCAAATACGTTCATTTTTAAGTAAGGTAACATTTAAATGATGTTAAAACTGTGAAAATCGTTGTTTCGAATTTATTGCATAAATATTATTACGAGTGATCATAAATAAGTAGGTTTGTAAACCAAGATCATATAACTTCTTTGCAAACGCCTCCCTATTCCAAAGCCGTTAGAAACAAATTTTCACTAAACATCTAGTTTCATTAATTTGAACACTTCACACTAAAGTCCTTTTCAAACACTAAATCTAACGATAAACATTTTTTCACGTGAACCACCATAGAAACATTTATAATAGATTGTACTATAGATTTTCACGATCTTCAACATCAAAACGCTAGCGAAACTAACACTAGTGCTTTTACACCCTAGCAGATAATCGATAACATTTACTGATAAGAAATTTCTACGTCGTTACCTAAACAATAAGATTCGTGATTTTCATAAAACGAACTGTTGAAATAACTATATTACTGTTATTAAAACTAAGGCCCAGATTCACAAAGGAGCTTAAGGGCTAAAAAGAAACCCTAGTTTAGGCAAATGTCAGTGATATAAATCACGCATAAGTCGTTCTGCAAAGTAATAAAGATAAAATTTAGTAAAATATCACCAATTTAACTAAAATATTTCATTTTGGAATGTGTGGTAATACCCAGAAATGATTTATCTGGCAAGAATTTGCCTAACTAAGGACAACTTAGAGTTAGGAATCTTTGTGAATCTAGGCCTAGGCATCCAATTGACTAGGCGAAAATTGTTAGTAACGTTGTGATAGAAATGATTTAAGTTTAGAGTGAGGCGATGAGCCTATCACATAAATGGTCCCATCACAGATATATTGTTTAGTCCTTGTGTAATTCTATTCAAGACACTCAAACCTACAAATATCTGCGAGAATCTAAATACGGTGCGACTTATTCTTAGTTCTGAGACTTAAGGTTGTCCTTAGGTCAAGGTTCTGCAATAGTAATATTGTGTTTATTGTAGGTCAGAAAACTAAATATTTTATCAAACATTATTATTTTATTAAAATCGAAAATTAAAATAAAATTCGCATTTTTTATTCGCACAATTTTGGCTAATCTAATTAATGTAAAAGCACATTTGCTTAAGTTTGTCCATGAAAATAGCTAACGACGACAAAATACAAAAAAAATACAGTTAGCTGAAGACTCAGCAAACTAAATCATATTTGTTAGCAAAATTATGAATCCTTACGTCAAAGAATCAGAAATTTATTTTGAACCTAACCATTTATAGTACAAACGATCATAAACGAACAATATAGATCAAATAATAAAAACCGATTTGATAAACAGAATTAAGAAGATCCACGATAGTAGAGATAAGCACACGTTATTTCGTCAAAAACGACAACACGACATTATTTAATGTTGCTAAGAAGGTAAGATTACAAAACACAGTTCGTATACATTGCTCTTAAGATATGCTTTGATTGCGTTTTGTTACGTATGTGTTTAATATAGAGGTATGTTTTGATTGGGCTTATAGATATTTATGCGTTCACTCTATAGAGGTATGCTTTTATTGGGCTTAAATACGTTATGGTTCAGTATAGAGGTATGCTTTGATTGGGCTTAAATACGTATGTGTTTAATATAGAGGTATGCTTTGATTGCGTTTTGTTACGTATGTGTTTAATATAGAGGTATGCTTTTATTGGGCTTAAATACGTATGCGTTCACTAAAGAGGTATGAGTTTGTATCGTCGAGAAATATTCTTCTTTGATTCATTATAATTTTATTCAAATATAAGAGAGAAATATCTCTATGATTAAAACTGTAATTAAAATTGTACGTTGCATATTGCTATTTGTAAATAACATACATAAGCATGTCGCGTTAGTGGAATAAACATCATCTATATTAGTTTATGGGTGTTTGCGTTTTTAAAGATCCATGTTCAATTAAGAAGATTAATAATCATTTACCGGTTGTTGTAACCATAACAGCTATACAAGTAACTTTTAATAGGCTTATTCAATATTAAAAGATTCACTCTACAGTAAAAATATACGTTTAAAAGATGAAACGATCCCGTTTAGGTATTAACTATAGTTATCACGTACTGATACTTGCGTTGAAGAAAGGTTTACTTTCGTAGCTGCAAATCACACGCATTGTAATTAAAAAATTGACATATGCTACCACAAGACGAAATTTAGTAACGTCTCCTTAACCTGTTGTACAAGACATTATATATAGGCTTAGGATATGCTCATTATGTATTACTCATCTGTAATCAGGATACTAAGTCGTTTCTTAATACAATTCCGTTAGCTAAAAATGCATTATCTGAATGATTACATTTAATACGTTGCAACATATTTTGAGAATCATGAAGTGTCTGAGAAAACAAACACGGTTGCTAAAGAGCACCTCCAACAACGTAATTTTTAATAGAATAATATTAATAGTTCTAGAACAACAAAACTAAAATATATAATATCTAATGAAAGTAACTACAACTAGGTTATGCGCTTCATGAACCTCAGTACTGAATATATTCATAGTCTGTCACAATATCAAGAAACACTGGAAAAACTACAGCAAAATTGGTCGCAGTGCTACGAAGGCATAGACATCAAACAGTGAGCAATCACGCGAGGGTTTCAAACCTCTCGCCACAAAAAGGGGCGTGTCTAACGAAGTTTTGAATCTTGCGCCACACAAACACAGGGCGCGGCTAGGCTAATAAACTCCGCCCCGAAAATAGGCGTGTCTAACTAAAACGTTCAAAAGTAGGCGTGTCTAGCTACTAGAGTTTAAACGTCCCGCCCTCAAAGTAGGCGTGTGTAACTAAAATTGAAACATCCCGCCCTCAAAGTGGGCGTGTCTAATGAGTCATGGCAGTGGCGCGGTGCTGCGGCTGCAGACTGAAGCGTCTTTTAGCGGCGGCTGTCATTCCTTGAGCTAGGAGGCTGACGGGGTGACCTGGCAAATGAAAACCAATCAAAACAAGGTACAACAGAAAGAAGCGGGAAGCAAACGAAAGATTTGCATACCTCAAGCATTTAATAACAAGTACTGTACTAGTTATTATGGATTATGGCAACTCACCAGTTTGAACTTACTTTCTCCACGAAAGTTTCATTGTATTGATACAAATTAAAGGTGAAAATTATATTTTTGTATTTAACTCCAAAAATAAACTGAACCTTCAAATTATATTAATACTATAAAACCTTTGGAGAAAAGTGAGTTTTAACTTGTGGGTTGCTTATCCCACAATTACTGTTTTCTATATAAAAATAATTTTCTAAGAAACTATAAAATAATATCTCACTACATTGAGTTGGCTGAAAACATAAATTACCATTGAATTTTGAACAACCCTAATAACTTAAAAACAAACTTGCTGTGTTTTTTATATAAAACTAACTAGTTTTACTTTCATCATTGCAAATTAATGGACGTATAATATTGTATAATATAGTATAATATAATATAACACACCAACAAAGGAGACGAAAAAGTTATATCCATTGTCTCAATCAGTTGCAAGTAATAAAATTTCTAAAAAAAGTGGTTACAAAATAATACACGTTAGGTAAACTGCATACTGGAACTAACGAAAGATAATATATTATATTAGAAGATTGTTGGTGCATGTTAAGATTTTTTAAAGACAACCGTTATTTACATATTTTTGTCCCACACTCCTAAGAAATATTGTTGTAACTATGAACTCCTTTAATGTTTTTGTTATTAAGGCGCCATATTGTATTAAGGACTCAAACTAACAGATAAGATAGAGCTGCTATGAGCTATGCACAACCTCCTTTCAGCGTCATTTATGATTTTATCAACAATTAGACAACAATGAACAATTAACAGCTTAACTCCTCCTCATAACAGTTTTTCTTTCTACCAGAATGCATCTAGTCTATTTTGAGTAGTCACTTATCTATAAGCGGACGTTAGGTGTAAAACCAAAATAACAAAAAAAAAATCCATGCTTGTATTAATCGCCAACAAAATAAAGGCAAATTGAGGCTCCACAGCAAAATGAATGATGAACACAACTTCATTATCGACCGAACGAAGAACTTCCTTTACCTTGCGAGTCTCGCCGCTGCGCCGCCTGTGCGCCGTGACTGGGCGAGCCGCCGGGTCCAACCGCAGTTGGTTCGCCGCCCATGGCAGAGATGGCGCGCTGGTCGTCTGTGCTCGGTGACGTCAGACCTCCCTGGCTAGACACAGACGAGCGAGACGGGGCCTTGGCTAAGCCGGGCCGAACAGACGCCTGAAAGAAGGGGACAAACATTGTAGGACATGGTCTGGCAAACCACGACTCAATACGTAGGTTGCACATATGAAAATTTGAAAAAAATATCTTTATTTTTTTTATTTTACATAAAAAATACAACCACACTGGTACATGAAAAAATACATTAGGAAATAATTTATTATGAAAAGAAAAGAAAATGGGTGAATTTAAGTACATATGTACTTTTCTTACAATTAACCCTTCTCAAAGTTACACTATATGAAATACCTTTTAAACGGACATTATAATATGATTATTCAATCTTAAAAACTAGACAAACTAGAAAAAACTAGACGTTCGTCACATCTTTGCGCGTGGCGGTCACATTTGTGATAAAATTTGACATTGCTGTGGTAAAAAACCGACATTCTTTTTTATTCCTTCATACATTTCTTATTCCTTCTTATTCCTTCCTAAATATAGCCTATTTCATAAATATAATTGCTATCTTTTTGTTACTTATGTTCACATATTCAATTCTAGATAAAGCTTCTTTATAAAATTTGAGGAGTATTTGTCAAAGATCCTCCTGGAACCTCCATTTTACTAGCAACGGGTTTTCGGTGAATATCTTTATCCTGAAGTCGAGCGCTACCTGTTATGTACCTCTAGAACTAACAGAGCCGTATTACTAACACGCATGGCGCCACGCGTCTGATGACAGTCGGCCTGCCTTCCTTTGGCGCTATCTATCGTGAACTTCTGGAACTATCAACGCTATTGGCTTCACGGTAGCCATTCTGAGTTGACGCGTTGCAAGACCTGATGATATTGGACCGTGGGTCTGACTATTCACAGTTAAATAACAGTAAACAACGCAACTTTAGAGGTCATTGCAACAAATTATCCAGATATCTATTCTTGTTCCTCACACTTAACAGTTACTCGCTCTGACATATATATTGATGGCTATGAAAGAGACTATAATAAACCATTTCAACCATTTAAAAATACCAGTTAATAAATAAAAAAAATAAAAAAGCATAGCTTGTTCACATTATATTCATTAATAAACCATTTAATTGTAACCATTTAAACAGACCAGTTAATAAATAAAAAATAAAGAAAGACGCATAGCTCGTAAACATTATAGCAATTAGCAATTCAAGACATGATGAATGATGAAGGTGTTCACAATATAGTTGATTCCTTAAATTGAGAACACATTATGTTGTAATATGTTGTGCAGTGGTATATTGTGTCCATGTAAATGTAAAATAAAATCTTGACGTGTCAACTTGGTACATCCTAAGTGACATGCACACATTCTCATTATGGATTTGTAACAATATAGTGAATATTTTGTAAATGGAAAACACGTGAGAATTTATTGTGAATGAATACAGTGAGTATAAATTTGTGTTGTAATGTAGTTTAATGTATAATTTGAAATAAATACACAACTAACATCCAGACAAACATTGAAAGTCCATTTTTATGCCCATTTGTATATCGAAATACTGTTCTTTTCACCGGGTTATTTTATTCCATTTTTCAAAATGTTACAAAGTATGTTCTAACGCATTTTGATAAAAAAAACTATGCCAACAGTTTAGATACAATATATAATCCAGTGCTCTTTTCAATATTCAGTTATGTAGTTAACAAAGTCAGGTAAAACAAGGTACAAAACTACTCTCTTGTGGAAACTTGACAGATCAAAACTAGTCTGAAACTCTTTACTGGAACAAGTGTTTGGAAATCATTGTAAATCCACGAATTTTGAGTAAATATGGATTTTCCTCAGTACCGGTATAACGATATCTTTCAAATCACAAAACAAATCAATTTTCTAATGAAAAGAATGATGTGTTATCTATTTAATTTTTTCGAATCTTTAGGGTACCGACTTAATATTAAAGGTATCAGTTAACTTGATTGTAATACTTTTGATTAGAAGAGTGGGTGTAACGGTGAAAAAAAAATCAGCAAAACCTTTGCTCATTCAGCAAATATGTAAAAGTAGAATAAATTTCTAATAATTTTTTAAGATGTTATACCGAATGTAAAAATGTAAAAAACCACCGCAGAACTGGCCATAAAAATGGACGCAATAATCTATATTGTGTGTACCTGTAGCGTTTTGTTACGGATTGCTGTGTGTGTCTGCTGGAAGAAAGAAGAGTAATGAAATAATAAGGTATCTGAAGAACATATTTCAGGATGAATTCAAGAAGAAAAACTGTTAAATGAAAAATGGAAACTAATGGACGCTACAATAACTGTGTAATTGTTATAGAAATAGATGAAAGGATGAAGTACAGGAAATACATTTGATAAACAAGTGAACAATAAAAGTTACTTAAGGGGTAAAACAAATTTTTAAGTACACTCAGATCACACTTTTTTTCTTACAAAATGCTGCACGTTATTGTAATACCTCAAGCCCCTGTGCTACAATATTATGATACTGACAGTACTCAGTTTTTCGCAACTAGTGAGAGAAGTAGTGTTTATCAGTGTTATCAAACTGTTTTTTAATTATCTTCTGAAAATAGAAAACACAGGCTGATGTACTTATGAACTGATGAACTGATGAACTGATGAACTGATGAACCAATGAATCGATGAAATGATGAACTGAGGCACTGACGAAAACACGCAACAAGTGCCTACCTGCACGGGAATGAAATTATTGGACGATGAACATACACAACAATTGTGCCTACCTGCATCAGAGTGAGATGCAACAAGTGCCTACCTGCATCAGAATGAGATGCAACAAGTTCCTACCTGCATGCGATGAGCCACAATCTCGGCGATCTGCCGTCTGTCTTCCTCCTGAGTGTCGCCCATCAAGGTAAGCGCGCTGTCGTTCACCTCGATGATGAATTCGCGGCCATCTTTACCGACCAGGATCTCCAGCGAGCAGAGCTCCAGCCCTCCAAACAGCTCAGACACCTCGTCGATCCAGAGCTTGTAGCGATCTGTCATCTGGATCTGTTCCAGCATCGCCGAGCCGGTGTTGGTCTTCCAGTTGCCAGAGATTGACTTACGCCTGGAAGGAACAGACATATTAATGAGCTCCGGTAACACCTGTAGTATGATACGAAACACCCGTAGTAGGCTAGATGCACAAGCTAGCAGCCATAGAGAAGACATCTTAAATAAAATTAATAAAATAAATTCACATTTAGAGTCTACCCACTCAGTAATGAAACTGATTTGCAGTGGGGGACTTTAATTTAAAGCGACTAAACCAACCCTGTAGGCTCCGAACACCATCGGCGAGTGAGCGATAACCAATCAAAGATCGATATTTCAAATACGAAACATATGAATCAGTGATTGGACAGTGCGAACACCTGCGGACAAATGCCAGAATCAACAAGGCCGATTCAGAACAACTTTGAATTTATTGAGTGCTTCGTTGCTAGGACGGCTCCAAAGTCACCGTTTACTTATTCCTAACACAAGAAGGAATGGAACTGAATCCTAATTAGAAGTTAAAAAACTTCTGCCTGAAGCGGGATTTGAAACCAAGACCTTCTGCATTGGAAGCAGGGATGCTAACCACTGGACCAACGGACAATTGGACAGCTAAAGCAGGCGGGAATGGGCGTCTCAAACGCGACTTTCTGCCGCTCGCAACGCTCGCAGTACTGAAAGGTCCAACCTAGCCTATTCAACGTGGCGGATAGGCTCTTCAATTTGCTACGCTCGCCACTGTGTGGAAGGTAAGGGAGACTGGTGATATAGCCTACTATGGGTGTTACATATCATTGGCTCCGGCCCTCCAAGGAGCTCAGACATCTCGTTAATCCAAAGCTTTTAAAAGGAAGAGACATATGAATAAGCTCCGGCCCTCCAAAGAGCTCAATAACCTCGTCGATCCAAAGCTCCTGGAAGGAAGAGACATATTCATAGTTCCCACGTGACGTCACAGCGGCCATGATTGCGACACAATTTGATGAGGACCAATCCTAGATCATTGGCAAATACTATTCAAATTTAATAAATAAGGCTAATTTAGAATTTAAAATTTAACAATACAAAAATAAGAAATTACCACACATACCAATTGTATATAAAAAACAGGCTAAATTTTAAAGAAGTAAGAATTAATTAGTTCTACCACAACAGCCTTTAATTGTTTCTCAATGGCAACGTCAAAGTTTGATCACAAATGTGGCCGCCACGCGCACAGATGTGACGTTCGTGCAACCTATGAATCAATGAGTCACTGGCCCTCCAAAGAGCTCAGACACCTCGTCGATCCAAAGCATTTGAAAGGAAAAGACATATAAATGAACTCTGGCCCTCCAAAGAGCTCAGAAACCTCGTCGATCCAAAGCTCTTGGAAGGAAGAGACATATAAACCTCGTGATTTTCATATTTGGGCTTTATGTCCAATATTTTTGCAACTTCGGCTAACCGAGATACCTGGTTGAAATATGACAGACTCGGCTCGTGTGTGGTAAAAATTATTTAAAATAACAAATATAGTATTAACAGTTTGTGAAAATTGTGTTACTTATGTTTATTTTTTAGTTTGTTGGATTTTAGTCAATTTAATCATAATATAGAATTTGTTGTAGGATAGGCCTAGATCAATTGTGTCGCAATCATGGCATCTGTGACAATGTGGGAACCAAGGTCCACTGTGTGGGAACTATAGGCTTCTTGCAAGTTTGCTTTACAACAATGAAACAAATGAAATGAATCGATGGACTAACAACAAGCTGTCAAACAATAAAATATTCTGATTTTGAAAACAAATTTTCAAAACATACAAGAAACACACAAAACTTTCACAACTTGGTTGCCCATCATTGAACGCTTTAACTGGTGAGCAGTTACTATCGCCATACCTCGTTTTCTTCATAATGTTGCAATTTTATTATTTTGACAGCTCGTTGTTTGTCTATCAGTTCGATTCATTTGTTACATTGTTGTAGTTCAGCTGTGACGTCAGTTGCAAGTTCCCCTATTAATACTTTCAGCGATTTTACACAAAGGCGTTTAGTTGACGACCTAGGAAGCAGACAAGCTTCTTTCTGAACACACCCTTGGAAACGCAGCTTCCACTACCGACTCAACTCTGCCGTAGCCAGTTAATATGAAAACGTACATTTGTCTTCTACTCTTCAACTCGTCGAGACGTGCGGAGACTTTTAAATTGGAGCCCTGGAGAGATGGATCTACTTTATCACTCTCTGACTGTACATGTTCTGAAGTGCACGATGACAGGCTATAGTCGCGTCAAATTAACTTGCAAGGTGTTGTCGTCACGGATTATGTAATAGGCTGGTGACGCGTGTGACAACTACCAACCTAAATCTAGTTGCATCCTGTTCTCTTGCCTAAAGTATTGTATAGGGCACTAGCAACACCAAAAGACAACAATGAAACAAATGAATTGAATCGATGGACAAACAACAAGCTGTCAAAAAATAATTTCGTCTGATTTTGGAAAACAAAACAAAAAACAAACAAATACACATACAAAACTTTCACTTGGTCGTTGTCTATCATTAAAAGTTTTAAATGGCGAGCAGTTACTATTGCTACACTTGTTTTTATTTCAACGGTTGCAATTTTATTATTTTGACAGCTGATGGTTTGTCCATCAGTTCAATGCATTTGTTCCATTGTTGTCTTTCGGTGTTGCTAGTGCCCTATAGGCAACCCAATACACCCTTACACATGCTTTCGTCACAGGCGAGGTATTGTTAGCCAATCAGTGACCGTTATCTGCGCGCGCTTGTCTCGGGCGGTTCCTGGTTGGATATGACTACCTCGCCTGTGACGAAAGCATGTGTAAGGTTGTCTTGGGTTGCCTATAGTGATAATATCGCCCGCCTGTTGTCAGACGTAGTGGGGTCGCATTCCATTCACGGTCGGTGCAGTCAATGCAGTGGACAATAACAATACAGGTATTGGGAAATACCGCGGCAAATACCGTTGAAATAGACCGTGTGGAGCGACCGTCTCTTCTCAGAATTTTAGAGGACACCTTGTTTCTTACGGCGTGGCCTGTATAGTATACTTGGCCCAAGACTACCTTACACATTCTTTTGGCCCCGAGACACACCCGTGCAAATACCAATCGCTGATTGGCTACGAGCCCGTCGCCTGTGACGAAAGCATGTGTTAGGTAGTCTTGGGACAACTATACAAGGGTATATTGGCCAAGCTCTCCCGTAAAATTCTGAGAAGAGACGGTCGCTCCACACGGTCTATTTCAACGGTATTCAGCGCCGGATTTCCTGATACCTGCATTGTTATTGCCGTCTGCATTGACTGCACCGACCGTGAATGGAATGCGACCCCACTACGTTTGCCAACAGGCGTGCGATATTATTACTACAATACCCGAGGCATGAGAGCGAGATGCAACTAGATATAGGTTGGTAGTTGTCACATGCGTCACTACCCTATAACATAATCTGGGTTGACGTTACAATATTTCATTCAGTCTGTAGGGTGGCTCGTTGGTCCAGTGGTTAGCATCCCTGCTTCCAATGAAGAAGGTCCCGGGTTCAAATCCCGCTTCAGGCAGAAGTTTTTTAACTTCTAATGTGGATTCAATTCCATTACTTCTTGGCTTAGGAATAAGTAAACGGTGACCCTGGAGCCGTCCTAGCAACGAAGCACTCAATAAATTCAAAGTTCTGAATTGGCCTTGTTGGTTATGGCATTTGTCCGCAGGTGTTCGCACTGTCCAATCACTGATTCATATGTTTCGTATTTGAAATATCGATCTTTGATTGGTTATCGCTCACTCGTCGATGGTGTTCGAAGCCTACAGGGTTGGTTTAGTCACTTTAAATTAAAGTCCCCCACTGCAAATCAGTTTAGTTACTGAGTGGGTAGACTCTAAATGTGAATTTATTTTATTTTTTATTTAAAACAAATTGCGTTGTTGATTCAGATTTTCATTTCAAGTAGCATTCTTGAGAGATAATTTTAAAATGAAAACTTACTGCAGTTTTTGACGTAGAGGTTCCCTTCGCCCTTAACCTAAGGCAACGTTTACTCACATGAAGGCCTTGTAGTTGACTCCAATGCGCTGAACATGAATATCATACTTGGAGTCGACGTAGGGCTCAGTAGTGCAATACTGGTTAGCGACGGCGACAACTGACGCCAGGTCTTGATAGTCGGCGACGTTATCCACCTTGACTTTACCCAGGCCGCTGTGGGCGTGGCCTATCTTGAACACCACCGGGAACCGTGAGGCAGTTAGCTGTAACAGAAAAACAATCATGTGTTAAGACTCTATTTCCTCAGTCACAGTGAATTCTGGGATGGAGTCATACTAACAGCCCTCCTACATTCCTTTCCAAATACACCAACCACATACCTATTGTTAGTCACCTGGGCACTCATTCCAGAATAGTTTTAGACGGTTAAGTAGCCGGTTGCAAAGTGCGACCCCTTTTCTGTAACCCGGGCGTAAGTTGCAACCAGTTGCAACTTACGTACTGGAATGAGGATAGTGGGCCCCTATTCATGAACGCCAGCTACTCCGGGGTAGGCCGGGTTTACAGCATAAGGGACTCCTTCTCCCATAATGGGAGGCAAGGCGAGTTAAGTCAGGGCAACTATACAAAACACGTACATATATCTTGACCCTGAGAGGGCAGTGTGCTTATTTATTTTTTATTTATTTTTATATATATATTATTATAAATTTAAATTATTTAAATTATTTAATTTTTATTATATATATTTAATTAAATTTCAAAAATAAAATTTTTTATCATAAATTATTAATATATAAATTATTTATGTAAATTTAAAAATATTATATTTTATCATACGTATATCATAAAGACACTATTATTTTATATAATTGTATTATTATTAAATTGTATCAATCCATTCAACATTATATCCACGAACATGTTCACAATGCCAGTTTTGTGCTACACTCTCAAAGTTTCATCACTTCGAAGAGCGAAAAGCTCCCCCCCCCCCCCCCCCAAACACGACTCACAAGTCAAATTGAACCCGTCGGTCGCGATGGGACGAGGAAGCTGCAGAACCCCGAATGTTCTCTGTTCACATTGACAGTCGGAAGACAAATGGAGTGAATGACGTATTAAGACTCGTCCTTCTGTCGTAGGGACGACGGTAAAAGACATTCACGGTGTAAAGCAAGGAGACAAAAACACATCGAGCTTTGAAAGAATCGAGACGTTTCATTAACTTCTTATATATATTCAATTCCATCACTTTTTGGCTTAGGAATAAGTAAACGGTGATTTTGGAGCCGTCCTAGCAGCGAAGCACTCAATAAATTCAAAGTTGTTATGAATCGGCCTTGTTGATTCTGACATTTTTCTTGTATTTTTCTTGTATTTTTCTTAGTTTTAAGCCTTAAATGTATTTTATCACAATGTATCTACATAACGGTTGGATGGAAGAAAAGGCTTAACTGGCCTTAATCCCGCCCAATATTAAGTCCTTAATCAATCAATCAATCATTTGTCCGCTGGTGTTCGCACTGTCTAATCACTGATTCATGGATTTCATATTTGAAATATAGATCTTTGATTGGTTATCGCTCACTCGTCGATGGTGTTCGGAGTATACAGGGTTGGTTTAGTCACTTTAAATTAAAGGCCCGCATTCAAAATCAGTGTTGTTACTGAGTGGGTAGACTCTATGAAAAATACAAATTTATGTATTTATTTTATTTTTACTTTTATTTGATATCACTCGGGTATTCTATCAGATCGTTTATAAGTTTGTAATTTAGCTGCTTTCTAGAATTCATTCCATTAATTATCCAGTTGTGTGTTTTTTCATTTTTCGTAGGAATCCCTGTATAGGAATACCTGACGCCTGATAGTAGGACTCAATCCTAGCATTCGCCTTTACGACTGAGGAAAACCTCGGAAAAAACCTTCAGTCAGAACTGCCGGTGGCCGGAATCGAACCGGCGACCTCCCGAATTAGAGTCTCGCGTCTTAGCGCTGAGCCCCCTCTATCGGTCTAGTAGCTATAATACAGCTAAATGAAGAATATCCACTAAAGTCGCCCTACAACAATTTCGGTAATGCTTTCCTCATCAATCAATGACCTGTTTACGGTTTCGGCCAACTCGAGCAGGTACTTGAATTAGCCACGGCCGCTGGTTGGCTGCCGCTCACCCACCCGTGACGGAAGCATTACCAAAGTTGTTGTAAGACGACTATATTCTCCCTGCCAAAGGACGTGCAAATTTTATGATTTTTTACATTCTTCCTTGAGCAGACAGTTCTTTCTCTCTGAGGTTACCTACATGCCAATATTAAAACCCGCGAAATTAACGTATTTTCGTCATATCTCAATAACGCCACACAATATCGAAAAAGTGACAAATATACACTCATTTTGGATTCGTGAGAGCTCAATACCGTATGAAAAAGATTTCGTAGATTGTGTTAATTATAGTTGTAGTTTTTAATTAACTTGTGAATCAATTAAATGCAAAATAATAATAATAATAATTACTAAAAACTAATCAATCTTTTTCATGCGGTATTGAGCTCTTACGAATCCAAAATAAGATTATTTGTCACTTTTTCGATATTATGTGGCGTTATTGAGATAATGACGAAAATACGTTAATTTCGCGGGTTTTAATATTGGCTGTAGTTCTTGCTCTTAACTATGAAAGAAACCTCTACCAACGTCCGGTTTGAAGACGAGTGACAGTACGGCGTATGACATCTTGTCCAAAGCATTCGTCCGACGTATGTCCCATATGACATCTTGTCCAAAGCACTCAACGCGACGCTACGCAATGAATCAACCTCTTTGACATGACAAAGACTCCATTCATTCAACTAGTAGTATTATTATACCCGATAAATCGCGTCTAGGAGCGATAAGCAAGATTTACGTTGTCTGTGACCCAAGGCGGAGTTTGAAAAGCGCGGGGAACGGGTTTATCGGTGATATATTGTACAGGAACAGAGTCGGGCTGCGTAGATATGAGCTAGCCTATAGACGCCATCCATACTATCTAAAAAAAAATCAGTTTTGAATTCGATACGTTAATCATCGCAGTTTCAACGCTGAACTGCCGATTTTTAGCATATATTATCTCTAAATTTAGCATTAATAATTCTAAATTTAGCATTTTGTAGCATCTATTTTTTCTTTCCATAAAAACTTTGAATATGAGGTGGTTTCTTACACATTTAGTGGAAAATTATGTGCAAATTTTTAAACTAAATTTTTTTACTTTTTTTTTTATTATTATTTTTTTTGCATGGTACTTGTACAATGCAACTAACAATGTATTTTATACTCGACTAACTAAAATAATAATATAAATGGATAAATAATAATATATTTAAAATAATGATAAATAATACAAATGAATCATTCAACTGTCACTACTTTAGTGATATATTGAACAGGAAGACAGTTGCGGGCTGCATAGATATGACCTAGCTAGACGGCAGACGCCATCCATGGCTTTCGAAAAAGTAAAAGTTTGCAGTTTTCAAGCCGATGTGTTAGTTATTTCCCAATATTCGTCGCTGATAACGATTATGTTTGTTTTCTAACAATCTATAATGATGCTCCGAAAAAAAAACACAACATTCTTTTAACTCATACAACACAAAAAGTAAGTTGTTTAGTTATATGAAAGCTGTCATTGAGGTGGTGTAATGATGACCTGCTTAACAACCCTTTCAGTACTTTTTTAAAAGCTTATGAAGTAATCTGAAACCATTCGCTATCCACTCTTTGATTTTTGTAAGACATCCATTTTTCAGAATAAATATATGATATTTTGAGAATTTTTTGAAAATGTTGGATCGTATATAAAATCAAAATTTTACAGCAAAATATTTTTTACAGAAATATCAAAAATATATTTTGTTCTAAATTAAAAAAAAATATACATTTTTGTCTCTCAAATGCAAGCGAAACTACAAATTAATCAAATTTTCGGGACATATCAAAATTCTCTTGCTTTTAACGTTGTCTACAAGTATGGATTTTTGATCGTCTCTAATTAATAAATATACCATTCGTCATATCAAAACAGAAAAAAAAGGTTTTGATCTATACATTAATTTTTTTCTAAACAGCGGCAATGAGAACAAAGGTCCCACTTGACTGAAATAAAAATAAAAAAAATTGTGCTTTCAAACGTGAACGTGGGGCCAACATAAAACCTTAGTGAGCCCGACTCTGGTGTATTGAAAGTTATCTGCTCAGATCGTCTGGGCCAGCCTTACATGACTTTATAGTAAACATACTCGTCCTTCCTTCTTCGTCTACAGCCATGTTATTGGATACAGCTTGACAGAACATGCAAAATACTCGCTCATAAACATATCTTAAGAACATAAACAACCATAGCCTTCTTCCAGCTACCAAGATACATAAACATCGTACATGTTTATCATAAAATGTTGTTTATATCATGAAATTCTGCGTATTTACAGATGGATGTTTGAGACTCTTCTGCAAATCTTCAAGCTTTGAAGTTTTTGCTTTCTAAGTTTGTCACTTGAGGTAATAACAAACCTTCAACATACAGATAGAATATCCTAGTTTTTAAGAACTTCCTTAACGATGTTAAATGCACAGTTTAATCATTTTAGAACGCCGAATTTACTGAGGCTGGAATTTAAAGCGTCCGCTACCCCTAGGGGCGCCCGGTTTTTATTTCGATACGTGCATACACCAGCCACTTCACGTATTGACTCACATACCGGCAATAGACAACACGCAGATATTGGCGTCCTCCAGTTTCTATCATCATCATCATCATAATCAATGACTGATAGTGATGAATGATCTACTCATCCCTATTAGGTTCAATGCGATAATGCGTGAGGAGGTCTCAGGGTTCATTTGCAAACACAGGAAGTCCATCATTAGAACAAGGTAGACTCACTTCAAGTAATAAGGGGGTTAGTGACAGATCTAGGTCTCCGGATTCTTTATTTTAGGTGGTGGAATTAAGGTCAGTTTAACCTTGGTGATATATATAGATCAATGGGAGATGCAGACGTTTAGAGATGCATTGAATAATTGTGTCACTTGTGCCAACGTAACTACCTACACTCTGTAACACATCAAGTTCTTTGGAGACAATGCGTTCAAGTGCTTTGGAATGGAATCTTACAAGTGGTTTGCTTTGCAAAGCACTTGGACAACGATGTCTCTAATTAATTTATCTAGTTTGCTTATCCCTGGTTACCACTTTGTTCTCCTTATGGTACGTTAACAGCTACGCGTTGCGAGCGAAGCGAGGGCGCGAGCTCCAATCAGCGGCCGAGTTTCATGCAAAGAAGTTAATAGTTTCACGCAAACTCGGCCACTGATTGGAGCTCGCGCCTTCGCTTCGCTCGCAACGCGTAGCTGTAAATCGACTATTAGCTATCAACATACAATGTAGTTCTTATGAAGTTAGATGCTTAAATTTTTAAATTTTATTAAAAGCCTTTTAATTTATTATTTATTTCAACAAGTTCCGACCTTGTTCACGGGTTAAACCCCCCAAATTATGCCTTTTTCTTTATGGTGGACATCAAGATTGGAAATTGATGTGGTATGAACTAAGGGCGGAATGCAGAGTTGAGGTAAGCATGTGATTTCTTTATGGTTGCTATGGAGTTTGTTCTTCTTATGGAAATTAGCAGGATATTAAACAACTCAATAGCAACAAATCCTTTACTTAACTTGATACTTAGCTTGACCCTGCATACGGCTCTTAGAGCGACATGCACAGAAGCTGTCAAGTTAAGTACAGGATTTGTTGCTATGGAATTGTTTTATCACATGATATTTAACAAAGAAACAAACTCCATAGCAACCATTAACAAAATCACATAGCTTGATTGTGCTTTTAAGCCGTTGGTCTCATACGACCCAGATCCTTATCTACTGCCCTTTACATACACTTTGGTTCACAGAAAATCATCAGATTCCTGGTGTTATTTCACAAGTTCGTAAAGAGAGTATTCCGCTTAGTAGATTGCTCAAGCCTGCATTAGTCATAGATAGCACCTGCATTCGTAAGTTATGGAGATAAATGTAGTAAATGTTGAAATAAACTAAAGAGAAGAGAGAAGAGAAGAAAGATTGATTGATTGATTGATTGATTAAGAACTTTATTTTGGGCGGGATTATGGCCAGTTATGCCTTTTTTTCCATCCAATCGTTATGTAGATACATTGTGGTAAAATACATTTAATTAAGACTTAAAACTGTAGCATTACAGACAAGGGGGCTCAGGGCGCCAACCCATACTTGGAGTAATTTGACTAGCTCAAGTCAGCAGAATGAATTTATTAATTAAGGTCATCAAAAAAGTGAAATAAAAATCTAAAAAGTTGAAAAGGAGGGTGAAAAAATACAAGAAAAATACAATTTCAGTAAGATTTGCAATTAAATATCCATAACTAAGCTAAATCAAATTGATAATGCTAAGAAATAGCCATTCATCCATCCCATTCATTCATACATTAATTCAAAGGTTAGAACATAAAGTAAATATTATATAACTCCATTTATATGACAAGTCCTCACAAATACATATGCATATACGTAGGAAAAAAAGAAAATGTATAAATACCGGGTACATAGAATCAATATAAAAACAAAAAATTAATTATCCTTATTTTTCGAAACGTATGATAAATATTTTACTCTTAAACACGCCGTAGTTGTTTTGAAAAGTATCCCTGATCTCCACCGGTGGAGAGAAAAAGAGAGGACACAGCTAGGTACCATAGTTCACCGTTCATGCCATGTATTGTTATCTGATCCTATAGCGAGCGAAGCATCTGTCTCACTATGTCTTGTAGCACTTGATCGTAAACAACACGGTGCCAGCTATAGCTACCGAGAGTCGAACCTAGGGGCAAACGCGTCTTACCCTCTGGCCTAGACTGAAAGCTAAGAAAATGTCTACATACAAACAACTTTTTTTTTAGATTTTTTTTTTAAATATACATTAGATAGATAGATAGATAAATAAATGTATTTATTTTCAGGCGTGATTCAGGCCAGTTGGGCCTTCTCTTACATCCAACGTAACTTTGTCTTAGTAGAAATACAAATTAGTTATACTTAATGAAGTACAAATTGATACAAATTGATAACAAATAAATAAGGTAAACTTAAAACTTTCAACTTATACACTTACAAAAATCTACGTCTCATTCATCCATCCCATTCACTCAATTAATTTCCATTGACATTACTAAGGGAAGTATGGTAACATTACAAGTACCTTTTAAAGACTTCTAAAGAATGAATCTACAAACAAGTCTCATGCATTGTCTAACAAATTAGTGTTCTGATTGTATAAGCTGGCTTCTCCTCCTCGATCTGTCCGGCTAGGGTGGCCCTACCAGAAGCATACGCTTCCGCCGACATAGCTCTGGGTATCACCACTACTACACTAAAACCTGCATACCACGATAAGAGCAGTCCTGGGCAGTAACGGTGACATTAAATAATGACAATATTATTCATTTTATTAAGAGCGAAGGATACCTCTACGTCAAAAACCGCATAACATTTTCATTTTTTAATTATATCTCAAGATTGAAACACAAAATCGAAAATCTGAGTAAACAGCACTGTGGTTTGGTAAGCCCTACACACTTAATGAAATGTATCAAACATTACAATCAGTATCACTGTGATACGTATTTCATTAGTAATTTAATGAAATAATATAATATAGTATATATATATATATATATATATATATATATATATATATATATATATATATATATTTATATAATATTTAATGGTTTGGTGATTTTTTTATTTTATTTCATAAAATTACTAATGAAATAAGTATCACAGTCATACTGATTATAATGTTAAATAAATTTATCATTCAGTATGTAGGGCTAACCAAACCACAGCGCTATGATTACTCAGTTTTTCGATTTTGTATTTCAATCTTGAAATTTAATTAAAAAATCAAAATTGTCTGCGGTTTTTGACGTAGAGATATCCTTCGCTCTTATTTTATGATACAACAACCCGTCTTTACGAACAACAGAAACATGACACCACACCGTGGTAATATTGTCAGAGAATGCATTGAACACGTACACAGGTGTAGTTATTTACAACTAAACGACATCGTCAATGACTCAAGTAGTCTTTATCTCCCACACACCTCAGTACTAAACGACAACCTCTAAGTGTAGGCAGCCAATATATGTACTCAAAGACATAACACACTGACGGGTTTACGGTGGTAATTTACAACTCCAGCGTCTGTATTGAATCGAACTCGTTGTTAGTTCGCACGTTACGACCTCTTAACGAGCCGTTAGTGGCGCCAGCGTCTTAACAAGTAGTTAACAAAGAGTTGGCGCAGGTGTCGCAATTACCGGTAGATGTTAATGAGAGGTCGTTCAAGAACCAGAGGAAAGGTTACAACGTAGAAGTGGGTATTATACACAATGGTTTAGTTAGATGCGGTGCTCAGCCAGCTCCCATACGAACAGCAACAGGTGTAAATGGTTGATAAAAAGAGGAATTGGTGTTAATGGTTGGTAAAAGAAGAAATGAGTGTTAATGGTTGATAGAAGGATACATTTGTTTTAATGGTAGATACAAGGATAAATTTGTGTTGGGATGATACAAGGATAAATTTGTGTAAATGGTTGATAAAAGGAGAAATTGGTGGTAATGGTTGATAAAAGGATAAATTGGTGTTAATGGTTGATAAAAGGATAGATTTGTGCTGGGATGATAAAAGAATAAATTGGTGTTAACGGTTGATGAAAGGAGACATTGGTGTTAATGGTTGATAAAAGGAAATATTGGTGTAAATGATTGATAAAAGAAGAATTTGTTATGTGCAAATTGTTGATGAAACGAGAAATTGGTGATGGATGGTTAAATGAGATTTTTGGAAGTGTAAGTGGTTGACATTAGGAGACATGTATGCGTGGTGTATTTGTGCGTGGTAAGGAGAATTTGGTATGTGTAAATGGTTGATAAAAGGAGAATTTCTGTAAATGGTTGATAAAAGGAGAAGTTGCTGTGTTTTTATTATATAAGCGCGGTTATATTTTATGTTGTTGTATTGAAATAGTTGTTCTGTGTCGGGCGTAGCATCGGACCCTGCTGGACGCCGGCGCGAGAAGACATCGAGTTCACACCTCTCCCACCGCAGCGCCAGTGTTCCCCTCACTCCCCTCCAACGCTCTAGCACGACCTTGCTACTCGGTCAAGGTCATGGCTATAGTTGCAAGCCAGCGCGTCTTGTGAAGACATACCAGGCATTTGTGGGGTAACCCAGCCGTTCACCCAGTACCTATTTATCAATTCATCTATTTATCTATTTACCTATCTATTTATTTATTCACTAATATATTAATCTATTAATCCAATAATCTTATTATCTATGTATGAATCTATTTATGCATTCATTCATTCCTTCATTCAATCATTCAATCTAGATCTATTAATTTAATTATCTACGTATCTAGGACCTAGGTATCAAATGTATTTATGCATCTATTTATTCATTCAATTATTCATTTATTCGTTTATTCATTAATTCATTTATTCATTCACTTATTCATTCACTTATTCATTTATTTATTTATTAATTTATTTGTTCAATCATTATTTTATTAATTTATGTATTGATTAATTCAATCATTCATTCATTCAATAATTTGTTCGATTATTCTTTTATTCATTTTTGTATTAATTCATTCAATCATTCATTCATGCATTCATTCATTTATTTATTTAATGTATTTCTATCCTATACAGTTATATAACTTCTTTACAATCGAGTCCAACAAACGGAGCCCAGTAGCATAGCGTGTTACGCTTCTCGACCCAGCTAAATTAATAGATAATAATTGATCGCACGCACTAGGTTTAAACACAATTATTAGTCGACCGCGCTTCCAGTTTTTACAAGAATAATAACCTCCAACTGGTTCCCAACGACCTGAGGCGACCCGTGGCGCTGTCGCGGTGTTTATTAGCACTAACAACACAACACACGCGCCGTCGCATGAGACAGGTAAATTATGAGCCCACTAAATAACGAGTTGTAAATAATGAGCGGGCAAATATAAAGTAACGCCATGAAGGTTTAAATGTTGATAAAGGAACTTTAGATAAGTTCGAGTTTGAAGGAACCCGTTCCTTTTTTGACAACTTTGAAATATTGAAAGAAAGTTGAAAGTTGAGAGTATTATTTTTCATTATTAACATCGGAACTTGGTAGTTGGCAGTTGGTTGTTTGGATTAAATTAGGCTAGGTTAGGTCATAGGTTAGATTATTTTAGGTTCTAGGCTAGGTCAGGCCCTATTGAACATTTTAGAATCCTCCGTTAAAGAACGTCAGGATTCCGTTGATTTTCGTCGCAACAGTAGATAAGGATCTTATATTCTTCCTCCCACTTGGCCCTGCCTTCTCTTGCTGAACTCCCCTTATGACGACCCCCGCGATGTGTAATATCTGATTCGGAAGAAGTCATATTACCTGAACTGTCAAATACGTCGATATTAAAACCCGCGAAATTATCGTATTTTCGTCATATCTCAATAACTCCACACAATATCGAAAAAATAACAAATACTGTTGTTTTGGATTCGTGAGAGCTCAATACAGTATGATTAAGATTTATTAATTTGCAGTTATTATAATTAGTATTTTGAATTTTATTAATTCACAAGTTAATCAGAAGTTACAATTATAATTACTACAATCTACGAAATCTTTTTCATACGGTATTGAGCTCTCACGAATCCAAAATAAGAGTATTTGTCACTTTTTCGCTATTGTGTGGCGTTATTGAGATATTACGAAAATACGTTTATTTCACGGGTTTTTATATTGGCGAGTAGTCCTTCCTCTTAAACAACAAAATCAATAAAAAAAGTCAGTCTGCTCGTCGGTGCACAAAGTGTACACTAAACTGCACCAGCTCGCGGTATCTGTGACGTCACAGTCATTAGGTCAAGGACGGCGCAGTAAACAAGATCGCCTAGGTCTCACTTCTCTATACTAGTCCCAACGAAAGTATTCGCATACCGATCTCAGGTCATTGTCTACCGCCCCTTTCAACCGCGCCAATTGAAAGAAAATCAACAGATAGCTGGCGTTCTTTCACACATGCGTAAATGCATGGTTCGGCTTAGTCGAGTGCACAGGCGGTTTGGCCACACCCACCGTTACAGGTAACCAACGGAAGGTCTTAAATTATCCCCAATGAACCTGTTTAGATTAGATGGTAGAAATTAGCGAAGTAGGAAATTTAATTGTCATTTTGGACTCGGCTGTGTCGTAAGCATCAGAATACTTTCGTTGGGGCAACTATACAAACAGAAAGGTTGTGAGAAATGTTTGTTTAACGGGTAGTATGATGGGACTGACTTAGATGGGAAAACCGAGTGATGCAAAGTTCTGGCAAGTGCAAGTTTCAAAATCGTGAACGCATAGTCAATACATTAATATGGTGATTGAACTACAAACAAAGCCAAGTTTGCAAATAATGAATACAAGACGTGGTATGTTGGATATTCTAGATATTCTATCGTTGAGATGTTAAACGTACACATATCTGAAAGTTTGCATGGTTGAATTGAAATTTAAAGAAAGATTTCGATAGAATAATAATAATGATAATTTTTCGTAAGAATACCCGTTCTAGGGTGCACACCAGCTTTACCTGATGTGCTTCTCTTCAGGTGACTAACTAGGTTATTAGGGTGTTTGGATAGCTGGGAAGGAATGTCCGAGGGCTGTTAGTAGGACTCGATCCCAGCATTCGCCTTTACGACTGAGGAAAACCTCGGAAAAAACCTTCAGTCAGGACTGCCGGTGGCCGGAATCGAACCGGCGACATTCCGAATTAAAGTCTCGCGTCTTACCGCTGAGCCACCTCTATCGGCTAGGTAGCTTCTGATTAAATGGTTGGAAAATTATTTTTAAATAGCATGGATATGCTGATAACGTTTTATTGTAAACACATCGACCCCTTTATTTTTTCTTCATCCGTAGAACATGTGCTATTCTAGCTTATAGTCGTCGTACAACATCTTCGGTAATGCTTCCGTCACGGGTGAGTGAGCGGCAGCCAACCAGCGACCGTGGCTAGTTCAAATACCTGCTCGGGTTGGCCGAGACCGTAAACACGTTATTGATTGATGACGAAAGCATTACCGAAGTTATTGTAAGAGAACTATACCAACTTCCAATCTCTCTGTCTGTTTCATGCACGATGGTTCAAAGAAAGTCAACAGATGTATAGCGTTCTTCCACACATTCGTATATACAGTCTTCCCCTGAGTGGAGTGCACACGCCTGTTTGGCCACGCCCACCGTTCTAGGTAACCAACGGAAGGTAGTAAATTATCCCTAATGGACATGTTTCAATTAGGTGGTAGGAACTATAGAAGTAGACAATTAAATTGGTACCATTGGTTGAAATAGAGACAACGACCAATTCTATTACTTTTTGGCTTAGGAATAAGTAAACGGTGACTTTGGAGCCGTCCTAGAAACGAAGCTCTCAATAAATTCAGTTGTTATGAATCGGCCTTGTTGATTCTGGCATTTGTCCGCGGGTGTTCGCACTGTCCATGCAATCACTGATTCATATGTTTCGTATTTGAAATATCGATCTTTGACTGGTTATCGCTCACTCGTCGACGGTGTTCGGAGCCTACAGGGTTGGTTTAGTCTACAAATCAGTTTAGTTACTGAGTGGGTAGACTCTAAATGTGAATGTATTTATTTTTATTTAAATACCAAGTACTGAAAATACTGTCCTGAAAGATTTATCTTTACATTCCGGAAAAAAAGATTCTGCAATTGATTGAGAAGGTCTTAACCTTGTCTGGATTTGATTTGATTAACTGCATAGAACTAATTAAAAGTGACATTGATGCCAAAACCTTGAGCTGTCGTGTCGTGCTGCTATTTGGCACCAACAACAATAACAATAGCAATCACCCAAAACAAGATTATCTAATTAATAATGTGTAAGAACTTTAATTAATAAATACTAAGCACGGTTTAGACATAATTTTAATCATAACATGAATAATGATCGTGGTGAAATAAATTGATGTTATTACGTTTAAAAAAAAAAAAAATAATTCATTTTGATTTGTTTTGGTATGTTTTCATCCATATTTTTGCCCTTCGTTTTCTTATCAATCTACAGAACCATATAATATTTATTAGTTGTAATTACAATTACAAGTGATAATTCTAATTGCTTTCTGTTCTTAAGTTAGGGTATTATTTACCATCGTATTATTTATTATCCGACACTTAAATATCAGTTTAGTATGAAAACAAGGCAGGTAATTAAAGAAAGGAAAAACAACAATTATATTCGATTCTACACTATAGACACAGAACAAAAATTATTTATCTGTGCTATATGGCATATCAATTGCAAGTATAGGGTGAATAACTTTTGTGCGAATCTAGTCCAAAACTATCTGAATCTTATAATGAAACTGATTCAATATACGTCCTCAAATGACAGACATCTGTCAAGACTGCAATGAACCTTGATAGATAACATTTTCATGATAACTCATGTTTTGAAGAAAAACATAATATTATACACAAGACGGTTTAGCATGGTTTGCTTCCTCGTTTTTAAATGTACGTCTAATAAGTGTAGTTAAGAGTACATGTGTACGTCAAAAACCGCAGAAAATTTTCATTATTTAATTATATCTCAAGACTGCAACAAAAAATCGAAAATCTGATTCAACAGCGCACTGTGTTTTGGTTAGCCCTACAAACTGAATGAAATATTATAACCATTAGCGAAGTTATTTTCATTATTTAATCGATTATTAGTAATAAAATTCATTAAAAACAAAAACCATAATGGTTATAATGTAAGACGCAATTTAGAGCATTCATTGTGTAGGGCTTACTAAACCACAGTGCGCTGTTGATTCAGATTTTCGATTTAGAAGCTCATTCTTGAGATATAATTTAAAACTTAAAACTTTTTTGCGGTTTTTGACATAAATATACCCTTCCCTGTGGAACCCCCGTTTTCGGTCGGTTGAGATTGCTTAGAAATGCTTTCAAAATTTTCAAAACTTAACCCGAAATATGTCATTCCCTAGAGACTTTAATTCTCTTTCTTGTGATTGATTCATTGTTCCAATATATGTCTGTTTTTTTTTTAATTAACTCTTTAACTTTTAAAATGTGTCCTCGCAACACACCTTTCGCTCAATCAAATAAGTTAATTTTTGAAAAACGGGAATACTTATTGTCAAAAAGAGACATTAATAACAAAGAACGTTACATTTTATATCGAATAACATGTTTTGATGTACTTTTTGAGGATTTAGAACCATTGTAAACCAAGATACCAGACGGAAATCGCGAACTTATTAAAAAGAAGTAAATAAAAATAAATTCACATTTAGAGTCTACCCACTCAATAACAAGACTGATTTTCAGTGGAGGACTTTAAAAGCGACTAAACCAACCATATAGGCACCAAACACCATCGACGAGTGAGCGATAACCAATCAAAGATCTATATGTCGAATATTAAACACACGATTAAGTGATTGGACAGTGCGAACACCTGCGGACAAATGCCAGAATCAACAAGGCCGATTTAGAACAACTTTGAATTTATTGAGTGCTTCGTTGCTAGGACGGCTCCAAAGTCACCGTTTACTTATTCCTAAGACAAAAAGTAAGAGAATTGAATCCTTATTAGAAGTTAAAAAAAACTTCTGCCTTAACCGGGATTTAAACCCGGGCCCTTCTGAATTCCACACGGTAGTTCGACACACTCACTACCTTAATATTACATAGTAGGCCTACATGGGTAATAGAGACAGCAATCTACTTATTGAGTGCTGTAGCTGCAGATCGTGACCACTGACCGGAACTCTACAGACCACCATTTTGTTTTTATTACATCTGATTTAAACAAATTGCATTTTATTGTATGGAAAGCAAAGCAAAGCTACTACGTCGTTTGCGAGACCGGCAACAATAAGTCTGAAAGGTTCATTAATCAACGACTGGTAATAATAATTATAAGTGGCCCTGCAGTGTGTGGTGTTATGTGATGTAATGTGGTGTAATGTAATGCATGTCTGGTCGTGTGTTATAGTCACGAGCCCAGCACACAAATCATGCATCGAGTCAGCCTGCCCTGCCCAGTCCTGCCTAGCTGGTCAGCTGGTCAACAGATGGACAGACAGACAGACAGACAGACAGACAGACAAGCAGGCAGACAGACAGACAGACAGACAGACAGACATACAGACAGACAGACAGACAGACAGACTGACAGACAGACAGACAGACCTGCCCAGCCCTGCGTGCTGGTTAGCTGGTAAACAATGAGACAGACACACAGACAGACAGACAGACAGGCAGGCAGGCCGACAGACAGACAGAGATAAACACAGATAGAGATGCAGGTAAGTGGACAGATAAACGGCGATACAGAGACACGGACCCCAAATACAGATACATGGTGACTAAGAACAAGTAGGCAGACAAGACAGTCAAACTGACTAACAAGGTAGACAGGAAGACGACAGATAGACATACAGAGGGATTGACACAATAAACCATAGTTTGGTTTGACAGACAGGGCGACAGACAGAGAGAGAGGTAGACAGGTTGAAAGAGATAGAGAATTGGAGTGGGAGATGACAAGTTAAGGTTTAATGTCAGTTATAAATAAATAAATAATCGCAATACAAGGGCGTTTAGATACAATCACGATAACTTGACTTAAAAGCTTCTGATAGTTAGAAACAAAGTGAGTGGAAACAAGTTACCTGACGTGTAAATACAGGGAGACAGACAGACAGACAGACAGACAGACAGACAGACAGACAGACAGACAGACAGACAGACAGACAGACAGACAGACAGACAGACAGACAGACAGACAGACAGACAGACAGACAGACAGACAGAGAGACAGACAGACAGACAGACAAACCATGAACACAAAGAGATTCAGATACGATTACGGATTGCTTTTTGCAACTTCAAGTTCAATCAATCAAGATTATTTTATAGTAAACCGCGTGGTTGCACTAAGATTATAGATCTGTTCGTTTGAGTGCGGTATTTGTCAAAACGTCGTATTTTATGTCCATGAGTAAGGCCCGAATGCATAGTTCACATTCAAGCCCTCCTCAGCTCAGCCTCACCTAGCCACCAATCACAGAGCCGTCCACATGGCAATGCCGTTCTGTGATTGGTGGTTGGATGAGGCTGAGGAGAGACTGAGTGGAGGAAAGCTTGAGTCTGGACTATGCATACGGGTCTTAGTGTATGAGAGATGAGGCGTTTCTTTTTGCCGAGTGGTAACGTAGTACAACTGTAATGGGAGTAACAATTCTACACCTGCTTCTCGAGTAGAAGAACCGAAACGATCACAACTGTGAAAACTCCGTTTTCTGTCCAAGTAGGGGTATCTATGATTGTGATTTCTACTCAATTCTGTATTTCTGCAGTACTCCAAGCGTAAAATACCCTGGTTGAGACACCACAAACGAACAAACCTTACGGCGTACCGAAGTTATAGGAAATATCCTCTAAAAATAAGTTTACGTTCCTAGTTGAACGAAACAAATAAATTTTTATCGGTTTGTGGGAATAGGTTGTGATGTAAACAAACCTTCGAACATTGTGTTTCTTCTGTGAATTGAGTTACGACTTGCGTCGTTATGTTCACAACGACTCAGCTCCAATAACTGTGACGCGAGCAATAAAAGAAACTAGGCCTAGGCCGGACCTGGTATTCTTGACCAGCGTTTATGTTAGCGTAGTTAAAGACATTACAACAAGAAAAACCATAGTGAATTGTATGATACTGCAAGTTATCGTAAAAGTTTGCTACGACTGGGAGTATAACCCTTAATGATAATGACATGGTTTGTATCAATGCCATAATTGTATCGGAATGTAAAAAATGGCTGAATGAACCAACAAATAAACATATACATACAACATGGATTGCGGAACAAAACAAAATCATCGAAATGTGGGCGTTTTAGTCACCTCGTACGACAAGAAGAGCTGCCCGGAGGCGGGAGACTGCTCTGAGCAAAAAAGGAGAAACACCTCAGAAAAATATGAAAAATGTCGCCTAGACCGGAACACATAGAACTTCACAATTATTATGTTAAGTTTGTTAATTTAAACAGTGAAACGTTAATAGAAACAAATCGAAAGAATATTATTTGATATCAACTTTTTTAATGTATTTTATTATGATAAGGATATGAATTTCATGATTGTTTTTGTTATACGCATGTTTTATTAAAATCATACTATCTGAGACGTGGAGGTTCGATAGATGAAGATAAAAAACAATCTAAAATAGCCAAAGCCTCGTAAAGGATCAAACCCACATCCTTAGCTGTGCCCTAATCACAGAAGCTACTGTATCCTCAGCACTAAGACACTATAATATACTCTGTTCAAATGTGATAAAACATTTTTAAATAATATACACATCCTTATTTACTATTCTCATCAATAAGATCTTTTGTGACCTCAAGATCATCTTCAGTAACTGTGTTTATAAAGACGGTTTGATGTAATTTTTTTTTAGGGCATGGTTTAGCTTAGCTACCATGTACTCTGTTTTCTGGCGAGTAATGGGTTTGACTTTCGAGGGGTCAAATCGGTAGTAAATATTTTGCGTCACATTACGATAAGTGTTGGCCTGTAAAAACGAAACTGACTCAGTCAGGCGCCGTGGATGTTTTACGACCGTGTTTTATGACCATACTAGGACATAGAGTTGTGAGCTGTGAGTGATCGTGTTGAGTCGATGTTCGTGCAGAATGGCTTGTTGACAGAAATATAACGACGCTGTGTTTTGGACCAGGGTGTGGAACGACCCCGAGCTTAGCATAGGACACGTATACGTTTTACTTAACGTATAGTTTAAAATGTATCATGATAATTTTAGCCTAAATATGAATCCATCCTACAGTTTGATTAAGCAGAAGAAAAGGTCGTTTGAAGTTAAAAAAAAAAAAAAAAAAATGTATTATTAATTATTATTATTATTATTATTATTATTATTATGATAATTATTATTACTATTATTATTATTATTGTTATTATTATTACTACTAAATAAAAAATAAATAAATTCACATTTAGAGTCTACCCACTCAGTAACGAAACTAATTTGCCGTGGGGGACTTTAATTTCAAGCGACTAAACCAACCCTGTAGGCTTCGAACATCATCGACGAGTGAGCGATAACCAATCAAAGATCTATATTTCAAATACGAAACACATGAATCAGTGAATATCAGTCACGTCAGAATCAACAAGGCTGATTCAGAACAACTTTGAATTTATTGAGTGCTTCGTTGCTAGGACGGCTCCAAATTCACCATTTACTTATTCCTAAGACAAGAAGTAATGGAACTGAATCCTTATTAGAAGTTAAAAAACTTCTGCCAAAAATTGGTTTGCTCAAAAAAAAGACCACTCTTGTTGTGTTTTACAATGGTACAAATATTCAATTTAGTACACTTTGTTGGCGAATATACAAGTACGTTTAAATCTCATATTTCATTATTCCTCTTTACAGTTATTTGCTTCTTGTCGTCACGTAAATACTCTCTCCCTTTTCATAGTTCCCACGTGACGTCACAGCGGCCATGATTGCGACACAATTTGAGGACCAATCCTAGATCATTGGCAAATACTATTCAAATTTAATAAATTATCCTTATTTAGAAATTATAAAGTAATCACAACTAATACAAAAATATAATAAAAATACCACATATACCAATTTTATTTCAGAAACAGGCTGAATTTTACAGAACTAAGCACTTATATGTTCTACCACAACAGCCTTTGATTGTTTCTCCATGGCAACGTCAAAGTTTGATCACAAATGTGGCCGCCACGCGCAAAGATGTGACCTACGTGCAACCTATGAATAACGGTTGTATATTGTTGTTTGTACTACCCGAATTAATCTTTTTATTTCTTTAGTTTTCAGTATTTTTATTATTCTTATTTTCATCGTATTGTTCCACTTCTTATCCTCCTTGCTATAAATCAGTTCTATATCTGAACAGGACAAACGTTAAATAAATATCTGCACGTATGTATAAATCACGTCACTACAGTTCCCACAAAAGTACCAGACACACAAAACTACGCGAATAACTAAGAAAACTCTTACTGTACCGAGAAAAGATTCTATTCTTAGCCTTACAACAGTTACTAGGAAATGCGTCAAGCTGTTCAGCGAATGTGCGTTAGTGCGTAGGATGGGTGACCGTAGACTACGCAATGTTGTGCATATCGTTGTCTGGACTTTCCTTGTGTTTGTTACTGAGAACAGAGACTTGTGTATGTAGGTCTAGGTGAACGCGATACCATGAACAAATGTAGAAACAAGTACTGATACATTTAACACGTATGCATCTTATGTACTCATAAATGAATAAAACAAAATTTGAAATTAATACATTCATTTGTGAATAAATTAATCTATTAAACAAAATAAATAAATACATAATTTAATAAAAATAAATAAATGAAAAATAAATAAATTAAATTTTACACAAGAATTGATTATCAGTGAGGGACATTATTTTTGTAATCATCAATGATGATGATTTGCGATGTATGCGATATTCGAACATTAGATCCACTAATTCACAATAAACGAATACAATGTTCGCTTGAGTGGAATTAAAGGCCACATAGCTATCTATAGCAGTTTTATAAAATTAACTTGCGCTTTGAGATTGTAGTGTCAAAAATATATACAATGGTTGATTAAGACTTAGCCAGTGATTTTCGTGTTGTATAAATAAAAATATATTCGTATTTTTAGAGTCTACCCACTCAGTAACAAGACTTATTTATAGTGGGGGACTTTAATTTAAAGCGTCTAAAAAACCAACCCTGTAGGCTCCGAACACCATCGACGAGTGAGCGATAACCAATCAAAGATCTATATTTCACATACGAAACATATGAATCAGTGATTGGATAGTGCGAACACCTGCGGACAAATGCCAGAATCAACAAGACCGATTCAGAACAACTTTGAATTTATTGAGTGCTTCGTATCATGCTACAACTTACACAAATATGTTCTTTAATCAGTGCTGTGTCCTTCATTCAGCGTGAGTTAGTTATTAACACCTATATGACGTCACACAAAGTCACACTTATCATGAGATATGAGACAGCGATTGGGAGAACTTTGACCCTAGAGTAGTTGTTTAGATTAACAATATATTACTCACTCTTTGGCTATATCGATCGATTCATCCTCTGCTGAACAATAAGAAAACGCAATTTAATAAATGTTCGAACTTTGGCTCCGATAACACAAGAATTGTATTTACTGTCCACTCAGTTAGTGAGAGTGCTGGTCCCCATACGAACACCGAAGTCTAGCAACCTCGGGTTAGGTCAGGAGGTGGATGGGTGCCCACTCTCCTCTGAAACACTAGTTACCGTTGGTTAGAGCAGATTGGAGGGTTCGAAAGCTTGTGTATAACAGCTTCGTTCTTCTCGTCAACTGCTCGACAGTCCAGGCACGTCCAAGTTAGTGGAGGAACCCATGACGGCTGGTCAAAGCTACACCGTTCTTTCGGATGGGACGTAAAGAAGATGGTCCCTTTGGTACTTTTCGAAAGGAGTAGGCTACGTGTCGGTACCAGGCTTCCCCTCCTCCCGTCCTCATTATCATTCAATCATCACTCGTCAGGCTAAAGAGGACATTGTGCCCTACACTGGCCTTAATTACGATATAGTAGTATAGAAGTAGTAGTAGTGACAGTGATTTTCATTTGGGGACATAACATCCAATAGCGTATTTGAGCCTAGGCGGGCTTAGGCGCCGCCTAGGGACTTTTAGAGGCTAGGCTGGCCTTGGCGCTTTTTCACAGTACTGTTGTTTAAATTTCAAGAACCCATGTAGTATTCACAATATCTATATTGAGACAAAATATGTTACCTCAACGTCTTCAAGTCTTCAGGTTTAATTTCTGTAAAATCGTTTTTCGGCCACTTAAAAAAATCGCCATCACCATCGCGCATTTTAGGTAGATGGCAGCAAATAGAAAAGTATCATTTTCATCATCATCTTCATCATCAATTCATCATCATGTTGATAGAATTGGACTCAGCTGTTTAATCAGTTACTTTGGATGCGACAGGACCAAGACCTAGACGTACAAAGGAAAAGACAAGGGCAGTGTAGGTCTGGGTTCGAGGCCCGGCAGGGATGCCCCCTCTTATCACAACGACCTAGACCTGGATGAGATAACGCGGAGGTTCTGGGTTCGAGGCCCAGCAGGGATGCCCCCTCTTATCACAACGACCTAGACCTGGATGAGATAACGCGGAGGTTCTGGGTTCGAGGCCCAGCAGGGATGCCACCTCTTATCACAACGACCTAGACCTGGATGAGATAACGCGGATGTTCTGGGTTCGAGGCCCAGAAGGGATGCCACCTCTTATCACAACGACCTAGACCTGGATGAGATAACGCGGAGGTTCTGGGTTCGAGGCTCAGCAGGGATGCCCCCTCTTATCACAACGACCTAGACCTGGATGAGATAACGCGGAGGTTCTGGGTTCGAGGCCCAGCAGGGATGCCCCCTCTTATCACAACGACCTAGACCTGGATGAGATAACGCGGAGGTTCTGGGTTCGAGGCCCGGCAGGGATGCCCCCTCTTATCACAACGACCTAGACCTGGATGAGATAACGCGGAGGTTCTGGGTTCGAGGCCCAGCAGGGATGCCCCCTCTTATCACAACGACCTAGACCTGGATGAGATAACACGGAGGTTCTGGGTTCGAGGCCCAGCAGGGATGCCCCCTCTTATCACAACGACCTAGACCTGGATGAGATAACACGGAGGTTCTGGGTTCGAGGCCCAGCAGGGATGCCCCCTCTTATCACAACGACCTAGACCTGGATGAGATAACACGGAGGTTCTGGGTTCGAGGCCCAGCAGGGATGCCCCCTCTTATCACAACGACCTAGACCTGGATGAGATAACACGGAGGTTCTGGGTTCGAGGCCCAGCAGGGACGCCCCCTCTTATCACAACGACCTAGACCTGGATGAGATAACACGGAGGTTCTGGGTTCGAGGCCCAGCAGGGATGCCCCCTCTTATCACAACGACCTAGACCTGGATGAGATAACACGGAGGTTCTGGGTTCGAGGCCCAGCAGGGATGCCCCCTCTTATCACAACGACCTAGACCTGGATGAGATAACACGGAGGTTCTGGGTTCGAGGCCCAGCAGGGATGCCCCCTCTTATCACAACGACCTAGACCTGGATGAGATAACGCGGAGGTTCTGGGTTCGAGGCCCAGCAGGGATGCCCCCTCTTATCACAACGACTAGACCTGGATGAGATAACGCGGAGGTTCTGGGTTCGAGGCCCAGCAGGGATGCCCCCTCTTATCACAACGACATAGACCTGGATGTTATAACGCGGAAGTTCTGGGTTCGAGGCCCAGCAGGGATGCCCCCTCTTATCACAACGACCTAGACCTGGATGAGATAACGCGGAGGTTCTGGGTTCGAGGCCCAGCAGGGATGCCCCCTCTTATCACAACGACCTAGACCTGGATGAGATAACGCGGAGGTTCTGGGTTCGAGGCCCAGCAGGGATGCCCCCTCTTATCACAACGACCTAGACCTGGATGAGATAACACGGAGGTTCTGGGTTCGAGGCCCAGCAGGGATGCCCCCTCTTATCACAACGACCTAGACCTGGATGAGATAACACGGAGGTTCTGGGTTCGAGGCCCAGCAGGGATGCCCCCTCTTATCACAACGACCTAGACCTGGATGAGATAACGCGGAGGTTCTGGGTTCGAGGCCCAGCAGGGATGCCCCCTCTTATCACAACGACCTAGACCTGGATGAGATAACGCGGAGGTTCTGGGTTCGAGGCCCAGCAGGGATGCCCCCTCTTATCACAACGACCTAGACCTGGATGAGATAACGCGGAGGTTCTGGGTTCGAGGCCCAGCAGGGATGCCCCCTCTTATCACAACGACCTAGACCTGGATGAGATAACACGGAGGTTCTGGGTTCGAGGCCCAGCAGGGATGCCCCCTCTTATCACAACGACCTAAACCTGGATGAGATAACACGGAGGTTCTGGGTTCGAGGCCCAGCAGGGATGCCCCCTCTTATCACAACGACCTAGACCTGGATGAGATAACACGGAGGTTCTGGGTTCGAGGCCCAGCAGGGATGCCCCCTCTTATCACAACGACCTAGACCTGGATGAGATAACACGGAGGTTCTGGGTTCGAGGCCCAGCAGGGATGCCCCCTCTTATCACAACGACCTAAACCTGGATGAGATAACACGGAGGTTCTGGGTTCGAGGCCCAGCAGGGATGCCCCATCTTATCACAACGACCTAGACCTGGATGAGATAACGCGGAGGTTCTGGGTTCGAGGCGCAGCAGGGATGCCCCCTCTTATCACAACGACCTAGACCTGGATGAGATAACGCGGAGGTTCTGGGTTCGAGGCCCAGCAGGGATGCCCCCTCTTATCACAACGACCTAGACCTGGATGAGATAACGCGGAGGTTCTGGGTTCGAGGCCCAGCAGGGATGCCCCCTCTTATCACAACGACCTAGACCTGGATGAGATAACGCGGAGGTTCTGGGTTCGAGGCCCAGCAGGGATGCCCCCTCTTATCACAACGACCTAAACCTGGATGAGATAACACGGAGGTTCTGGGTTCGAGGCCCAGCAGGGATGCCCCCTCTTATCACAACGACCTAGACCTGGATGAGATAACACGGAGGTTCTGGGTTCGAGGCCCAGCAGGGATGCCCCCTCTTATCACAACGACCTAGACCTGGATGAGATAACGCGCGACAGAGGAACGGCAACACCGCAGTCTGCCACCGCGGCCAGGATACACATCACACATCCTTAATCAGGATAAAGAGTGAGCAACCTTGAGATCCTTAAGGCGAGAAGAGCGGGTGTGAATCTCACTACGAGCTTGAATGAACAACAGCAAAACCATGGCGAAGACAATAAATTACACATATACATATATATAATATTGTTAATTTTTAAATTATCGCAGACATAAATAATGTTATTGTTCACCATTTCTGGGTTTCGTACACGATATAATTTATTATATATTATTTATATATTATATTTGTATTATAATAATTATTTATTATATATTTATTATATTAAATCGTGTGACAAAGCCCAGAAAATGGTGAACAATAACATATTATATATAATATATATATCCTCGCTCTGAGGAAGGAGTAAGAACTATACTCCGAAATTTCACCGGTTTTATAAAGTAAGTGACCTTGCTACCGTTTTTTATTGATGTGTGTATTTTTAACAAATATATAATATGTATGTGTGTTTTTTTTAGGGGGGTGAGGGGGGGGGAGGGAGTGTGACAATCGTGACGGACCAACCCGACCTGTGTTTAATTCTATTAATACTAAGCCGGACCACGAAAACTTATACGTGTATTATATTGAGATAAAAAGTATGTATTTCAATATTTTACCGTTAATGCATGTACATATATATATTTTAGTAAATACATTTAAAAACAGCAAGTAATATTCTTAGTAAATATTGTAGGAGGTTCACAACTGAGCAAACACCTGATTCTAGTTATTCCGAGTAGACACAGGTGACAAACAATGGGTGCGACTGTGACGTATGACCCGATCAGCTGATGCGAATGACTTAACCGTGATTCACAAAGTATAGCTAATATTTAAATTTACTTCCAAGACCCTGCGAGATCAATGGATCCGTAGTCCTTCATTACAGACAGACCAGGGAATCATCTATACAAGGTACAGCCCAACACACGGCGCGTAGGAACAGTCTGCGGTCTTCTCAGAAGCTGCGCATACATCAGTGAGTAATACGATGTGATCGCACTGTCGACCTTGTCAGTTAGCTAACCTCACATATGCAATACGCCACACACTTGGGACGAGGTACGCCACACACTTGGGACGAGGTACGCCACACATTTGGGACGAGGTGTTGCCCACAATATGCCACACACTTGGGACGAAGTGTCCCAACCCCTACACATTTCCCGTGAAGTTGACATGTCCAATTACAAGCATTGAGTGTGTAGGGCCACGATATGCTTACCACAATTTATGTATTTGAAGAAAACACACTGAAGTAACCTTTTTTGTCGGTTTTTCAAAAAAACAATTTAATAAACCAAAAGTTGTAAATGCAGTTAAAGTCTTGATAATTTCCATTGATGTATTACTTGACTGTTTAATCTTTATCTTATTACTTATTAGGTAATTACATAATGCAGATAAATAAAAAGTAACAATAAAATAATAAAATTTATATTGTTAGTTTTGGCAAACATTATTCTAAAGTGAATTGTTCATTTGAATGTCACGGTACTTTTTAAGTGCTCCACTGCCATCTCGAGTATCGCTGCTGATACCCAACAAGGCGGTGTGTAAGCTGCACTTCATCCCACAGCCCACTCTACCTCATCACCCACTTGAAACCCTAGGTATGAGCGGTGGTCACGCTATATTATTTATGGATATTGCAACTCAATCTTGGCTTCGTGTGGTGAAAGATATTCTACATAATAACAAGGTGGGATCTTTCACTTCTAATGTGCCAGCTAAGATTATTACTTTTTATGAACTCTGTTTCTTTGAATCCAAAAGATTCCACGGGCCCAAAAGGCGTCTCAGGCGCGACTTTCTGCCGCTCGCAGCGCTAGCAGTACTGAAAGGTCCAATTCAATCTTCGCACCTCGTTTTCTCAATTCAACTTTCAAGTCGTTTATATTTAAAAATGTCTAAATTTAAATCATCCATTGTAGAAATGTTTTACAAGGTTTGTGACTGACGAAAAATTTGCCATAAGATACAAAACAAACACATTGTCATTTGACAGTAGACAACTGTTGACTTACAACAAGGTATACCATGGAATTAATTACAAAGTTGGACCTTTTAGGACAGGTGCTGCTACCTACTTCAGCTGTGACCTGAGATGCCCATTGTCTTGTTCACTGCCACTTTCTCCCGCTCGCTGCGCTGCTGTACTACTGTCCTGGTGTCATGGCCGCTTATTGTTGTGTATTGTTGTTCTTGAAGATTAAGAGCGTTCGGAAGTAGTTTTGACGTTTTTAGTCAACTAATTTCTCTTAAACAAATAATATGATTATTATGAAAATTTACCTACTTGCAGAGGGATGTCATATCTACGCATGATTAATTACATTTGTGACAAGCCTGCTCAAAAATAATATACTCACGTTTGAATAATGCATATAAAATAATTACTTTCATCGAAAATGTTCGGCGAAATAATACGGAGAATCTGTTTAAAAATGGGTACATTGTTTTTGAATAGGTTGGTGACAAATGTACGTTATACCATGCATAGATATGGCATCCCTCTACAAGTGGGTAAATATTTCTAATAATCCTACTATAAGTTTAAGATTAATTAGTTGACGGCCAATACATCTGTAAAACTCCTACTGCCGAATGCTCTTAAGGTGAATCTACCCCCAAATTTTTTTTTTAATATGCATAAAGACAACATATTGGTTAGTATATGAAATACACTCATTTGAGAATATCAAAACTAATTTTCAAGCCCATTTTGGAGGAGCCGCATGGTATTTACAACGGGTTTTATGACGAATACGGCTAACAACTACGTTTAAACCACATACGCGTTTAGTATGCGATTTTTTGTTTACAACTTACCCTCACTATTGGCTATGAGGATTAAGTGTTTTGAAATAAGTAATTTCAATATTTGGTTTTCTACGATTTATTATGTTCTCCGGTACGGAAATTCTATTTGTACCGGCGAGCAAAATAAATCGTAGTAAACCAAATATTGAAAACACTTATTTCAAAACACTAAATCCTCATAGCCAATAGTGAGGGTAAGTTGCAGTGGTGTAGTGCCAAATTTACCAGTGAGTATACGCTTCAGTGGGAAGCTGGAGGGACACATTTTTTCAGACAAAATAACATGGGGGGGTTTGGGGGGCTCTGCCCCCCAACAATGGCGCCGCAGGCGATTTAAAAAAAACAGGCTTTTTAGAGTGTGTTTTGAGAGTTTTAGATACCAATACCGGACTGAATGCAATCCCGAAATACTGCAGTTTTTGTAGTGCAAAACCAGAAAATCACAAAAAATAATTGGAACACTGACGAGGATTGTTCAGGAATACCTTTTGGCACTTGGGAAGTGGTTTGGCAACACACACGCCGCCCGTGGCCCGTACAGGTATATCTGTTGATACTTGGCTGTTGATAATTGACACCGCAATATTTTTACCAAGCGAGACAATTGTATCCCACTTGGTGTATTGGCGGGACGCAGGACTTAAAATTGAATATCGGGACTCCCAGATCTGAGGGTGGTCTTAGAGGATTTGAGGCCTTGTGCTTATTAAATGCCAGTGCCAGAGAGCACAATTTTATCAATGGAGAAAAGATGAGAATCGTGAATCCGTCATTCCGTCCGTCATTCGAGGCATGTTACGACCGTATCATTGCGTATCACTCGTATCATAACCAAAACCAGTGTGTATACGAACGTTTTTTAGCTGGATCAGTGCGTATACGGCGTATACGCCCGTATACGCACCACTACACCACTGGTAAGTTGTAAACAAAAAATCGCATACTAAACGCGTATGTGGTTAAAACGTAGTTGTTAGCCGTATTCGTCATAAAACCCGTTGTAAATACCATACGGCTCCTCCAAAATGGGCTTGAAAATTAGTTTTGATCTTCTCAAATGAGCGTCTTTAATATACTAACTCCATATATATGTTCTTTATGCATATTAAAAAAATAATAATATGGGGGTAGATTCACCTGAAGGGGACCGGGGATTGACCCGTCAAGAAGGCTGCAGCATTCAAGAAGTAGTGTGGTCGTAATGGCGGGCGGACGCCCAAGATGTCAGAGGGGGCGCGTAAAATGACCTATTCGATCAGAAAAACTTCCTTCCGTTCGCCGCGCTTCGTGACGGATAAGTGTTCGCGTACCTCACGTCCCTAGATGGCACCATAGAGTTAGCTAATATGTCTATGGATGGCACCAACAACATCGTTCAAGTGCGTCGCTCGTGTTTTCGTGGAAGTCGATCGCCTCGCTATAGTATTATGTCCCCCCCCCCCCCCCCCCACACACACACATCACATCACATTGTGACATTCCAACCAACGTAAGAACCACACACACATGTGTAATCCCAGCAGCTATATCGGGTAGTCTGTTTCATTCATCCGCGCGTGGTTGCTCAAGAATGTGATGTGATCGCATTGCTATACTGTCATCAACGTCGCTAATAGACGCGCGTAGGGGGGGGGGGGGTCGGTTCCCGGTATGCGGGCACACACACTCTACGTGGTGACCGGTGACTGAAACAAGTGATGATCATTTCATTTTTCATCCCCGGCAGTAATAATAATATTTTTCGTAGGAGTTCCCGTTATAGAGTGCACACCAGCTTTCCCTGATGTGCCCCTCTTCAGGTAGAGTGTTTGGATAGTTGGGAAGGAATGTCCGAGGGCAGATCCCAGTATTCGCCTTTATGACTGAGGAAAACCTCGGAAAAACATACAGTCAGAACTGCCGGTGGTCGGAATCGAACCGGTGACCTCCCGAATTAGAGTCTCGCGTCAATTGCCACTGAGCCACCTCTATCGGTTGTACGGCAGTAGATTATCTGTTCGTATCGTGAAAATAACTTTTATAGAAAATGTGGGAATATGCATCAAAGAGACATGTTATCTGTCTCTGTATCTATTCATTGGACTACTCATGAAATAAACTTTATACAAACTCTACTGTTACCCTATAAAATTAGGATATTTGAGTAGTGTCTTCTCAAAATGTCGATTTTAATTTTTTTTTTTAAATATACGAACAGAAAAACTTAAATTTGGTCGATCAGCTGTCACAGACTATTGATTTCTTATGGCTCTTGCTCGCTTTATATACTTTCTGCTGCCATTCATTGCGACGGGCGTATCTAACGATTGAAACTGGAATAAAAACCATTCATATGAAAGAGCATTAAATTCGCTATAGAATGACATATTTTGATTTCTTTTGGGACAGTTAAAAAACATTTTGATTTATTTTGGGACAACAGCTGACAAACATTTTAAAGTAATTTTAACAGACCGAAATCGGGTGTTCCGCAGGCTGGGTGATCATACAGCCTGTAGACGGTTCAATGTTCCGATCAAGTTTCCTTGAATTCAAGGACAAGACAAAAACGAATCAAAGCAAGTGTGGAATATTGTTGCATTTTTTTATTTTATTAACTACGTATTTTTTATGCTTGTTTATCCTTGATTTCAAGCTGAAATTTGAGCGTAGTACTGAACCATCTTAATAGACCATTTTCAAAATTGATCCAGAATCCTTACATAGAATTAATCACGCCCCTCTAAATCTTCAATACACAACAATGTAATACACTCTTTGACATAACATTTGAAAACTAGTTTTTGTGCATTGTTGTCATTGAAGATTTAGAGTGTCGTGAATACTTATTAGTCCTTTGCATAACGAGAATGACGGTATAAAATTTGGGTCAAAGGATGACATATATCAAATGAAAGCTTGAGACGAGTACTTTTCAAAAAACCATGATATACCGCTGGCAAGTCCAGCTTTCTATGTCAAAACTAGGGTCAAAGGTCAAATTTGTAATTTTTTTAATAATTTTTTATTAAATAATGAAAAATGTTTGCAAGTTTAATCATACACTTTTAGTAAGGTTAATGTATTATGTTTCTTGAAAAAAAATTAAATTAACCATTTAGCCTTTTTTGACCTTAATTGAGGTCAATTTCCTCAAAATGGGTAATTTTTTAAATTTTCTTCGATTTATTTGCCAATATTCATTATATCAACGTACTTACTCATGAATACGTTAAAATGAATAGTTCTAATTGTTATCATATTGTTTTCACGGTATTCATTCAAAATGGCGGTCAAAGGTCAATAGGTAAGTATCGTCAAACTAGGTCTAGTAACTAAAATATTACTTGTGGGTACTCTAAAGACGCAGAATTTTAACTGCAATTACAATAACGAATAATAATATCATGTTTTAATCGTTAGAGAATGTAATTATCATATAACTTATAAACTACTTAAGATTGTTATTGAATTTCTAATTAATGTCCTCAGACATCAGGGTATTCTTGAATGGGTGTGCAACTGCAACAAAATACATTTTTAGAAAAGAACATGACCATGCTCAGATACGTGATATGATAGTATGATATGATATCTGTCCTAGCAGTCACTGTCTAGTCGTCAAATTAATCAGAATTGAAGTCAAAAATCACTCAAAATTGAAGTCGTCAGATTAATCACCTTCTGATTCACTGGAATTCTCATACTGGGTACCGATATTTGGACAGTCCTTCAGCTTACACGCGTGGGTACACTTCAGCTGATTGGCCAAACACTCATAGGTCGGCATCTTGCAAACACGGCAACAGTTACAGGCTAGGAGATCCATAACGGTCACAGGTACTGGAGTTCCAATCATCCACTCGTTGCTCAGATCTCCTTCTGCCGTGGTTTTCCATCCATAGCCACACAGATCGGGAACATCAGGGTTGGCTTCCAAGCAACGTATCAATAGATCGTGTTTGGTTGATAACTCACAGTCGCAGGATATGAAGCAGTAAGCAATCGTTACAAGGTGGTAGCTGATTAGACTTCATATCATCACACTTACTTCTAAAAAGCTCGTAGCGCAGCAGGTTGACGCATGACAGAGTCGTGGTCAAAGAGCAGAGTTTACACACAAACTCTTCGAGTTTCTTTGATGACATCGATAGAAACTTTCCAGTCCCGACCCATCTTGCTTAGCTTGACACAGAAATGCGAGTTTTTTTTCTCATGATATTCAAAGTTCACTTTTTCCCTTTACCACTGAAAGAGCTCACTCAGGTTGGAACTCATAGTCGTCCCCTACACCTATAAATGCGCCCGTTGTTAACAAGGTAACAGTTTCATACATGTAATTTCCCATATAGAAAACATATCCATAGCAACATAGGTGAAGTGGCCGACTATGAATTCCAACCTTTGTCACAACCAGTGCATGGAGGTCAGGGAGGGTATTACATACTTCGAATCCCAACGAACTCGCTAGTTTTTGCACATCTTCGAAGTGTGTTTGATTTTTGGTAGTCAAGCCTCAACCAGCTGCCCTACGAGCTTTTCAAAAATAAATGTGATCATATTAACTAATCAGCTACCACCTTGAAACGATTCCCTACTGCTTCAAATCCTGCGGCTGCGAGCTAACCACCAAACAGCGGTCTGGATACGTTGTTTGGACGCCAACCCGATGTTCCTGATCCGCGTGGCTATATGGATGGGAAACCCCGGCAGAAAGAGATCTGAGCAACGAGTGGATGATTGGAACTCCAGTACCTTTGACCGTTATGGATCTCCTAGCCTGTAACTGTTGCCGTGTTTGCAAGATGCCGACATGTGAGTGTTTGGCCAATCAATAAAAGTGTACCCACGCTTGTAAGCTGAAGGATTGTACAAATACCAGTACCAGTACCAGTAGCCAGCATGAGAGTTCCAGTGAGTCAGAAGGTGATTAATCTGATAACTTGGATAGTGACTGCTAAGGTAGATATAACATAATACTAGTATCATATCACGTATCTCAGCATGGTCATGCTCTTTTCTAAAAATGTATTTTGTTGCAGTTGCACACCTATTCAAGAATACCCTGATGTCTGAGGACATTAATTAGAAATTAATTGACAATCTTAAGTAGTTTATAAGTTATATGATAATTACATTCTCTTACGATTAAAACATGATATTATTATTCGTTATTGTAATTGCAGTTAAAATTCTGCGTCTTTAGAGTACCCACAAGTAATATTTTAGTTACTAGACCTAGTTTGACGATACTTGCCTATTGACCTTTGACCGCCATTTTGAATGAATACCGTGAAAACAATGTGATAACAATAAGAACTATTCATTTTAACGTATTTATGGGTATGTACGTTGATATAATGAATATTGGCCAATAAATCGAAGAAAATTTTAGAAATTACCCATTTTGAGGAAATTGACCCCAATCAAGGTCAAAAAAGGTAAGTAGGTTACTTAATTTTTTTTAAATAAACTTTATACATTTATCTTACTAAAAGAGTATTTTTAAACTTGCAAACATTTTTCATTATTTAATAAAAAATTATTTTAAAAATTACAAATTTGACCTTGGACCCTGGTTTTGACATAGAAAGCTGGATTTGCCAGAGGTATATCATGGTTTTTTGAAAAGTACTCGTCTCAAGCTTTCATTTGATATATGTCATCCTTTGACCCAAATTTTATACCGACCAGGCCTTTTTCGGGCGTTATGCAAAGGACTATATATGTAAGGGTCCTAGATCAATATTCCTTTTCCCAAGGTCCTCTTAATCTCCGCCTAGCGGAGGCTCGTCGAACGTTCGACGAGCCTCCGCTAGGCGGGGATCAAGAGGATCTTGCCTTTTTCAGAATTGATCTAGTACCCTTAGATAGAACTAATCACGGCCCTCTAGATAAATTCTGTAAACCATCTATTGGTACCATCTAAATGATCTATTGAACTTTCTGGACATAAATATCGTCACGAATCCTTTCACCATATCAAAAACCACACGACGTCTCGATTACCATCGTTGCCAGCCGACATATTATCATAACCGCAGCCTCCTCGCTGCTCCGGAATGCCCCCCCTCTCCCCCCCCCCTCCTCTACCCCTCACTCGCCTAAAGGCACCGCCGCCTCAAATCAACTCCGGCTCCTAACTAAATGAGATGCATGCACGCGGCTGCGGCGGTCACCTCACATTAGGGGGGGCGGTGGACCGCACGAGGAGGAGTGGGGGGTAGGGGAGGAGGGGGGCAGAGAGGGGGGGCCGGCGCGCGGTAAGTCACCAACCGGTGTTCAAGTCAGCCAGTATTCGAACTATCTTCTGGCCGAACAGTTCATTCTAGCATCATCGACTCTCTAGGACTACCACGCTAATATATCTACACGTCAGGTAAGATCATCAACGCACTTCAATAACATAGTCTTCATCTATATTAGTAGTCTTCGTCGTCTTCACTAAGCTTCTCGTAGTGTTGTTAGCGAGTTTGTTTTGTTTTGTGTTTGTATCTGGCGCCAGTCGGTTTAGCTACGCAGATGTTTTTATTGGATGCGATTTCGAGCGGAAAATCGCGAAAATAATGATAGGTAGGCTAACTCCCGCACTTATATCTATACAGTCTTCGTTTCTAGTACCTCATAATGTTGTAATAGTGAGTTTGTGTTGTTTTGTATCTGGCGCCAGTTGCGTTGAGCTACCCAGATGTTTTTATTGGACGCGATTTCGAGCGGAAAATCGCGCAAATTATGATAGGTAGGCTAACTCGTGCACTTCTGTCTATATATTCGTCGTCTCTGGAACCTCATAATGTTGTTAGTGAGTTTGTTTTGTTTTGTTTTGTATCTGGCGCCAGTCGGGTTGGGATACGCAGATGCTTTTAGTGGATGCGATTTCGGGAGAAATATCGCGAAAATAAAGACTCGTAGGTTAGGATTTGTGTTGTTGAAGGGAAAGTGACTTGTAGTTTGTTGTTAACAGAGAAGGATACCTCTACGTTAACAACTGCACAAAATTTTCATTTTTATATTATATCACGAATGTCCGAGCTTTGAAATCGAAAATTTGAATCAACAGCGCACATACATACTGAATGCTCTAAGTTGTGTTTTACATTATAATCAGTGTTTTTTTATATAATTAATTTAATGAATAATTATCGAATTAATATCAAAATAACTACGCTAATGGTTATAATATTTTATTCAGTCTGTAGGGCTTACCAAAACACAGTGCGCTGTTGATTTAGATTTTCGATTTCTTGTTGCAATCTTGAGATATAATTAAATAATGAAAATATTCTGCGGTTATTGACGTAGAGACCACCGTTCGATGTTAATTTGCTATTTGTTTTGTAAAATGTATGACAGTAGCAATTCTTGCTAATAAACAGCTAGACTACTACGTAATACGTACTACAAGTCAGGCCTTAGAGGTAATGTTGTTACTGAGTTTGTTTTGTTTGCTTTTTGTTTTGTATCTGGCGCCAGTCGCATTAGGCTTCACATATGTTTCTATTGGATGCGATTTAAGGTAAAATAACGCGAAAATAAGCAACTGGATTAATCTAGAATGATCGTTTTAATGTAATTTAACTACAACGGGTGTTGTCATATTTTTGTGGGATACTGTTCTTGAATTATTGAGAACATATTATTTATTTTTTTTTATTTCAATTTTTCTAAAAGTGAGTGTATGGTTTTTTATAATTAAATAATATTCCTTTGATCAAGGTGGTCGTTTCTGTTTTTTGCGAGTTTTGTGTTTTTAAATTTCGAAGCAAAGCCGTATTTTCTTCCTCTGTGGTTTTAAGCCAATTATAAATATTTTGTTTTCGTTTGTTTGTAGACAAACGTGTTTTGAACAACATTCCTTTGGGATCCTTTTACATTCACGATTATTTTGTTTTTTTATCGTTAGAGACAGAAATTTTTTTTTTTAAATATTTTAAATCCAATTTCAGTTAAACTTACTTATGTTTATTTATCACATTTTTTTTACAAATGTGTTTTGATATATTTCTCTTGACAAATTGCGCTTTTTTATCATGTAGGCCCCACATATATAATTCCTAATTTCAATACATTTTAACTTCCTTTTAATTTTGTATAAAGTACGAAAGATATGTTATTCCTACTTTTAATGTTATATTTTAATGGAAGCTATAAAATAGCTTTCTATTATACGCATATAAATTATAATTGCAATTTAACGGAGTGTCTATAACAAAACGTGATAGAATAATTGTTTCGATTCATTGGTTTGAACTTTTTTTCGTTGCTTGATAAAACGTGTTTGCTCCACTGTGTGAAGATACTCTTGGAGATGACTGTACTTTTAGCAATAACGTGCTAATTGTTCTATTGAATGTTGGCGTCTATATTACACAACATTGTGGCATGTTGTGAGCGAGAGGTGTTTCTACGCGAGTAGCTAAGTAAATATACAAATAGTTTCTGACAAGTATTCATTGTACGAACTGTGGGTTACAACTTACAACTTATAGTGAACTCAAGGTGAGATAAAGAGATATTGTATAGCAGCTAATTATACACTTTGCCTTATCAGTAGTAGAAGTGTTTGTGTGTGGTTGTTTTTCCAGTAGTATTGATAAGGAATGTACTTTCCTTTGGATATTTCGAAGTCTCCGAATCCTTCGTCAATTATGTTTATGCGGCAGCAGATCCTGAGAAATTAAGGTTATCTCTTCGATGTTTTTCAAGTAGCTAAGTAAATACACAAATAGTTTCCGACAAGAATTCATTGAATTTTGAAAGAACTTTGGGTTACAACTTACAACTTAAAGTGAACTCAAGGTGAGATAGCAGCTAATTATACACTTTGCCGTAATCTGTGGTTGCTGTTTTCCCAGTAGTATTGATAAGGAATGTATTGTCCTATGAATATTTCGTAGTCTCCGAATCCTTCGTCAAGTGTCATATTATGTGTCTGCGGCAGCAGAGCCTGAGAAATTAAGGTTATCTTTTCGAGGTGTTTCTAGTATAGCAAAGCAAATATACAAATAACTTTTGACAAGAATTCATTGAATTTTGAAGGAATTGTGGGTTTCAACTTACAACTTATAGTGAACTCAATGTGAGATAAAAAAGAATTATATAGCAGCTAATTATATACTTCGCCGTTTTCTGTGGTAGAAGTGTTGCTGTTTTTCCAGTAGTATTGATAAGGAATGTATTTTTCATTGGATATTTCGAAGTATCCGATACCTTCGTCAAGTGTCGTATTATGTGTCTGCGGCAGCCGATCCGGAGAAATTAAGGTTATCTCTTCGAGGTGTTTCTAGTAGCTTAGTAAATACACAAATAGTTTCCGACAAGAATTCATTGAATTTTGAAAGAACTGTGGGTTACAATTCATAAAAATTCATACAAATTATTCATAAAAAATCGACTGATTATAATGAAAGACACATTAAGAGCATTCAGTATGTAGGGCTTACTAAACCACCGTGCGCTGTTGATTCAGATGTTCGATTCCGAAGCCCATTCTTGTGATATAATTGAAAAATGAAAATTTAGAGCGGTTTTTTATGTAGAGGACGCCTTCCCTGTTAACACGTGTTTGTAGTTGTTTCTTATCAGATGTAGTATCCACACAACGCGTAGGCGATAAACATAGTTATAGTAACTCGAGCCCATGTCTGCACTAACTAAGTTTGGCGCGAAAAAGGCGTAAGCGTGTTTTGGATACATCACAATAGGAGACAACGCCTGGTTAAGTGGTTCACTAACCATTGTGTAAACATGGTACACATAATTTGGATTAATTTAGGTGGACCACTGCCTCCCTGCCCCCCTCCCACCTTGGTTTAATACCGTTCATCGTAGGCAGCTTAAAACTTAGGTAGGCCTATATGAGAATTAAAAATAAAAGAGAATTAAAAATAAAATAAATAAATTCACATTTAGAGTCTACCCACTCAGTAACTAAACTGATTTGCAGTGGGGGACTTTCATTTAAACTGACTAAACCAACCCTGTAGGCTCCGAACACCATCGACGAGTGAGCGATAGCCAATCAAAGATCGTTATTTCAAATACGAAACATATGAATCAGTGATTGGACAGTGCGAACACCCGCGGACAGATGCCAGAATCAACAAGGCCGATTCATAACAACTTTGAATTTATTGAGTGAGCTTCGTTGCTAGGACGGCTCCAAAGTCACCGTTTACTTATTCCTAAGCCAAGAAGTAATGGATTTGAATCCACATTAGAAGCTAAAAAAGTGAAAGTTAGTTAGAAGTTAAAGTTTGCTGAACGTAAGTATTGCCATACTTACGACACAGCTGAGTCCAATTGTATAGTTTGGTTGCTCAGACAGTTCCCCTCCGTAAGATCTACGAATCTTCCACCAGTTAAGTTTTGTGTAAATCTTACCTGCCATAATTGTTTCGCCAAAAAGGTAAAGCACTCCACGTGGAGTTGAAAAGTACCCTTTCAACATAAAGCCGTGGTTTTAGAGACGGCCAATAAGAAGGCTTATATCCAGTCAACCACCAATGGGCTAAGAGAATTCATGTTATGTATTTTTTGAGTAAATATGAAACCTTTCCGTCCCCAGAGAGAATGTGCTAAGGCGATTAAAAGAACATGACATGAAACATGAACAACATTCAATGAACAAAGAACATAATAATGGTCCTAGCTCTGAATGTTATCTTTCGTTGGGGAACCGTTCGGCTAACCAAACTATATCAACTTAGTTTTCTAGTTCCTCTAATTGAAACAGGTGCATTAGGGTTAATTAACGACCTTCTGTTGGTTACCTGGAACGGTGGGCGTGGTTATTTAGGCTTGTGCTTTATACTCAGTAGAAGGCTGCGTCTACGAATGTGTGAATAAAACGCAAGGAATCTGTTCACTTTCATGGAATTAGCGCCCATGAAAGGGGCAGTAGATAACGATCTGTGGTCGGTATGCGAATATTTACGTTGGGACTTTAGTACATAGGAGTACGGATATTTAATACACTCTAAATCTGCCACAATACTACAGCGTAAGAGAGCAGGGCCTAACTTAGTGGGCAGCTGGACACTGTTTGCGCAGTTGCAAAAGATATTTGCGCAGCTGCGATTTGTGATTTGCGCAGTTAAAAAATCGTCTTTAAAATAACTGATAGAATAAAAAATATACTTCATTTTTGTTTTTTAATCTTATAGGGCTTATACTAAATCTACAAGTATATTCTTCAATTTCTTAACGTCTATTTAACTTTGTATGTTTTCTGAGGAGGTAAGCGCTTGGTGAATCGCGGTAGTAGATCTAATAAAATGTATTGAAGTACAACTCAAGCCATTTAATAAACACGTTCTTGAAAAAAGGTAAAATAAAAAACCCTGGGGGGGGGGGGAGGCCCCAGGTTTTTTTTTCCCTCAGACCCCCCGACGCTTTGCCTCTAAAGACTTGTTTGCGCAGTTCCACTTTTTCCTTAAATTAGGCACTGTAAGAGAGTACTATACCATTTGGGTCCTTATCACCGCACTTCATGTTATACGAGAGAATAACCGGTCTATCTAGTTGAAAAGTCTGTAAGACAGGAAGACAAAATCGAGCCGAGTTAACAGACTTCTTGCTCCATTCTCAAAACAGTGAAAAAATTATAATTTCTAAATAATTGATGTAGTCGTTGATGTTTTGCCCCGGGGTAAAATATATTCAGCTTACAAGTAGGTATGACCGACTTCATAACATTAACTGGTTGTTGTTAGTAGTAATGATGATTATACCTGTTGCTTGTTTGATGTCTCTATTATTGATTACTCAAACTATAGTCGCGTCGAGTTAACTCGCAACGTGTTGACGTCACGGATTATGGAATAAAGATGTGAAAAGTGTAGTACTACTCGCTAAATGAATAGTTTTTATTGATATCTTGAAAAAACTTCTATAATATGTTGAAAATGTGATTCATACTAAGGAATTGGTTTTGTATCATATTAAAAAACGTTTATCGTTATGATTGTTATTTCGTGTATTAATTAATTCATGAATGGATTACAGAAATAACAAACGTTAGAAATTTAAGGGTATGAACGAGTTTAAATCCCTTGTTGAAAGTCGGTTTACATATTTACTTAAGATTTCATATCAAGCCAAGAGTATTATGGCGTTCATACACTTTTCTAAGATTTAGAATTTAAGGAAACCATAGCAACGGTAGCTTTTATACCTAAAATTCTTAGCCCAGCCAATGAGAGACGACGTTTTATAAATCCGGCCAATGGTAGCGATCCTAAGTAAAACAGTTAGGTAAATAAAATCTCAAATCTTAGTAAAACGGGATAATAAAATCTTAAATCTTAAATCTTAGTGAAACTGGAAATAAAGTCTTAAAACCTAAATCTTAGTAAAAAAAATCTTAAATCTTAGTAAAACAGATAGGAAAATAAAACCTTAAATCTTAGTAAAACGGGAAAATAAAATCCTAAATCTTAAATCTTAGTGAAACGGGAAAATAAAGTCTTAAAACTTAAATCTTAGTAAAACAGTAAGAAAATAAAATCTTAAATCTTAGTAAAACAGATAGGAAAATAAAACCTTAAATCTTAAATCTTAGTAAAACAGATAGGGAAATAAAACCTTAAATTTTAAATCTTAGTGAAACGGGAAAATAAAGTCTTAAAACTTAAATCTTAGTAAAACAGTTAGAAAATAAAATCTTAAATCTTAGGAAAACAGATAGGAAAATAAAACCTTAAATCTTAAATCTTAGGAAAGCGTGTAAACCTACATTAATTTATTAACGTTTTATAGAAATAACATCCTAACATATAAAATATTTCAAAGTCTTCAAATCTGTTGTGTAGCCGATACAAAACCAGATCCAGTGGATCAATTATCTTGAAGCGTTCTAAAGAATAAAGAAACCAATAAACACTATAATATACCGTTAATTTCACAAGTTACGACTCTCCTCTATCCTTAATTGAAAACACGAATTGCGTCAGTAATTATTAATAACGTTTACGTGAGTTTCAAGTGTCAAGTGTCAAGTGTCAAGTGTGTGTGTGTGTGTGTGTTGCAAACAAGTCTACTGCATCACTCGCTCGAGCATAAACAAACACTTGTCTGGTTGCGATGGGAGTGAAGTGAAGTGGGTTGCTAAACGGGAATAGCTTCCTTCATTGCACTATTGCAGTAGTGAGCAATACTTGCATTTAACATGTACAAGTATAGGTCTCTCACAGCAAGAAGTAAGATAGTATCAGGACCGCCCACAATTAGTTTCCTGCTTAACAAGCGCGAATCACTAACGTTTTTCCCGATTATCTAGTACAATTTGGTTGCGGTAAGTTTTTAGACGGTAACGTACAAGAAAACGTGCAATCAAGTTTCCGTCAAAAACCTTAACGCAACCAAATTGTACTAGATAATCGGAAAAACGTTAGTGATTCGTATACTTGATAAGTTGGAAACTAATTGTGGGTGGTCCTGACTCCCCTGACACTTACTTCTTGGTGTGAGAGACCTTTACAAAGGAGTGAACATTGTAGTGTAAACATGCGGGGAAACAGTTCGAGATAGGGTGGAGAAGATGGTCTAAGCCTCTTAGACTGAATTTCGGGACAGTTTTCTTCTCTAAACCAATGCAGGTGAAAGCACTGTCATGACACGTTCGCTGAAAGTGAAACGGTGACAGTGGTTTTTGAAAATATTTAAATTTTCTTACTCGATATTTAGATTTTTTAGATTTGTATTCCATATTAATAGCGGTGTAGCTGTGCCTTGCCGGTGTATTGCACGCTAGCGTTCTGCTAGGGAAGCGCAAGCGAATAAGACTTTCTACGCAACAGACTGCCAGTTGTGGCGGCGCGCCGAATTACAAATTTACCACTGATCGCTTCACTTCTTTGTTTTTTTTTCCTAATAGAAATTTTTTATTTTGAAACCCAAATCCAAGAAATCGTCAATTTACCCATTTCGGGACAAAATGCGTCTTAAAATGAAACATTAGGGACACGGGACTTAACTAAGTGTCCTTTAGAAGACCTGATTTTAAGTGAAAGATATTTACCACAATATGAGCCTACCCGCTCATACATTGCACAACTCTATACAAGCAGTTCACTTATTCACTTGACCAATCATTCAATTATCGACGGGTTTATTGAATGGGCTGTTAAGTCTATCGATTTTTAATAACCTCGACCATGATTGACAGTTCGTCCGCAACCTACGACCTTACCACTGACGAAGACTTGATCGCAAGAATTTAGCAGTATTGGATAATTGGTAGGCGGCAACGTAGGAAGTTCTTCACTGATGAGCGAGTGAGTGACAGTTGCCGAGTTTAGCTTCGTTAGTGTAAGAATTGTGCACAAGGAGGTGAATGACATAATGGCGATCATTTTAGAAGTTAAGTTTATTTGTGGATTGACGGGAAAATTATCAAGTAATTAGAGAGAGCAAAAATTGTTTCGTTTCAATTGAATCTTTGGGTACAAGAAATAATAAACATGAAGATAGATACATTTTCTTTAGCAAACGCCGGCCACTACTTATTACATTATTGTAAGTGTAGGGCACAATGCCCTCTTTAGCCTGATGAGTGATGATTGATGAACGATAATGAGGAAGGGAGGAGGGGAAGCCTGGTTGATACCGGCACGTAGCCTACTCCTGTCGAAAAGTACCAAGGGGACCATCGGCTTTACGTCCCATCCGAAAGAACGGTGTAGCTTTGACTTTATTGTAATCAACGCCAGTGTAGGGCTCAATGCCCTCTTTAGCCTGATGAGTGATGATTGATGAACGATAATGAGGAAGGGAGGAGGGGAAGCCTGGTTGATACCGGCACGTAGCCTACTCCTGTCGAAAAGTACCAAGGGGACCATCGGCTTTACGTCCCATCCGAAAGAACGGTGTAGCTTTGACTTTATTGTAATCAACGCCAGTGTAGGGCTCAATGCTCTCTTTAGCCTGATGAGGGATAATTGGTGAATGATAATGAGGAAGGGAGGAGGGGAAGCCTAGTACCGGCATGTAGCCTACTCCTGTCGAAAAGTACCAAAAGGACCATCGGCATTACGTCTCATCCGAAAGGACGGTGTAACTTTGACTTTATTGTAATTAAGACCAGCCAGTGTAGAGCACAGTGCTCTCTTTAGCCTGATGAGTGATGATTGATGAATGATAATGAGGAAGGGAGGAGAAGAAGCCTGGTACTAGCACGTAGCTTACTCCTGTCGAAAAGTATACCAACCGGGGACCATCGGCTTTACGTCCCGTCCGAAAGGACGGTGTAACTTTGACCAGTCATAAAGGTTCCTCCACTAACCTGGACTGCCGAGCAGTTGACGAGAAGAACGAAGCTGTTACACAAGTTTTCGATAACCTCAAATCCGCTCTAACCAACGGTAACTAGTGTTTCAGAGGACACTACTCATGTAACTAAATTGACAAGTCCAATCTATACTAAAGATCCGTTTGTGATAATAATCGTTCCATGGCAACATGTAGATATAAATACATGTTTGATGAAACAAAAAATTGAGAAGATACATATCAATGTGTTTATAATTCTTTTCAATACAAATTAGCTCTACAAAAAGAAAACAGAAAAGTACATTTTACAGACTTAAAAAATGTGTTCATATTTGAAATATAGATCTTTGATTGGTTATCGCTCACTCGTCGATGGTGTTCGGAGCCTACAGGGTTGGTTTAGTCACTTTAAAATTGAAGTCCCCCACTGAAAATCAGTCTTGTTACTGAGTGGGTAGACTCCATAAATGCGAATTTATTTTATATTTGTGTCAACTATGTGTAAAGTGTTGTGTTTTTGGATAACATTATTTACAGCAGCCCTCTATCTATACTCAGCGTAGAACGGGTTCAAAGTAGCCCTGCCTATCGTACGAGAACGCTCATACTCTAGTTAGTACATCGTTAAACCATCCATATCACCATCATTTATTCATACATCCATAATAGCTGCAACATTTCAGTCTAACACATTCACTGATCAAACGGCGACGCAAAAACACTTAATACTTGAAAAGATATCGACCGTTGAACACTAAAGACGTGTGTAAGTAAATCCCATGCATGAGATTGCGGTTCACGACCCCCCTCCCTCCCCTCCCCTCCCCCACCTGGCGAACAGACGTCACGGCGATATTAAAAGTCAAGTTCGATAGCAGCTCCCTGTACAAAGTTTCATCAACGAACCATTCGCAAAGATTTCTGCAACAAGTTATAACAGAGTAATGTTTTCTTTATTTAAGGTTTGAGTTTTCACTCTTTATAACCTAAATTTACATGTTACATTTTGAAATTCACTTGGTTTCTTAATTATTCTAGTACTAATCTGATGCATATTAACTAACTGTAGTATAACAAGGTGATACATTAAAATACATCTGGCTAAAATAATACAGGGCTACTATAACCCCAAATAAAAAACAATAACAATAATAATAATATTAATAATACGCACAAGGCATATAAAAAGATTGATCTAAAAACATAAAAGAGAAGAAAAAACAGTGTTGGCAACATCAGTATAGTGAACACTTGAAGCAGTCTAGGAGTTTCATTGTCTACATTTAAGCGACCACCAAATAAAAGTCACCGACCACAAAACAAGAATTCTTCAGAGCGTTTAAACGTTACGGTCGTATTTCATCGCCTAAATACGTGCGAGCAAAGCGCAGATTTAAAAAACAAAACTGCAAAAAAAAAAAACGAACGAACGAAATTTTTCGCGTGGTAATAAAAAGACACAAAAAAAAGTCGTTTTATGTTAAATCCATGCGCGGTTAATGTTATGCTAAGTACGTCGTTGTAAACACCCGCAGCGGTCGACCAATAAACATGCTCGGTGGTGACGTCATCGGGGGTAATTGATGGATTGACTGACAGGGGCGCTGGCGGCGTTAGTTTCATCTGTGGGGTCACGTGACTAGGCTAGGCCGCCTAGGCCGGCGCACTTCTTGGAGCCGATTCAACTAAAACTTGTGAACTACATGAATCCTGATTCCCTGGTAATGCCGACGTTACACGACTCAATAATTTCGTCAAACTTATTGAATTCAAGGAGAAAAATAGCATTTATTAATAGAAGCTACATTGTTGCAGTTTTTTAACAAACTGTTTTTGATTCGCTTTTGTTTTTGAATTCAATAAGTTTGACGAAAGTATTGAGTCGTGTAATGTCGGCATTACCAGGATATCAGGGTTTTACATTCAAGATGAAAAACATGTCAAAAACAACGGTTATTTTGTTAGTTTTAACATGTATTAAGGGAAAAAACTGTCCATCTAATTTTTGACTGAATTAGAGACACGAAAACTCTTGTTTTTCACTGTAGAATAATAATTCAAATGAAATGGTATGCATAAAATATCAGGTATTTCAATTAAGTAATCAACAATTCAGACAATATGTGTAAGTCTTCTTGTACCAATTTTCTGATATAAAAATGTATGTATTCGGAAAACCAGTCTTGTAAAATAAAATAGTTACACTTGTCTAGGTATGTAGACAATTTTAAAAATGATCCAGGTATCTATTCTTATTTCTCCCCACGGTCCTCTAAATCTTCAATAACAACAATACACAACAATTAAAAATATGAAATCAAGGTTCATAGATGAATATCTTGTGTCCATCAATGAACCTTGATATAACATTTGACAGCTCATGTTTGATTGTTATACGTTGTTTTTTGTAACGATTTAGGGGGCCGTGCGAGGAACAAGAATAGATACCTGGATCATTTTTAAATGGTCTATTTATGTACATTTTTTCTCGTTTATTGTTGATTAAAAATGATAAAGTATGATTTTTTCAATCTTCCTTCAGCTGTCCTGAACAATTACTAAAGATTTGAACGATCTATGGTACCGTATATTGTATTGATTGATTCATGCTTCTAAAACCAATAAACGTTAAATACCGTAACCAAGCATGTGAAACGTTAAACGTTGCATAAAACAGACCATTGTTTACCTAGTTAATAAGCCTCGTTGAACTAATTGAGTGATTACAACATAAATGCTTATTTGAACGATAATTACGGTAAATCGTTCGAAATGTTCATTTGCATAATTATACTCCATTTTGAATAATAGGCTTCGGTTCATTGGTTCGGCTAATATACTATTCTCAACGAAAGTATTCGCATATACCGATCTCAGGTCATTGCCTACTGCCCCTTTCAACCGCGCAAATTGAAAGAAAATCAACAGATATACCCGGCGTTCTTTCACACATTCGTAAATGCATGGTTCGGATTATGGTCGGTTCACACAAATGTTTGAGGTTTAAGATTTAAGATTGAGCTATAGGAAAACAACGTTAGCGTTCACAACCAGCACTAGTTTTAAGAGCCAGTGTTTAAGGTTTAACAAAGTTGACTAAGATTCAACTTTAGACCGGGAATACTTAGACCAGCCAATGAGAGGTGACCTTTTATAAATTCGGCCAATTGTAGCCATCCTACTAAAGCAGTTAGAGAAATAGGCGGTTTGGCCACACCCAGCGATACAGGTAACCAACGGAAGGTATTAAATTATCCCCAATGGACCTGTTTAGATTACATGGTAGGAATAGGTGAAGAAGAAAATTCAGTTGTCACCTTGGACTCGGCTGTGTCGTAAGAATTATAAATACTTTCGTTGGGACAACTATACCTGACGTTCTTTCACACATTCGTTAATGCACGGTTCGGCTTAGTCGAGTGCACAGGCGGTTTGGCCACACCCACCGTTACAGGTAACCAACGGAAGGTTTTAAATTATCCCCAATGGACCGTTTAGATTCGATGGTAGGAATAAGCGAGGTAGAAAATTAAGTTGTCACCTTGGACTCGGCTGTGTCGTAAGCATCAGAATACTTTCGTTGGGGCAACTATATGGGTGTGTCGAGTAGTTGAAGCGGTATCAGGGCAACATTACATGCACTGTTAGTCCGGTCAATAGGGAGAGATTTGCTGGTTATTGACTGATTGATTGATTGATTGATTGATTGATTGATTGATTGATTGATTGATTGATGATTTATTGATTAATTGATGTTTATTTATCAGCAACAGAGAACTGCCCCACAAGTGCGAAACAATAATAATTCACATATAATAAAAAATACACAAGACAACCAAGTGTTATTCTATATATCGTGATATAATCATAATCTACTAAACCGTTAGTTCTATGATTTGGCCAAATTCTATCGCGGGTCCAGACGGGTGCTAATAACTCGTAGAGGTGTCGATAAAGTAGGTTTCTGTGCTAGTGTACATATATATATACAATGTATGGAGGCGTTTTTTTTTCAGTCAGCCGACTAGCCGAATGTGGCATGAATCTGGTTTCAACGCAGATATAAATGTGCGATACAGGTTTTATGAGTCAGCTGTGTAATCTGTCACTTCAACACTCGTACTACTTGTGTCCTTCTTGCACGAAGCTACTCGTTACATCGACTATTGATTCAAGCACTGGAATATTAAATAAATAAAATAAATTCATATTTAGAGTCTACCCAGTCGGTAACGAAACTGATTTTCAGTGGGGGACTTTAATTTAAAGCGACTAAACCAACCCTGTAGGCTCCAAACACCATCAACGAGTGAGCGATAACTAATCAAAGATCTATATTTCAAATACGAAACATATGAATCAGTTTGCGTGAAACTATTAACTTCTTTGCGTGAAACTAGGCCGCTGATTGGAGCTCGCGCCCTCGCTTCGCTCGCAACGCGTAGCTGTAAACTTACCCTTACCATAAGACAAAAAGTAATGGAAATAAATCCTTAATAGAGGTTATAAAACTTCTGCCTGAAGCCGCATTTGAACCCGAGACCTTCTGCACTAGAAGCAGGGATGCTAACCACTGGACAAACGAGCCACCTTTTAGTTTATTAATTCAATATTTCTACTTAGTAATCAGTCGCCGTATGATTGCATCATTTACTGATTTACTGATATTGTAATTGATTCATTATAATTGACAGTTTGTTTGATTTACTGATTATAATCATTATGAAACGTATTTATTAATTGTTTAATCGTTTTATTGAAATCTTGATGGTAGACAGATTAACGGATAGTTTATTTCCTGGAAGAATTCATTACTGGTTGCGTGACTTACCGATTAAGGTATAATACTTCTTAGTTTATTGATTTATCTATTGTGTTGTATCGGAATCACTAACATAATCATAATCATAATGACATCGGCCTTGTTGATTCTGGCATTTGTCCGCCGGTGTTCGCACTGTCCAATCTCTGACTCATATTAAAATAATAGAGATCTTTGATAGGTTATCGCTCACTCGTCGATGGTGTTTGGAGCCTACAGGGTTGGTTTAGTCGCTTTAAATTAAAGTCGCCACTGAAAACCAGTCTTGTTACTGTGTGGGTAGACTTTAAATGTCAATTTATTTAGTTTAGTTTATTTTCGTTTACTGAAATTATTATTATCTCTCTTTATTCTTAAACAAATACCCACTTCCACTCTACCAACAAGATATTTTGCTGCTAAATAGTTCAGTAACCGGTACTTTCCATCCAATATTAATACCGTCAAAAGTACAATCACAATGAACAGCTGTTGGCAACATAGGTGTATAGGGCACTAGCAACACCAAAAGACAACAATGAAACAAATGAATTTAATCGATGGACAAACAACAAGCTGTCAAAAAATATTTTGGTCTGATTTTGGAAAACAAAACAAAAAACAAACAAATACACATACAAAACTTTCACTTAGTCGTTGTCTACCATTAAAAGTTTTAAATGGCGAGTAGTTACTATTGGTACACTTGTTTTTATTTCTATGGTTGCAATTTTATTATTTTGACAGCTAATGGTTTGTCCATCAGTTCAATTCATTTGTTCCATTGTTTTCTTTCGGTGCTGCTAGTGCCCTATTAAGTTTTTTGTTTTGCAAACGCACTAATGTAAAAGAATTTAATATACATACACAAAAGGTTTGGGAAAATGAATGTTTGGTACAAATTTCTTCTTAGTAATGAAATTTTTCCACAATGTTTTAAATTGCAATAAAACGTTGGACCGACCCCCCCCCCCTAGATCCACCCGCCCACCATACTAAAACAAAATGTGCGACTTGTTTATATGACGGGTTTATAATTGGAAAGTATTTTCGCTGCAGCGCGTCTTCCGAAAACATAATAAACATTCTTTTAGATGTCTGCTTTTTGCGAAAATAGTTTTTATGTCTCTGAGTTGAGTTCTTTCTACCGTCTCATGTTTTTTCATTTCCAAGAAGTTCCAGTGAATGAATTGGGAGGACTGAAATGACAACGTCACAGAAATCTCGCTTCGTTATAGTTATTGTCACTCATCACGATCTATATTTTCTTCTTCAGGATATAATTATTAATAGCTGTTGTTGAAGTATATTAGTATAGTTATGACTAGAGACGCGTCTTTTTTAGTGTTAATTTTCTCTTACATTAAACTCTAATGAATTAAACCTAATTACATCGTCCACTAGAACATTTAGACCCTGAATTATATTAAATATTAAAGTAAGCTACTTTCTTGTTTTATCTATACCATCCAGGCTTCTTCATTTGTTGTTGCCATGCATGTTAAAAGTAAGTAGTGGGTAAGTTAGTAGCCTAAAGAATATTTCGTAATACTGAGCTTTAGTAGTTAGTATTCTTTCTTATGAATGTTTCTTTGCGCCAATATATATTTCTGTAGGTCAAATGTTCTATTGTGAAACGTGCGTAGCAACAACACATTACAAAAGTTAATGAACATTTGAAAAAACGCATTTAAATTAGAAGAAAAAAATTCATAAGGACTCAGGGCCCTAACTAGGGGTTGTTAATCTGGGCAAATAACCTAGTAAAATTTTTTGGATTGCTATAATACCACCGTTAATGTCACACCAGTCACCAGTAACAAATGTAACAAAAAACATGGCTAGAGATCGTTAAAACACTCCGATCACACTATAAGAATCGAACAATTTTACCCGCATTGGCTGTGGGGGTTGCTCCCCCCCAGACCCTCTATTGTATTTTTCCCAATCATACCCGGGTGGTTTTTATACCCTAGTTACGGTCTAGCATAAGATAGAATTAGTCTCTAGGGAATAACATATTTTGGTTTACTCTTTGGCTACTTTTAAGCATTTTGAAACAATTTTAAGACAGAAATGGGTTTTTTGAAGGGTAGGTGTCTACAATAGCACAAGACTCAATTGAGGGGGTTGTGACATCACAGGCTGACAAACAATCTGTTGCTAGGCAACTCCATTGTTGTACCTTTCTTCGATTGGTACATATTCAATGTTTGTCCGAAACAAAACACAACCACATGGCTATTTTTGGAATTGAGTTTTCCAATACTGCGTCGCAAGTCAGTATCAGCGGTATAGATGTAGTGATCCATGTATTCGGTAGTCATGGCGACGCCTGTGTTCGGCTTATTATGTAGAACACGTCTGCAAGGAGTGTAATCCACACAGCTAATCGGTTGTTAAAAGATTAACCACGATTAGCAGAGCTTGAATAAACATGAGGCAACGCACAACAAGTCTTCACTCTTTCTTCATCTCTGCTATATTCCTGTCCATGGACTGTTAATGCTAATGTCCCTGGTTCAAATCCCGCTTCAGGCAAAAGTTTTCCAATACTTCTTGGCTTAGAAATAAGTAAACGGTGACTTTGGAGCCGTTCTAGCAACGAAGCACTCAATAAATTCAAAGTGTTTCTGAATCGGCCTTGTTGATTCTGGCTTTTGTCCGCAGGTGTTTGCACTGTCCTATCACTGATGCATAATTAAAATATAGATCTTTGATTGGTTATCGCTCACTTGTCGATGGTGTTCGGAGCCTACAGGGTTAGTTTAGTCGCTTTAAATTGAAGTCCACAACTGAAAATCAGTCTTGTTACTAAGTGGGTATGTCCTACACATACGAATGTATGTATTTTATTTATTAATTGAGTTTCGAAGATGCACTCTGCAAAGAACAAGACCAGGACGCGGAACATCTTGCGACATGTGTCTCTTTGACAGCAGAAAGGGATCTAAGGGAGGGGCAAAAGATAGCAAGGAGGAAATATGTGGCAAACCTTTATTGGGCAACTAGGCAGAGAATGGCATAAGTTCCAACTCTGGGTGTTCGAAAGAAGAAGAAGAAGAAGGATTTAGAAAATATTTTATTTGATGAAGTACGACTCCTCCAGAAACTACCGGACCGAACGGGTCTTAGAACATAAATATTTTATGTGCAAAGACACACTTTGCTGTATAGACTACTTCGCGCATCGATCTAGCTTGTTGCCAGCCATTCCTCATAATTCCGACTTCCGTATGGTACGTAAGACATAAATTATTATGTCCAACGTCGATTATCTGCTATGTATACCTCTGTTGCAAATTTTAGGTGAAAGAGACATGCACTTTTATGTGTATAGTGAGGATTAGGTGCAATGAGGATTAGGTGTCATAAAGATTAGGTGCAATGAGGATTAGGTGCAATGAGGATTAGGTGTAAAGAGGATACGGTGCAATGAGGATTAGGTGTAACGTCCCCGGCCCTGCTACTTTATCGTGGTGGGCAGGTTTATACCTTTTCACACTTTGCCCACTAACAGAAGTTAGGGTACTAACTGAAGTTAAGAACGTAATGTGAACGGACGTAACGCAGTTAGCCTAACCTATGTTAAGCACTAACTTCGTTTTGGGAACGTAGTTACGGCGCTAACAACTGTTAGCTTAACCTCTGTTAGTGGACAAAGTGTGAACAAGGTATTACGAGCTGTGGTGATCCCGAGAGCTATGCCGGCGGAAGCGTATGCTTCTGGTAGGGTCACCCTAGCCAGACAGGTCGAGGAGGAGGATTCAGGCGAAAGACAGTCCAGGTCCTCCCCTTTCCTTTTTCTTTCTCTTTAGTCCCCGTTCTTGTCTAACTTATCTCCTACCTCCAATCGCTCTCCGACGTCATATGATCATAGTGCTAGAATACGTCGTTAAACATCACATAACTATTAGCATTTTCTATAGTACTTCCGACATAATATACTAAAGCTGGCCCAACGTAAATATTCTCACGCTTACGTCATAGCAACGAACCACATGTGTGAAAATCACACTCCTTGTAACTGAATGGGTCGCCATAATAAGAAAAATTCATTAAATTAAAAAAAAATAAAAAAAATTGAATAAAAAATAAAAAAAACATCAACTTTTCAAAAGAAAATTTTTATTTCTTCGTTTTTTCCCTCAACATTGCGAGCGTGTATTTTCTGCGCGTAGTGAGTCGAGTCGCCAAACGCGCAGTTCGGATAGACAGAACCGTGTCACATCGCCACGTTGGTGGCTGAGCGAGCTGTAATACCAGTTATAATTGGCCTTTTGCCCAATTAAGAGGTTTTCTCTTCTCTTCGAAGTCTGACCGACCAGTAAACCTAACACATGTTTCAGATAACGGACTAGTTAAACAGCTCGGAGCAAATCGCGAGTCTTAAGGCCGTATCACACTAGGCAATTGCAACTGTTGTTTATATACAGATAAACTTGTTTATTTTCGTATCAAATAAGAATTGTATGTGAACAGTATAAATAAACATTAATTAAAACTTGAACTTGAACTGTCAATTGCAATCGAAGATACGAGCTTACGACTGGCGATTGACTCGTCGATGGTGCTCGAAGCCTACAGGGTTGGTTTAGTCACTTTAAATTAAAGTCCCCCACTGGAAATCAGTTTAGTTACTGAGTGGGTAGACTCTAGATGTGAGTGTATTTTATTTTATTTATGCCTAGTAGCTCAGTTGGGCCAGACCCCAATTGCAATATTATAGGGTATTGAATATCGTCATTTCCGGTTTTGTATACGTTCTTCCGACACTTCATTGTTGCAATATTGAATATGTCCTTTGATTGACATTTCAAATGTTTTCAAACAAGGTTTCCTATTATGACTGAAAACAAAATAAGAACGCGTCAACTCTGTTTGAAGACAGTCATTTGCATGTGTTATCATTTTCTTGAAATTTTGCCTGCACACGTCTCTAGCTATATACTCCAGTATACGTTTTGAAATCGCAGTGAGATAAGGCCGCATTAATTGACCGATTCGTCTGCGTATGTTTAATGATCGGTTTGAATTGTAACAAGACTGTATTTAAAATACATATATACTTAGAATAGACTTTCTCTTATTAGATGTAAAACCACAATGGTCCATTTTTTTAAATGTATTAACCACATGGGAAAATATGGCGTTATCGACACCTAATCTACAGTGTTAGTGTAGATTGCTTAACATCCTTCACAGAGTTAGAAAGGAAATTGAAGGCCCGGTTTTTCCAAATTGAGATTAGCGGAGATTTTCTCCGAACGTATATGGCATCTGCTAGAATAATAATGTTTTGTAAGAATACCCATTATAGGGTGCACACCAGCTTTACCTGATGTGTCCCTCTTCAGGTGACTAACTAGGCTATTAGGGTGTTTGGATAGTTGGAAAGGAATGTCCTAGGGTTGTTAGTAGGACTCAATCCCAGCATTCGCCTTTACGACTGAGGAAAACCTCGGAGAAAACCTTCAGTCAGGACTGCCGGTGGCCGGAATCGAAACGGCGACCTCCCGAATTAGAGTCTCGCGTCTTAACGCTGAGCCACCTCTATCGGTATACCATGCATTTTGTATGTAGTTTTTGTTATTGTTGGAACTATGGCTTACAAAAATACGTTTACTTACTTACTTTATTATAATTAAGGCCAGTGTAGGGCACAATGCCCTCTTTAGCGTGATGAATGATGAATAATAATGAGGAAGGGAGGAGGGGAAGCCTGGTTGGTACCGGCACGTAGCCTACTCCTGTCGAAAAGTACCAAGGGGACCATCGGCTTCACGTCCCATCCGAAAGGACGGTACAACTTTGACCAGTCATATAGGTTCCTCCACTAACCTGGACTACCGAGCAGTTGACGAGAAGAACGAAGCTGTTACACAAGCTTTCGAACCCTCCAATCTGCTCTAACCAACGGTAACTAGTGTTTCAGAGGAGAGTGGTCACCCATCCAGTGGCGTATACACGGGGGGGGGGGGGGGGGCGGACAAAACCCCTACCCTTTTGCAAAGGAAACATGGAAAATGACCGTTTACATTTCAATAGACAGTATTTCAATAGACAGTATCAATAGACAGTACTTCAATAAACAGATGTTTTACTTTATAATTATTGTATATTGTTGTAATTAAAAGCAAAAGCAATACGAAAAATATGAAAATTATTGATTGAGGTTTCGTTTATTAGCGGTGCTAAGGAAAAAATGTGTTGCCAGAAACTGAGTCTTGTTTCAGTTGGCCGCTGTAAAACGCACAGATTTGCACTAAAATGATCTTGACGAGAATTTTTTCGGGAGGCAAGCCCCCCAGAACCCCAATTATGTTTCGGCTTCCACTCTCTATAATATGGGTTGAACCCCCCCTTTCCCAATTCCTGGATACGCCACTGCACCCACCCACTTCCTGACCTACCTCGAGGTTGCTTAACTTCGGTGTTCGTATGGGAACCGGCTAAGCGGCTTAACAGTTGGCTTGACTGCTGCATGTAGCAAGTGCGCCGTACATTGTGTTTACAATCTATAACCGTCCCTCAGCCGTCCTGTCCTACAATTAACTGTGATGATTCAGTTGGCGAGCGGTGTGTGTGACAGCTGTGTGTGACAGCGATCATGTGTGACGAGAGTGTGACAGCCGGCGCGACAACTGTTTCATGTTTTACTAATAGTTCGTTATTTACGAATTAACTCATGTTGTGTAAACAAGTATAGCTAATCTTTGTAACATGTGGCGTAGTTTGTGTTCAGAGTTCAGTGGGTTGAATAAAGAAGACTTTACAATATTGTGTACAAAAATTAAAAAATTCTAGGAATAATAAAACGTAGCTAAGATAAGTGTATAGCAAGTGGAAGAAATTATTAATTATGACGGATAAAATTAAAACAAAAAGATCAATCGATGTATGTACGTGTTTTTGTTTCCATCTTTAAAACTACATTCAATTTACCATCAAACTTTGGTCGTATGCGGAGCAAGAACTATAAAAATATATTTAAAAAACGAAAATTTATTGGGTTTTTACTTTTTATAAAATTACACAATTTGAACGATCTCTCAAATTGTCTTATTTTTTTATTAAAACGTAATAATTATATATATTTTAGAGTTTTATTTTAGAGTATCATTATGTCTTGATATCCTATATTTATATTTATTTTCAACACATTGGCATTGCTAAGGTTTCGCCGCCGTAACTATAGTCTTATGCTTACGAAACAATTGAGTTCAATAGAACCAAATGTCTCTAACTTTTCTAGTTGCTTGCTATCATATACTTTAAATAAGTCAGTTTATAGGAATTATTTACGTTCTTGGGGTTGGATATCTGTAAATTCCAAACACAGCCGGCGTGACTAAAGAGGCTTGTTCTCGCATCAAAACGGAATACTACCTTTACGATTTTGTGACAGAACTCAAGGAATCAGTTGATTTCCGTTGAAACCGCCTGCATGAAAGAGGCAGGAGATAAGAATCTTAGGTAGGTACGAGTCTAGGACAACCGTAGCCATTCTACTTATGGCACTCGTTTTTTTATTTTTTTTATTTATTTATTTATTATTTTAATCTTAGCAACGCACACTGCACGACGTTCAACAATGTCGGGAACTATAAAGGCGCGTTCAGACAGAATGACTATGGACTAAGACTAAGGTTGGAATTCATAGTCGGCCCCTACACCTAGGGGCACCCATTGTTGCTATGGATTTATTTTGTTGATGGGAAATAACATGCAAACAATTGTTACCTTGGTAACAATGGGTGCCCCTAGGTGTAGGGGCCGACTATGAATTCCAACCTAACAATAGAGTGATTAAGCCTTGGGGAAACAACGTACTCGGAAACATCCATCTCCAAATGTATTTCAACAATGCCAACAATCGAAAATCAACTTTCTTAATCACTCGTTCTTAAACACTAATCACTATAAAAGTTTGTTAACGCTTGGACATAAATCGTATACTTCAACCCTGTTAAACCTTAAATCGTTAGTCTTAAACACTAATCGTTAGTCTTAGTCATTTTGTGTGAACCCGCCTTAAAAGCTATTGAAATTAGAAAAATGTTTGCAATGTACATTCTTGTAGGGTCTACTGTTGTTAATTGTTATTAATTTTTTTTATTTATTGTTTCTTGAGGAAGTACTGGACAACTAAAATCATGTTACGTTGAGGGGTGTTTGAAGGAAACAAAATTATTCAGATATTGAACTAATAATCTGAGCTCGCTTATCAATGCGTCACACAGAGCGTTTTCTAAGTACAGCGATGTTTTTACGTATGATAATATGTAGAAACGAACTGAATGAGGAAGTAATGAGGATCTGATTAAAACACGATTGAAGCTGTTCTACAATCTAACAACTGTCCTTGACCTGATGGGTCTCATTATCATTGATCATCACAGAACAAGCTTAGTTTAGTAGTGACCTCAACCAATGCAGCGGGTTTTTTAAACGCCACCCTCGCTTCTCTCTGATTGCCTAATTGCTCTGCGTAAAGTTGCCCCAACGAAAGTATTCTGATGCTTACGACACAGCCAAGTCCAAGCCACCCGTGAGGCAAGCAGTACCGAAGTTGTTGTACGACAACCATACACAAGCTTTCGACCCCTCCAATCTGCTCTTACCAACGGTAACTAGTGTTTCAGAGGTGAGTGGTCACCCATCCACCTCTCCAGATCAATCTGCCGCTCATACGAACAATAACATTATGGTGTATGATAACTATGCGTGGTTCTGTATTGTTACCGTTTTGGCAACACTGTTCATTTTAACTAGTCTACCGCCTTGATTATTATCCCCCCCCCCCAATAAACCTTCCACCCGGAACTACTTCATAATAATTGAATATCCCACTTGCTTTTTTAAACTCTGTTTTTAGCAAGACCGGTTCGTTGCTTATATTGTTGCAAAGGTAAGCCAGCGAGCATAGATTTCTTCTCAGACAGATATAGATACTTGAGTGTTACACTAAACCAGTGATTATTAGCCGAGATTTTGTCTAAACAATGAATTTAGAAACGTTTATATATTGTAATTATTACGATTGTTATAACTGCAATTTATTCATTAAAAATTATTTAATTGAGAACAGAAAACATAAATAACAATCGGACTAGCTACAATACTTGAATGTTTTTAAACCCATTGATTTGCTAATAAAAAAGAAAATGTAGATATTCATCACTTTTTTTCATCTTAAAGCGTTCGTGATGATTAAGTATTCATAACTTTGGGTGGATTAATATTGTGACTTATATATAAGCTGTTTGTATGTTCATTTACCTTGGGGAACACCCAATTTCGTTATAATACATTATTTTTAAATGCTTTTAAATTGTCCCAAAAGAAATTCCAAATATGTCATCCTATGGAGGATTTAAGTCTTTTCTTATGAATGGCACTTTATTCCATTTTGCAGTGTGAAAGGTGTCCAGCAACATCATAATACGAAAGCATATAAAAAACGAAGATTTGAACAAATAAACATTCATAAGAAAGGACACTAAATTCACTACAACAGGATAACATGTTTTGCTTTACATGTGGGACAATTTAAGCACATTTTAAAGCAATTTTAACTAAAGTTGCTCATCGACATCGATTAATCGATTAATAGTCGATGTCGATGCAAATTTCCGACATCGATTTTTTTTTCATAAATCGATTCGTTTTTTTACACACAATGATAATAAAACAAAGTCTGTACTCCGCTCGTCGACAAGGTTTTACAACACAATATCAACTTACCAGAACGTTTTGCGATGAAGAAGAAACGATTTTGTTAGTTTTTCTTTTACTTTTAACATTGTTCAAGGAACTTTTTCTCCTATGTCGATTATTTCAGGTTTGATGTCGATGTCGAAAAATTTCTGACATCGATGTTTTGATTTCGATTTCGATGTTATAATTTAACATCGATGGGCAACCCTAATTTTAACAGACCGAAATCTGGAGTTACGCAGGCTGGGCGGACAAAAGCTCTAATCTCTACAACTAAGCTGCAACTCCAAACATTCCATCTGTGCATACAAGCCCGAGTGTCGCAATACCACAAGTATTTCGGCGCCTCCTGTTATTGTCCGCGCCGAGCCAGAGCCACTTTCACCCGAACAGCCTTCGGGTCACGATACCTGTTGCTTCGGCTCTCGATCGGGTATCTCCGTGACCGATCAGCTCCGGACACAATACAACCTTAATTAAAGACACTCATTAATAGACTTAATTAATTTTATCGATGTGATTGTTAGTTGCGTCATTTGGTCTCAAGGTGTGAATTGTTTTGACGTTCCGAGGCGAAGGTTGGGACTCAGTCTTACAGCCTGTCCGCTCATAGTAGAAACGAAACGCTCAGACCTATAATGACCAATGTTTGTCTAATAGACCGTGAAATAGGGGCAACAGGTAGCGCGCTGTTGTCATTTCATTGCAATTCTTTTTCCTTCAAAGGGTGACATTCTTTCGATTTCCGATATTATAAAATTGGCAACCGTGTTTTTCTAGTAAATCTTGGTTTACAAGTCGATTATAATGGTTCAATACACAAACATGGCCATTAGCTCTCTACGCGTTTCGTCTCTACTATGAGCGGACATACTATACTACAGTTGCCCCAACGTAAGTATTCTCATGCTTACGACACAGCCGAGTCCAATGGTACCAACTTAATGTTCTACTTTGCTAATTCCTACCATCTAATCGAAACAGGTCCATTGTGGACAATTTAGGACCTTTCGTTGGTTACCTGTAACGGTGGGTGTGGCCAAACTTGACCAAGGAATTGAAATATGTTCAATTCCTTGGTCAAGTCAAGACAAACCTTAGTCACAGCCAATCAGAGCGCAGTATTCTCCCTCCCAGCCAATGAAAGAAGCCTGTGGCTTAATCGCGGAGGTACGAGTCAATAATAACTAGTCATTTGTGTAAACCCCGCTTAATAGATTGCGGTTTTCCGTTCTCACGCAAGTCAGGTTCCTATGATTGTATTGTCTGTACGCTCACTTGTAATTATAGTTGTCTGTTGACAGCTTTACGTCTCCATTGCTGTAATTATCTTATTAGTTATGTGATGGGTGATGACAGGCGAGCATGAGTGTACGTGTGCGGGTGGGTGGTTGTGATTAAATCAAAATAAATAAATTAATTCACATTTAGAGTCTACCCACTCAGTAACTAAACTGATTTGCAGTGGGGGACTTTAATTAAAGTGACTAAACCAACCCTGTAGGCTTCGAACATCATCGACGAGTGAGCGATAACCAATCAAAGATCGATATTTCAAATACGAAACACATGAATCAGTGATTGGACAGTGCGAACACCTGCGGACAAATGCCAGAATCAACAAGGCCGATTCAAACACGGGTCTGTGCAAATATAGTCGTCGTACAACAACTTCTGTAATGCTTTCGTCATCAATCAATGACGTGTTTACGGTCTCGGCCAACCCGAGCAGGTATTTGAATTAGCCACGGCCGCTGGTTGGCTGCCGCTCATCCACCCGTGACAGAAGCATTACCGAAGATGTTGTACGATGAGTATATAGTCGTTGTACAACTTCGTGTATTCGTACCGCTGGCCGTAATCGAACAGGCAACCTCCATATTTAGTAAGTGTCTGGAAAAAGAATGTACAGAAATTAAACCTGAATAGTGAATACATAAAGACGTTGAGGTAACATTATTTTTATCAATTAAAGATATTGTGAATACTTCATGGGTTCTTGAAATTTAAACAACAGTACTGTGAAAAAGCGCCTAGGCTAGCCTAGCCTCCAAATAAAAGAGCCTAGGCGGCGCCTAAGCCCGCCTAGGCTCGAATACACCACTGTCCCTAGGCCACCTCTATTACCGATAGAATTTATTTGTAATGAATGAATCAACTTAGTCGATGTATTTTCTCTGAATGTTCTATTTGATCGCGTCTCAGCTCCTTTTAAATCCAAACCCATTGATTCATCATTCATTCATTTAGTTATTCCTGGCAAACAACGAACTCGTTTCCCAACTCGAGCTGCAGTTTCAACCAACGTCGCATTTCACAACAACCGGCAGAGAGTGACGTCATAGCCTCCCACAACAAGTGCATCTCTTAGTGTCAAGGTCACACGCACACGCACACGCACACGCACACGCACACGCACACGCACACGCACACGCACACGCACACGCACACGCACACGCACACGCACACGCACACGCACACGCACACGCACACGCACACGCACAAGCACACGCACACGCACACGCACACGCACACGCACACGCACACGCACACGCAAAACTTACAAAACTAACAAAAATACACATTTTAGGGCATTCAGTATGTGGGGCTTTCCAAACCACAGTGCGCTGTTGATTCAGATTTTCAATTTCGAACCCCATTCTTGAGATATAATTTAAACATGAACATTTTCTGCGGTTTGTGACGTAGAGACTACCCTTTGCCCTTAACCGTTGATAGCTGAGAGCTGTGTGTAGCGGGTGTAGCGGGTGTAGCGGGTGTAGGGGGTGTAGCGAACACTCAGGGGTAGAGGTTTACCGATACATCGTATCTCTCACGACCTCTAACTGAGATGTGAATATTTGAGCGAGGGTAGAAGGAGAAGTGGGAAGAACCTGGAGCCATTAGATCAGGGATCGTTCCCTCAGGACTGAAAGAAACACAGCCCACAGTTTATTCCTCTACTGTAGCCGTACTGTCAACCGGTGTTGCGCGTAACCCAAGGGGCTGCGGCTACCCACACTGTGCAACACCGGATTTTTGTCGAATAGGGTGTATTCACGTATTGCGCATGGTGGCCACATTGGAGGCCACAATGGCATGTGATTGGTAGTTCATTGTTACTATGTTTCAGCTGGCGTTTGATGCAAATCCAACTGTTCTCTAACTTTGGATTGCTATTATTACTTAAAATCAACATAAACAAACTCTTTTGTCTCGATTACTCTTTTAATCGTTTACAAAGGCATACAATAATCATTTTCGTACACTTTATCGGGGGATAAACGTGTTCAATTTCTTATATTTCTCCGTAAACAATATTATTCGTTTTATTTTGACAGCCAAATGAAACTTGAAATAGTACTATAGGTGGCCTCCAATATGGCCGATGTGACGTCACGTGAATACTCCCTATAGTATATGGGTGCGCCATAGTTCCCGTCCGCTTCTAGGGGTGCTCGAAGGGTGTAGACCGCCGCAGTCCTACAGCACGGACCCAAGGTCGAACATCCTTGACTCAAGGTCTCTCACCGCCTTATATAGATAAGACTGTTGCGTCTCGCTTCCTTAGCAGGCTGTGTTTTTACTACAGAATCGTCTCCCACGCAACAGACTGAGGCATTAATTGGCGCCCGTTGTCGTCTCTTAATATATCACCTCCTTTCTGTTCTACTCTCCTGTTCACTTAAATAGTTCACATCCATTGTTTTCGCATTCGAAGCCACTTAAATAATGCAGCAATGTCGATAATTGTAATCGCTTGTTACTTCACGATGTGTGCGCTTACTCTACTGTCAAGTTTAGCATAGTGTAATATACATTGTTGCCAGTCTATTTAAAGACTGAAAATGTAATAAATGTTTATGAAAGTTTATGTTCTAACACTAGTATTGCTGTGCGTATTATCTCCTAACAGAATATATTTCCTCAATTTAAACTTTTTTTGTCTATTCCAGCTCCCGATTTTTTATTGTTAAGAAGTTACCCTATTTGTATTGTAAATATGAATAGATATATTTAATAAATACAAAATAAATACATTATGTATACAATAATAGTATTTCCTAATTTTATATTACAATTAAGAATTTACGTCGTCTAGTGTCTACATTATTGTTGAGTTCTCTGTAGTGTGCTTGCAGTAATTGTGAACATAAACTTCATTTGCGATAAAATCCACACATTAATTTGCGCGATGCAATCTCGGCCGAGCTGTGAAACCGCTCTGGACTAATTGCATCTTAACTCCGTGAATAGCAAAGGCGATAAACAGTAAACACTGCCCTACCCTCGCCTTCATCTGACAAACAACACTACAGAACACAACACAACACTTCTAGCGCAATCTGCATTGAATGCAGTAGCGAGGCGTAAATAACACCCATGTCTTGTATTGTCTTGTGTGTAGTGGGTGGATGGGTGATAAAGTCTCGCTGCACTTGGCAATTACAGGCTTAGTTGAAAACAAGAAAATCACTCGATCTTTCGTCGATCTTGGCATTTCACAAATGATGTACACCCCCACTATCTGGCTAGCACAAACATGAGACGAAATCCCCAAATTCATTACCGGAAGCCATAACAGAAGTTCAACCATGCGTACATTTCTTGGAAACACAACATCTAGTCAAATAGTAGGCGTCCACAACAAACAAATTATCGTTTATATTTATATTTGATTACTTTTTGACAGTTCGGACCCAACAAATTCAAGGAATCTGCGTTCGCACTAGGGCTGTACAAACAACTGATTATAAACGCAGTGAAACAAATGCCCTGGGGCGTTCTCAGCTTTGCCTCGGACGAAGTTTACCAGCGCGATCTGCATTGAATGCAGTAGCGAGGCGTAAATAACATAATATGTCATTGTACTTGTATTGTCTTGTCTTGTCTTGTGAGTAGTGGGTGGTAGGTGATAATGTATATACATGTCACTGCACTAAGCAATTACTCTTACTATGTCTAGTGGTCACAAGATTTATGCATGGTGAGATGGAACTCTCGTACGCTGAGTCATAGTCAACTTTAAACAACACTATTAAATTTAATTAATTGTGAAATAGAGAACAGCTTATTATTAAATCAATCCCCACTGGGAATCGAATCCAGGTCTCCCACCTGCCGAGTGGGCGCCTTGACGCTTAGGACCACCGCTGGGACTGGCAATTTCTTGCATGGATATTGCAACATCTACGTGTATTTATCTATTATTATTATTATTATTTGTATAATTATTATTAATTATTAATTATTATTTATTATATATATTTTATATTATTATTTTATATTATATTTTATGTATTTTTATATTTTTTATATAAATTTTATATATATATTAATATAAAACAATAATATATATTATATTATTATTTTATATTATATTTTATATATTATTATTTATAATTTATATTATTAATTATTTATTATTATTATTATTATTATTACTATTATTATTATTATTATTATTATTATTATTATTATTATTATTATTATTATTATTATTATTATTATTATTATTATTATTATTATTATTATTATTATTATTATTATTATTATTATTATTATTATTATTATTATTATTATTATTATTATTATTATTATTATATATATTATAGGCCTACAATAGACAGCAGTGCCGCGCAACATCGTCTCATGTGCCGTTGTTGCATGAACACACAACCGTGTCCCCTCCCAACAGCTGTGGTCTCTCTTTTACATAGAACCAAAGATTAGTTCTTCTACCCACCGACACGGGAAGTGGTGGGACTCAAGTGCGTCACAACACGTCATTCTTTCTATGACGTCACAAGTGGTGCAGACTACGCCATAGTTAATAGCCGTAGTCGGCAGTGACTGTGGTCCCTACGTAGGAGGCGGTACTGGCCACGCCGTGAGAAGCAAGGTGGCCGTCTGGGCCCGGGGAAAAATAGGCCCAGAGTGACTCTGCTAATCGTAGGAGGCGACGAAAAGACACCGTGTCCCTCCCCCCCTCTGTCCCCCTGAAGATTCGTCCTCCCACTTGGCCCTGCCCTCCCTTGCCGGACTCTCGTGTGACGATTGTCGACCCACTCGACGTGGATCTAATTCGGACGTAGCTTTTTCCATCTTCATTATCACCGTCTCGTCGTCTCGATTAGCCATTTTTGCACAAATATGAGACGTTAAGCCCCATCAAACATCAAGAAGCAAGGTATCCCCTAAAATTCTGAGAAGAGACGGTCGCTCCACACGGTCTATTACAACTGACTGTAGCCGCACTGCGAGATTTCTCCATACCTGATTGTTATCGTCCACTACACTGACCGTGAATTGGAATGCGACCTCACCACGCCTGCCATTAGACGTGCGATAGTACCACTACAATACCTGAGGCATGAGAACGAAACGCAACTAGACTTAGGTTGGTAGTTGTTACTATTACATTATCCGTGACGACGACACCTTGTAAGTTAATTTGACGAGACTTTAGAAGACTGGAGCTCAGCGATGACACCCGAGAATAGTGTGGCAGGTCGCGGGTTCGAATCCAAACACCGGCAATACTGACTGATGGTTACTGAGAGGGTATCCTAACTATCAGTGGAGTATAAGGGGGGGTGGGGGGGGGACAACCCCCCCACCCACTTTTGCAAAGTAAACATGAAAATTGACCGTTTGCATTTCAATAGACAGTATCAATAGACAGTATTTCAATAGACAGTAAGATGTTTTACTTTATAATTATTGTATATTGTTGTAATTAAAAGCAAAAGCAATACGAAAAATATGCAAATTATTGATTGAGGTTCCTTTTATTAGCGGTGCTAAGGAAAAAATGTGTTACCAGAAACTGGGTTATCTTGTTTCAGTTGGCCGCTGTAAAACGCACAGATTTGCACTAAAATGACCTTGACGAGAATTTTTTCGGGCGGAACCCCAATTATGTTCCGGCTACACTCTCTATAATATGGGTGGAACCCTCCCCCCCCCCCTTCCCAATTCCTGGATACGCCACTGCTAACTATACACCCTACTACACATAGAAAATCGTCATAATGCAAATCTCGGTTGTTATATGTATAAAAATTACAAGCCCCCCCCCCCCCCCCCCGGTTAACTGCTGTACCCATGTACCCATCCTACATCCTACGCCACAGTTTCATCGTCATCTTCCGGTGCGTATGATTCAACCGATAAAGGTCACGCCCCCCCTTCCCCCAACGAAAACGATCGCATAACTGTTGACGCTTTATGACGTAAAAATTCCTTTGACATTCCATCACAATTCAACTTCTCAGAAGAGTCCAAATAAATACCGCACACAAAAAATATTCGCTATGTGGGCGTGTCAAATAGTCTCGCACCGCGCGTGGGTGCCGGAGCAAAAACATCAAAGCAAAGGGATAATAGCTATTATCTAATTTGCTTGCGTTGTTTTTAGTTTTAATACGATTACATCGCTGCGGCGTGTTATCTCGTTAGTTAGATGGGTTCTTTGTGATTGTATTATACCGCGGTGCTTTGCCGTGATGCTATTACGACGAGCGTTGTAATCATTCTAGGCAGGCAGAGGCTTCTAGAGTGGGAGGGAGTTGGTTGATCAAAGGCTGTGATGGGTTTCTTTCTCCAGAAACTCTTTGGACAGTCAGAGGGTGATATAATTAAATTGCAAATACTGGATGCATAGTTGAGTTAATTTAATCGGCACTTTGATGCTATGGATGGATATTTTCCACATAAAAACACTTTAGATAAGATTTTACACTGAACTAGACTGTCAAAAATTGCTGTTAATATGTGAAAACGTTCAAATTCTTGATGTTTTTTTGGGGGTTCCTAGCATCATTAGCTAGATAATTATGAAATAATTATTGATGGGCAACTACTGAAAGAAAGAATAACAGCGCAAATATAAGAGATAAACATTTCGATTATTACTAGGAAAACGCTCTGTGTGACGCGTTGATAAGCGAGCGCGTACGAACTTTCTAGCGAAGAGTTCTCAAAGCTAATAAAAACAACAATACAAGAATGCGCATTGCAAACATTTGTCTAATTTCCATAGCTAAAGGTCTCTCACACCAAGAAGTAAGATAGTGTCAGGGAAGTCAGGACCGCCCAGAATTAATTTTTGACGTAAAGATATCCTTCCCTGTTTAGAACAAAATCCTAAATCATAAGAAAGTGTGTAAACCGACCATTAGTGTTTCCGAAAAAAAAACTAAACAGCGAATCTAGATTACTTTCTAAACATTCTCCCCCGAGACATTTCACCACCATATTAGGCTAACGTGCGTCTATTGGAGCAGCCTATATGATGTGACGTCACTTACGACCAGCGCACCTAGCGGTCGCGGTGAGAATCAACTGATGTATGTTATTATACCGGCCATGTGAGGTGGGACATTACAGCAAGCGGCTTGTTAGGCCCGGTCCCCTGTAATCTAGGTATACAAGACTAACTAATACTTGTTCAACACTCTAACCTAACGACATAATTACCGTATCACATTCTTGACGCTGTATCTTAACCTACCTTGCGGAACACCAAATTTCGGTCTGTAAATATGGTGTAACTTTTCGAACGATTTTGCCTTAAAACTTTACACCTTCAATCCACATCGAGGCTTGTGGATGGTCCAAATTTCAAGTTGATCGGACTTTCCGTTCGACCGCTATCGACATACATAAAAAAACAAAAAAAAAAACAAAAAAACAGAACGAAGTGCCATACGAGTCTAGTGGAGACGGTAAATAAATGAAAATATGTCATCCTGTAGGGAACTGAATGCTCTTTCTTATGAATAGTTTTTATTCTAATATATATTTCCGTTTAGCAGATTTATTTAATCATTTGTGAAAGATGTCCAGCAATATCACATTAAAAAAGGTAATTACGAACATTTAATAGACGGAAATTTTGATTGGAACAAAGGAATATTTATTAAAATGAGCACATTTCTTTAACATATTTTGATATACATTTGGGACAATTTAAATACATTTTGAAGCAATTTAACAGACCAACTCGGGAGTTCTGTGCGGGCACGATTTTCAGTTCTCTGAATTATACACAACATAGAAAAGTTAGCTTTGAAATAGAAACATTGACCATCGAAAATAACAGAATTGTAACAAAAGTTGGCAAAAGAAGACATCAAAACGTTTAACAAAATAATCATTAAATATGGTCAAAGTTTACGAAACTAATTAATATGAGTGCCATTGTAAACCACAAGAAGAGTGTCCGATACAAGTGCCTTTCCTTGTGTTGATTTTTATATAGTCTCCTTTAGGATTTATCTCTCGCAGCTAAAGGTCGGGTAACAAAATCAAATCAAGCCAAAAGCATTATGGCGTTTACACACTTCCTTAAAATTCAAGATTTAAGGAAACCATAGTGACATTAGCTCTTATACCTAAAACGCTTAGCTCAGCCAATGAGATGCTACGTTTTATAAATTTATATCATGTATCTAAAAAGTAAAGAAAATATATATGAATGTTCAGTGTGTCTTTTTCCCACCATCAAATAGTAACTTTTTTACGTGACCTGGTCTGGTTTCACAAGAGATCCAACCTTATGTCTGTCTTAGAGTTAAGACCAGAAAAATACCAAGGACCTCTTGTGAATCCGGGAGGACCTATGACTTTACCACTTTTAGCTGAAATCGAGCATTCACTTTACTTTCATTTGGAAGTCTCTTGAACATAAATGCTCTCGTCTGATTTCCATTGAAAGCAACAAAACACCCTCGCAACTCCCAAGCCTTTTAATGAATGCGATTCAAAGCATCCAGGTAAAGAGGGCTCTGCTTTGTGTAATAATGAAGAGGATGATTGACATTTATGATCTCCAGTCTCCTTTGAGTTGGCATTCCGCATGAGTTTGAGCTTCTCTCACGATTCACGAACCGACTTGCAACGAATAGAGAACTGATATAGCGCGTTCTTCAAGTCAACCTGCCGCGTACTTGTTATCTTTGAGTGAATGAGCAAAAACCTCGACAAACCTTGTGTAAGTGATCACCAAATGTAGTACAAAACTTGTTAAATGTCAATAAAAAACCTTCACTCACTCATTCATTCATTCATTCATTCATTCATTCAATTTCAGCGCCAATCGACAGGTAAACACTTTGTTTATGTCTCGCGATTTTGCAGCCAGTGGAAAACAAAAACAATAAGTTAAAAGTCCATGATACAACAGTTCTCTCACCCGGATATAAAGGTGTGGTACATACTACTGTAAGTGCGCCTCATAACGCGACCCCTGCAGAGTGAAGCCTGCACAGATACGATCAGTATCAAACCAAGTGTCTACCGCAGTTTAGAGGTCAACTCACCCAGCCGTTGTCGTGACTGCGTCTAGTTAGTTATGTGAACTTGAACACGTCGAGCTGTCGTCAGTTACAACAACTACTCGGCTACTTGACACGTGCTTACTTGCTTGCTTGTTTGCTTGTCTTTATACTAGTCCCAACGAAAGTATTCGCATACCGATCTCAGGTCATTGTCTACTGCCCCGTTCAACAGATACCTGGCGTTCTTTCACACATTCGTAAATGCATGCGGTTCGGCTTAGTCGAGTGCACAGGCGGCTTGGCCACACCCACCGTTACAGGTAATCAACGGAAGGTTTTAAATTATCCCCAATGGACCTGTTTAGATTAGATGGTAGAAATTATCTAAGTAGAAAATTAAGTTGTCACCTTGGACTCAGCTGTGTCGTAAGCATCCGAATACTAACGTTAAGGCTACTATACTAAGTATCCCGCGCAGTTTAGAGGTCAAGCCATCCAGCGGTTGTCGTGACTGCGTCTAGTGAGTTATGTGAACTTGAACATGTCGGGCTGTCGTCAGTTACAACAACTACTCGGCTACTTGACACGTGCTTACTTGCTTGCTAGTTGCTAGATGTGGTGCGCATAACGTTTACAACATATCCGTCTTCTTGTCATTGTCAACGTACCCCATGCAAGACATTACGCATACAATGCAATGGTGTAATACTTAACATTTTTACAACCAAGAAGTAAATGAAACAGATGTTGGACATAAATATCTTCAACTGCGTGACAATTTAAAGTTTTTCTTCGTTTATGTAAAATTACATTAATGCAGTGGTGTATTCGAGCCTAGGCGGGCCTAGGCACTTTTATTTGGAGGCTGTGTGTTTATTTGGAGTGTCGTGTGTCGCTATCTCTCGACAGTGCGCGGAACTACAACTACGCGTCGCTCCCAATACATCACGACGAACATAACTAAGCTCTTTGCTCTGCGCATGCGTCAACATCAATAAGCTCTTTGCTCCGTGTGAGTCGCTATCTCTTGACAGTGAGTGAAAACTATAACTACGCGTCGCTCCCAATACATCACTAAGTTCTTTGCTCTGCGCACGCGTCAACATCAATAAGCTCTTTGCTCGGTGTGTCGTGACAGACCTTGTACTACAGCTAATATATTAATTGTGTCGTGTTGTGCGATCGCGCGGAGGGGAATTATTTATCGGGTGCGACATCGCTAATGGATCAATTACTCATGATGTGTGACTTACCCGACGACACACCTGAAGGGGGGGAGGGGAGGGGTTGGAGGGGGGGGGGGGGAATATAGAACTACGCACTTAAGTCGCTTTGTATCCATCTACACCACGCAATCCACCCACGATTTTGCTTCGCTTTCGCCATCTCTGAAACTTTTTTAACTGGAATTCATAGTCATACCCTACACTTAAAGGGCGCCCATAATGGTTGCATGCATGTTTTTTCCCATATAGAAAACGTCCAGTTTTTTGGCGGGAACCTGCTTGCACGTTTTCTTAAGCGTTACCGTCAAAAAACTTACCGCAACCAAATTGTACTAGATATTCGGGAAAAACGTCAGTGATTCAAACTAAATGTGGGCGGTCCTGATACTACCTTACTTCTTGCTGTGTGAGACCTGTAACATTAATGATATCCATAAAGTCATTCTTATGAGGTCTGTGATGGATGCAATGGTTTAACTCAAGTCTGTTAATCTGTTTGGATCTACCCCCTCCTCCTTCTCCCTCTTTCTCTCTCGCTCCAAACTCCATCGACAGACAGACAGTAATAACACAGATTTATACATTTAATGTATTTACTTATTCTAGAGATCAGTCTTCGCCCGCATAGCATAAAGCGGTCGAGACTTGAAAGACGGCCCTGTGATTGGCCGCGACGTCGTGGGAGGCTCATGACGTCAATGGGGCTGTCTGCATTACATCTGAGAATAGACGGACGACTTGAGGCTGTTTGGATGAGATTGAGTGATTGACATATGTTCGTTCGTTCGATCAATACTGACGCACTAATCTCGGACGGAATCACTAACACCTCAATCTTACGCGCAGAGAAGTGGCAGTTTACGTATCAGGCGCGTAGGAAATAGAGAAGATGCTCCCATTGCTTTACATGTTGAGACCAATGAAGTATTATTCTGAAGTAGCAGTTATCAGGCGCGTAGGAAGTAAAGAAGTTATACCCTAACCCATATGTTCGTTTTCATCCAGATAGGTAGACCAGTGTACTTCGTTAAAGAAGCGGTTAATCAGGCGCGTAGAAAATTAAGATGTTCACGAACCTACGTGTAAGTTGAGATAAATAGACCAGTCAAGTACTTGCCTAAATGAGCAGGTATCAGGCGCGTATGAAATAAAGAAGATGTATAGGGTACACGAACCCACCTGAAAATAGCTGAGATAGGTAGACCAGTGTACATAGTTAAAGTAGCAGTTAATCAGGCGCGTAGGAAATAAAGATGTTCACAAACCCACATGCAGAATAGCTGAGATAGGTAGACCAGCAGTGATGTTCTTGCCTAAAGTAGCAGTTAATCAGGCGCGTAGGAAATAAAGAAGATTGTCATTGCTTCATATGTTGTACAGCTGAGATTGGTAGACCAGTGCAGTGTTATTCTAGTTTTTATCAGGGGCGTAGGAATGAAAGAACATGCTCATTTGGTAAAGGTAGACCAGAGAAATACTATTCTAAAGTACTTGCTATCAGGGAGGTAGAAATAAAGGAGATATTCATTAGCCAGTATGTTCGCCACCGTGATACATCCATGCAATATCGTACACGAAAATAATTTGTACTGCAATTTATAAAGTAGCAGCTATCAGGGAACTAGAAAGTGAAACAGACAGTAAGGTATTGCATAACCGAATTGAAACAGCAGACCAGAAACTTTTGCACACACTAGTAGTCGAGATTAATAAAGCCAAGTTGAACATAATATAAGAAGGTGCAACACAGGCAACAGAAGGTTATCTTTAAAAAATAAACAGTTTAATTGCTTAGGTTTATTGTCGTACGACGGAAATAGTCCAGCAAATATGTTATTTATCCTCTAGTTTGAATAAAATATAATTTTGTATCAATTGAATTACCACCTGTTAACGGGAAAGGGTCACCTCACGTTTAAAACCGCCAAAAAGTTTCATCTCAAGAATGCTACACGAAATAAAATTCTCAGATTTTTAAGACTACTGTGGTTTAAGTAGCCCTACAGACTGAATGATAAATGTATCTGACATTATACTTAAAAGGATTATATTTGAATTATTTTTATTATAAATTGTGGATTGAATAATCAAAATAACTACCAACTCATTTTAGTATTTGGTACATGTATCATACATTATGTGTGACACAAAACTCTACAGACTCAGATTCTCGATCGCGAGAAGCATTCTTGAGATATAATTTATAAAAAAGAAAATTTCGAGTGATTTTATTTTAAGAGTATCCCTCCTTTTAAACGTCAGTATTTAGGACTTACAAAACCACAGTGTGCCATAGACTCAGATTTTCGATTTCGAGTAGCATGCACGAACAAGTTTTAATTATAAAAAAAGTACATTTCAAGAGATTTTTATACTGAGAGTAGGTATTCTTCCATTCCATCCGCTTTTGCCTAATAAAAGACGACCACTCTAGCCAAACAACATCTCCACTAGCAAGTCATTTGCATCTCAGCCGGCGCCACGAAGACGAACGAAGGTCACCGAATGACGCTCGGGGCATCGAAATGTGGGCGTCACCCCCAACTCGTACCAACCAGCTAACCAACCTATCATTTATCGGTCTGTTCTACATTCGAATAGCCCGCGGATGTATCAGGAAATCAGAAGATCAGGAGATCGCCTTACCGATTCCGCGCCCCAACAACACTTTGATTGCAGCCTTTCAAACAAGTAATGCCTTGTTTTGAGATATTAAAAACTCTGTAATTATCTAGTTTATTACTGGTAAAGGATTTCTCGCGGCCATAAACGAGAATGCATACTACTTCTACTTATCTTTTTGGATCTTAAATAAACATCGTGTATAGCTGCGTTGGCAGATGTCTTAGATTAAATCATATTAGAATGGCATTCAAGCAAAGTTGTATTTTCTTCTTTTTTTTTGTGTATGTAATTAAAGAGTTGTGAATTAAAACTGCCTCATTAATGTCACATTTCAAAGCGGGAAAGGGATTTAAACTATTAGGAGAACAGCATTTTTACGACCTAGCTTACGATGTAATGTGCGAAAGAACAAACATACACAGACAGACAAATTACTGTTTGTCTTTATTATAATTAACGTTATTGTTATTGTGATTGCAAATACCACAATGGTAATTAAAAATTATTTTGCACAGTACTTACTATTTTAATGGATACATTTAATGACGTATGAATAGTCCATGGGTTTTAATGACAAGAGATAATGTTTAGTCATTCTGCGGGTGGCTGTTTACAATGTGACCAGTGTTCAATGCATATCTACATTAGACCTTTTTCAGAATTGATCTAGGGCCCTTAGATAGAACTAATCACGGTCCTCTAGATCTTCAACGACAACAATGCACAACAGTGAAAAATGCACCTTAACATAACTATCAAGCACCCTTAGATAGAGCTAATCACGGTTTTCTACATCAGTTCTGATAAAATCACCTACTGGTGAACACCCTCTCTGGTTTATTATTCTATTATTATATATACTATTTATTATTGTTAACTGGCTACACTATACTCTTACATAACACATTAATGTTTTATTTTTGAACTAGCTTGTTTACTTTCCACATGAGAAGTTGTTTAAAAACATTCTATTTCCAACCCATACTAAAAGACCTTGCGGAACACCCGATTTTTGTATATTAAAATAACTTGAATATTGTTTTAAATTGTCACATAATAAAACCATAATATTATGTCATCATAATAGAGATAGAGGGAAATGTTCCTTCTTAATATTTAACACTAATAAAAGTATAGGTACATAGTATAAAGTATACAAGTCTAGGTATATTTCCGCGTAACGATGTAGTCGTGAAGGGTTTCTTCGTATAATGATAACCTACAACAACATATATAGCTGTGAGATAGTTTAGTCAGCAGCTACTGTCTATGATTGGTCCAATAAATCTAATATATGACGCATCTGGGCTTGTATACCTGCGGCGTCATGTTATGTTATGTTATGGGATGGAAATAGACTCTAATTGGACGAGCGACAGCTGAGGGCATCACTCATATCTCCCGCGTATAGACAGACATTCGGGCTAGGCCGTCCGAAGCCACGCGAGTCTCGTTCTCTTGTCCTACACTCTTTATACTAGTGTAAGTCTTTGTCAGTACTTAAGACCGTTCGGTAGTAGTCACTTAAGCGCTAAAATCATGCGACTTAACTTACACTCTTCACGCCTAAACCGATAACAGGATTCCACTCTTATTTTACGTCCTACTATAAAAGTGTCAAATAAATGACTTTCATTACGAAGTCCTGATCTTAAAAGAGTCTTTAAAAAACCATAAAATATTTCAATTAATAGACATTGAAACTACATAGTGTACAAATTTACATATTCACTCTTTTTGTCGCTCATTTTTACCCGTGAAAGTCAGTGTAGAAATTTGTGTGTAATTATAGCTTACACTATTCATCCTCAGTATTGTTCATGAAAAGTAACAACAAAATAGGCCGTTCGTTAAAAAGTGACGAATTGTCATTTAACTAGGAAAACGCTCTGTTTGACGCGTTGATAAGCGAGCGCGTCCATATCTACGAACGTTCTGGCGAAAAGATCTCAAAGCTAATAAAAACAACAATTAACAACAATTCAAGAATGTGCATTTCAAAATTTTTTCTAATTTCCATAGCTATTATACTTCCAGATATTGTTGAATGCGGTGCAGTTTGCGTTGCTAAGAATTTTCGTTGTCATTCTGTCTAGTGTTTTCGCGGCGGTCCGCCACCGTTACTAACAGTTATTGAGAGTAACTTTTCGAACGATTTTGCCTCAAAACTATACACCTTCAATCCATATCGAGGCTTGTGGATGGTACAAAGTTCAAGGTTATCGGATTTTCCGTTCGACCGCTCGTTCGACATACATAAAAACAAAACAAAAAACAAACAGAATGAAGTGCCATAAGAGTCTAGTACAAAAAAACAAACAAAAAAAACAGAACGAAGTGCCATAAGAGTCTCGTGGAGGCGCTCGCTTCGCTCGCTTAATTATAAATTTTACGTTTTCTTAGTAGGAAGTAGGAACAAAATATGGAGTCATCTTAAACATTGTCCCGGATACCCAATAGCTTCACGGAACAATAGCTGTTCTGATAACCCCGCATGAACCTCCAACGCTACAGCTAATGTACGGTGTCATATGTTAATATGGGCCACGCCCCCAACTATCATCTTCTTCACATTATCATGAATGAACAGCGTGAAACTATCGGCTGGCCTTGAGATGACGTCATTACAACTATCAGATTATAGTGATCACGAACTACTCCGCGCCCAGCTGGCTGGGTCAAGTGTGGGGACGAGGACTTACCAGGGCGGGCGACGCCCTGTGTGCGATTCACACGTGCGCCCAGACGTTATATCCTGTGTATCCTGTATGTGTGTCCACGGTATCCTGTATATGTATTTATTAGTGATGCGGACGAAAATCGTATATCCATATGTTTCGATTATATCGTATATCGATAATATCGTATTATATAGATATGCATCGATAATCTCGTATATCGATACGATACGATTTCTGACGTCATATCGCGTATATCGCGATATTCACGCGATATTCACCGCGATATTATTTTGCATCCAGTATCATAATGAATTGTTAATACGTCATGTTGTCGTCGTAGTTTACAACTTTTCGCAGCGGTTATTTGATTATATTATTACTAATTAGCTTTCAATAATTTCAAATGATACATTGACATTCATTTTGTATCAATAATTTAAGCAGTCTTTTTAATTAACAATACACCAGCTAACGAAGATGAAATCAGGCCAACTTGGGAAACGTTTCCATTTGGCGTGATTTCTCGATATTATCGCGACGATAATATCGTATCGCGATATTATGACATTCAGCCTGAGCGAAGGATACCACTACGTCAAAAAACATACAAAATTTTTTAATTTTTAATTATGTCTCAAGAATGGACCTCGAAATCGAAAATCTGAATCAACTGTGTGGCAAGCCCTACGTACTGAATGCTCTAAATTGTGTCTTACATTGCAATCAGTATAGAATTAATTTTTAAATAATTTTATGACTAATTATCGATTTAATGATCAAAATAACTACGCTGATGGTTATGATATTTCATTCAGTCTGTAGGCCTTACCAAAACACAATGCGCTGTTGCATTAGATTTTCGATTTCCAGTAGCATTATTGAGATTAAATTAAAAAATAAACAATTCCTGCAGTTTTTGAATAAGAGGTACCCTTCGCTCTTAAGATGAAATACACTGTACTTGTACAACGGACGCAGACGCCACCACGGAAAAGAAACACACACACGTCTGGCGTAGGTTACTTAAATATATTTATTGGCTATTTAAATTCATCTTATAAACTGTGGCTATTTAAATTCATCTTATAGGTCGCAGTCGTAAACTGTGGCTATTTAAATATGACATTTGAATGCACAGTAAAGCACCGACCACAATGTTAATGTAACACAAGGGCAGAGGGCCGTATAACTCATGGTATAATACCAGACTAGCTGTCTGCACTGTGGCTGGGATGTGTCCGCATGTGCATAATGTAACACTAGGGTATATTATTAATATTATATTACATACATGATTAAATTAACGTCTGGGTTTGCTACTGAAATAAGCGACTAAACCAGTCGGTTTTTATTTTACTATTGCAGTAGTTCTTATTGCAAGTCATATTTCAAAGCTATTATAAAGTACTAAGTACTTTCTACTGCCAACGCAATAAGTATTATATACCGCGACATCAGATCCTGAACGTGAAAACAAACTTGAGGAAGTTCGAGCCAGATAATTTGACTGTCATTATTATGACACCCGGAGTAAAGACTGGAATCTTCACTAATCTATTAATTACATATCACATTTGTTTGTATTTTGTTATTACTGTTCAAAAGGTCTTATTTAAGAAGATTGTTTTATATAAATGACAATATTGTAGGTGTTACAATACAAATAATGAAATAAATGCCGCGTGTGTGTGTTCGAGATAGAATGAAAGATACAGCAAAAAACAAGAGAGAGCGAATAAAAGAGAAGTAGACAGACAGACAGACAGACAGACAGACTGACAGACAGACAGACAGACAGACAGACAGACAGACAGACAGTTAGACAGACAGACAGACAGACAGACAGACAGACAGACAGACAGACAGACAGACAGACAGACAGACAGACAGACAGACAGACAGACAGACAGACAGACAGACAGACAGACAGACAGACAGACAGACAGACAGACAGACAGACAGACAGACTCCGAAACTAAAACGACCTAAACGAAAAGAGAAATCTCTCTACTCTTATAAGAGAACCAATAAACTTCATCGCCTGCTCAGGTCCGAGCTAGGCTATAATTTTGACGCCCTCCTCGCGAGCCAGCACAGACGCATAACATTACCCCTGTCTCGCCGGTGGAGGAGGGGAGAGGGGGGGGGGGGCTACACCATAATACCTCCCTCTCCTCACCTCGCACGACGTACGCAACGTATCAACACAATTAGGCTAATTCTATCGTCGACATCTCCGGACAATACGTGACTGTCGTACAAAATAGTGTAGTGGCTCAGGTAGCCTAACTAGGTGCTGAGAAACAGATGTCACTGCAGCGAGATAAACTACAGTTGAATCAGCGTTGAGAAACATAGTGGATGAATGGAGCCTCGATCTGTTCTTATTTTATTTATTTATTTATTTATTTATTTATTTATTTATTTATTTATTTATTTATTTAATGTCTCCTATTCAGTTATAAAACTGATTTACAAAGGAGGACCTTAAATAAAACTAGGCGATGCAAACAAGCAAACTATTAATAATAATTAAATCATAAATAACAATATCAACAAAAACAAAACAAACTACTTAACTTTATAAAATAAAAATCAAGAACAAGAAAAAATAATTCCCTTCAACATATTATTTCAACATATCATCCGTATTCCCTCTCGGCCCAGCTCTTTCCATCCCACTCAAACGGCATCTAGAAAACATTGACCCTCACCATTGTAACATTTCAGTGCTCTGTAATCGACCGCACTTCAACTTCCGTAGGTGAATTTTTTCGAGATTTCTGTGAACCTTCTTTTTATGGCCGCTTTTAACGGGTACAATAGGGTTCGACTTCATTCATCTACTGTAGTTCTCAAGGCTGATTGAACTTTAGACAATAAAGTTGAACTTGTGTTGGATATGTTATTGCAACGCGAAAACTAAACAATAAACTTGTCCAACGTTAGTATTTCTCATACTTACGACATAGCCGAGTACAGTGGTACCAACTTAATGTTCTTCTTCTCTTTAGTTCCAACCATGTGAATGCAACTGTCATAAGGGATACTTTCTGACATTCCGTTGGTTACCTAGAACGGTGGCCGTGGCTATAATCAGGTTAGTACACTCTACTCAGCGAAAGACTGCCTTTACGAACGTGTGAAAGAACGCCAGGAATCTTTTGATTTTCTTATTAGCGTGCAGGTGCATTGAAAGTGATATAAGGATGCGAATACTTATGTTGGGTCTATCTATAGTATACCATCGGTTTAGTTGTTAGGAGTGTAAGTCCAGACGCATGTTTTACGACGATAACGAATTGACGATATTTGCGGTTTAAAGTCTCACATTTTACAATAAGGCTAATCAAGACGATGTGTGGGTGACTATGAAGATGGAAAAACGGCACGTAACATCCAGGTTCTAGCCAGGACCAGGATTCGAACATGGAACGCAGAGATCGCGGTTTACTAGACCAACGCCTAATCACGCATGTTTCAGTAGTCAATCAAATAAAAATAAAACTATAAATAAATTCGTATTTATGGAGTCTACCCACTCAGTAACAAGACTGATTTTCAGTGGGGAACTTTAATTTAAAGCGACTAAACCAACCCTGTAGGCTCCGAACACCATCGGGCATCGACGAGTGAGCGATAACCAATCGAAGATCTATATTTCAAATATGAAACATGTGAATCAGTGATTGGACAGTGCGAACACCTGCGGACAAATGCTAGAATCAACAAGGCCGATTCAGAACAACTTTGAATGTATTGAGTGCTTCGTTGCTAGTACGGCTACAAAGTCACCGTTTACTTATTCCTAAGCCAAGAAGTGATGGAATTGAATCCACATAATGGAATTGAATCCAAACAGATTCCTGGCATTATTTCACACATTTGTTATTCCAGTCTGCCACTGGATAGAATGCGCACGCGTAAATAACCACGCCCACAGTTCCAGGTAACCAACGCAAGGTATAAAATTATCCCTAATGGACCTGTTTCAATTAGATGGTAGGAACTAGAGAAGTAGACAATTAAGTTGGTACCAATAGACTCGGCTGTGTCGTAACTGCATTAGAATTCATAGTTCCCACGTGACGTCACAGCGGCCATGATTGCGACACAATCGATGAAGACCAATCCTAGATCATGGGCAAATACTATTTAAATTTAATAAATAAGCCTAATTTAGAATTTAAGAAGTAAACAAAAGTAATAAAAAATAAAAAATCTCCACACACACCAATTTTATTTAATAAACAGGCAGAATTTTAAAAAAACAAGATTTTCTGTTTTTTTATCACAACAAGCTTTAATTGTTTTTCTGTGGCAACGTCAAAAATTGATCACAAATGTGGCCGCCACGCGCAAAGATGTGACGTACGTGCAACCTATGAATAAAAGAACTTTCGTGTAAAACTAACGTGTCTGTTTTGTTCGTTACAGTTCAAGATGGCGTCTACATCGTCGCTAGTTCGGCTGGCGCTCACGGCAGTGCTGCTGTTTGTCACGTGTTCCAAGATGGCGGACGCGTGTTCGTGTCTGATGGCGCATCCGCAGGAACACTCGTGCTCGGCAGACTTCGGTAAGATTCGGAACGAAGACGAAGCTCATTGGCTTAACGATTATTTGTGAACCGAAAATATCCAAGGTCTACTTGATCTCCGTCTGGCGGAGGCTCGTCGAACTCCCAAGTTAGGTCGTCGCAGTCCGTTCCACAACGTTAAACATCACATGTTATTGAAATGGGAGAAATGTGAAAGAATACAAATGAAGTGAACTGTCAAATAAAATTACCTTCCAAAAGGAAAAAATCTTCATATTTTAGGACCTTTAATCATTATATTCAATCGAAATGTATCTTTTACGTGTTTTAAGTATTGTATTACATAATCTACAAGGTATATTTAATTGTTATAACAGTTATTTTAGTGGGATCCAAAATGGCGATTTTGGTTCCCTTGCGACGACCTAACTTGGGAGTTCGACGAGCCTCCGCTAGGCGGAGATCAAGTTGACCTTGGAAAATATCTACCCTGCTCAAGTGGCGATTTATGTCGGTTACATTTTCATTAAAACGCTTTCAAATTGTGAACAAGTAAACCAAAATAGGTCAACCACAAGAGAATTTAGTGCTTTTCCTTATGAAACTTTCTTTTCTTCAAATTTAATTTTTCCGTTTTTCAAAATGTTCTTATTTAACTTTTGTAGTAACAGGGTAGTTTGGAATATACTCTTAAAAGGACATTTGGCCCACGGAAACATTTACTTGTACAAAGAAACATTCTTTGGAGATATCACTAAATTCTATAAGGGATGAAATATTTTTGGTTTACTTTGTTACATTTTTAAAGCAATTTTATGATATAGCCTACATAAATTTCCAAATACTGATTTGTAAAATAAAATAAAAAAATACCTTTTAGTACATACTGAATTATTTCAACAATAACAATGACACAAACACATTTTTCTCAATAATTTCCTCAAAATATAAATATCGATAATTATTAAAATTTAAACTTGAAATTGACAGTGCTAAGATTAAAGAAATATAGGCAATCCAATACAACCTTACATATGCTTTCGTCACAGGCGAGGTATTCGTAGCCAATCAGCGATCGGTATTTGCGCGCTATTGTCTCGGGCGGTTCGCTGGTTGGCTATGAGTGCCTCGCCTGTGACGAAAGCATATGTAAGGTAGTCTTGGGTTCCCCATAACAAGTGTAATAATAATAATTTTTCGTAGGAATACCCGTTATAGGGTGCACACCAGCTTTACCTGATGTGCCCCTCTTCAGGCGAAAGGTGTTTGGATAGTTGGGAAGGAATGTCCGAGGGATATTAGCAGGACTCCATCCCAGCATTCGCCTTTACGACTGAGGAAAACCTCGGAAAATCCTTCAGCCAGGACTGCCGGTGGCCGGAATCGAACCGGCGACCTCCCGAATTAGAGTCTCGCGTCTTACCGCTGAGCCACCTCTATCGGTGATAACATGTGTAATCAATGTCGTTACTTATAAGACACTTGCTGTTCCAGCTATTATCGCCAGAGTGAAGAGATACAACGAAAAGAACGCAGCCTATAAAGTGAAGGTGAAGAAAGAATTCAAGGTAATTATTCGGCGTGCGCAAGTATAGTGAATTTAATTAAACTCTCTACTAAGATCTAACTCAATAACTTGACATGAGCGCTGAACCGTATAGAGCCTATTTGCTTTGTAATTATGTGTTGTCAAAAGGCATGTTTTTTTTTCTTTCTTCTTTTTTTTCTTTTTCTTCTTTTTCTTCTTTTTTCACTTTTATATTAATCATATATATATATCTATATGAATATTTTGCAAGAACACTCTTGACGTGGTAGTTATGTGAAATCCTGGGTTCGATTCCCAGTCGGGGTTGGTTTTTTAATTTCTGGATTTCACATATATATATATATATTTCACACTTTTTTTTCTTTCTTCATGTTCTTTCTTGTTTGCATACTTCCATTTTTATTATTTAATATGCTGAATTTCCTCTTCATTTGACTTTATTTCATTTCTCAATTTTTTTTTCTTGTTCTTGGTTTTATTTTGTTTTGCTTTTGTTGTGATTGTTATTTATGATTTCATTATTATTAATTGTTTGCATAGCATAGTTTTATTTAAGGTCCTCCTTTGTTATTAATCAGTTTTTATAGCTGAATAGGATAGACATTAAATAAATAAATTAATAAATAAATAAAGAAGCGCATGGCATTTCATCAACGTCAGAAGACACGAGGCGAATCGACATAATAGCAATTAATCGGGGGAAGTCGGAGGGATACATTCTAGATCCCTCAATCCGCTTTGAGGATCTCCTGGGACAAGCGGAGGAGGTGGATCGTGAAACGCAAGGGATTTATAACCCGACTGGTGCCTATTATAAGACCTATTACAATCTGGAAAATATCAGAGTAATAGGTCTTATGATAGGTGCTAGGGGTACAATCCCCGGCTTTTTCGAGAAATTTCGGTAGTTGTTCCAACTACTATCTAGTCTCACCGATGAAATTATTCTGGCAGTATGACGGTGGTACATTTTTATATTTAGGCACCGGTGTATTCGTAATGTTGTTTAGTTTCTATGTAAATTGTGATTTGTTTCGATTTTCGTTTTGATATAAGTTATTGTATGTTATTCTGTATCTTACGGCAATAGCTTTGGCTGCAGAGACCGAATAGAGTTTGTTATTATAAATGATTGAAGTATGGAGTCATACATCGTTCTCGCCAGAGCCATTACAAGAAGTAAATAATGGTGACCAAACTCAAGAGGGTTCAAGTTGCCATTGTAAACCTGTAAATTCTATTGGACCACAAAACAGGACATGCACAAGATGAGTTCTGAAGCAAATTACCTGTAAGCTTGCACGTAAATTTAAACTCACATCATTCAGAAATGCTTCTATTCTTCATAATACTTTCCATCAAACTATCTGTGAACTTGCACAAATATTTGAGCAGGTAATCATTCAGAATTGCTTCTGTCCCCCAGATGGAGTTCATAACCAAAAAAATCTGTAAGATTTCTGTTCGATTTGAGCACATAACCATTCAGAATTGCTTGTTCTCCCGATGGAGTTCATGAACAAATTGATCTGTAAAATTCCTGGTCAATTTTAACACATAACCATTCAGAACTACTTGTTCTCAAAATGGAGTTCAAAACCAAATTAATCTGTTAAATGTCTGGTCGATTTGAGCACATAACAATTCAGAATTGCTTGTTCACCAGATAGAGTTCATACCCAAATTAATCTGTACACTTGCTCATCGACTTGAACTCGTAACCATTCAGAATTACTTCTGTCCCGCAGATGAGCGAAAAGGCGCAGATCGCCCTCAAGTCCGGCCGTCTACTCTCCTCAAAGTCAACCTGTGGAGTCGACCTCAAACCGGAGACAACTTATCTGATAGCCGGGCGCATCGTTGCGGGCCAGGCTAGGATCAGCCTCTGCTCCTTCATCAAGCCATGGGAGGAAGTCACAGCCAAACAGAGAAAAGGATTCAGGCTGCTCTATAGCAAGGCGTGCGATTGCAAGGTATGTGTATATAGACTTTTTTCAGAATTGATGTAGGACCGTTAAGCTGGGATTTCAGTCGAGGATTGCGCGGCGTGGCGCGGCGCGGATGAAGATTGCAGCCAATCAGCGTGCTCTATTTCTCAGCCGAGGAGAGCCGCGGATTTCTATCCGAGGATTGAAAATATTCAATATTCCAGCCGGCGAACTCCACGCTCGGCATGACGTCACTTTGAATGACCAATAAAAATTCGAGATTACGACAACAAACAAATGACTGAAGACTTTGCCGAAAGATTATTGTTGACTTGTTGGCTGTCGAAAAGAGAGAAATCGTGTATAATATATTCCACAAACACTATAAAAGTAATGTTTTGCGTGTTCAAGCGTGGAAGGACGTGGCGAAAGATTGTAACAACACAGGTAAGCAAAACGCCTAGGCCTAGGCTAGGCCTAGGGCCCTAGGCCTAGGCCACAGATAGCGCATCGTGCAATCTGCAAGTGAAATGGCTGGCGAGGAGAATCCGCGCCACGCCACGCCATGCCACGCCGCGCCGAGCACATCCTCGACTGAAATCCCAGCTTTAGATAGAATTCATCACGGCCCTCTAGATCTGCAATGACAACAATGCACAACAGTGAAAAACAATTGATTGATTGATTGATATTTGGGCTTAACGTCTCATATTCTTGCAACTTCGCTAATCGAGACGATAAGTGGGTGGACTATGAAAATTAAATAGGGGGCTGTTTGGAGAAAATGAGCAAGGAGGAGGGCCCGGGGAGGAAAGGGAATGGGGAAGAAAAGGAAGTGGGGAGGATGTGGACTGCATTTCGTTTGAAAACTAGTTATTGTTGAGCATTGTCATCATTTGGTCTACCAAGGAACCTTAGATAGAAGTAATCATGGCCCTTTAGATCAATTCTGAAAATCGTCTTTTGAAACTGACTGATTTTGAATTACTTGTTGGTTAATGACGTACTAGTCAACTATCATCATATGAAGTCGGGGGTGCTTGGAGGATGAGACAAGTAGGACGTAACTTGGTGGGAAAAGGAAAAGGGGGGACGGGTTTCGTCCGGCTTTGATCTGTCTGGCTTAAGTGGCCCTACCAGAAGCATAAGCTTCCGCCGGCATAGCTCTCGAGGGCACCAAAACACCAAACCTGCCCACCACGATAAGGTTCTTATAGGCAGGACTGATATTTAGTATTATTGTCACTAAGTGAGTCCTCCTTTTGATAAACCTTGTTTATTTTTTGCTATTTCCCCCGACTTTTCCATTATAATGATAATGACTTTTCTGCTTTTCGCAATTGTGTGTATTTCTGTTGTCATACTAGTCCTTTGCATAACGAGAATGACGGTATAAAATTTGGGTCAAAGGATGACATATATCAAATAAAAGCTTGAGACGAGTACTTTTCAAAAAACCATGATATACCTCTGGCAAATCCAGCTTTCTATGTCAAAACTAGGGTCAAAGGTCAAATTTGTAATTTTTTATATAATTTTTAATTAAATAATAAAAAATGTTTGCAAGTTTAATCATAAACTTGTAGTAAGGTAAATGTATTATGTTTCTTTAAAAAAAATTAAATTACCCATTTAGCCTTTTTTGACCTTAATTGAGGTCAATTTCCTCAAAATGGGTTATTTTTTAAATTTTCTTCGATTTATTGGCCAATATTCATTATATCAACGTACTTACTCATAAATACGTTAAAATGAATAGTTCTTATTGTTATTACATTGTTTGCACGGTATTCATTCAAAATGGCGGTCAAAGGTCAATAGGTAAGTATCGTCAAACTAGGTCTAGTAACTAAAATATTACTTGTGGGTACTCTAAAGACGCAGAATTTTAACTGCAATTACAATAACGAATAATAATATGATGTTTTAATCGTAAGAGAATGTAATTATCATATAACTTATAAACAACTTAAGATTGTTACTGAATTTCTAATTAATGTCCTCAGACATCAGGGTATTCTTAAATGGGTGTGCAACTGCAACAAAATACATTTTTAGAAAAGAGCATGACCATGCTGAGATACGTGATATGATAGTATGATATGATATCTGTCCTAGCAGTCACTGTCTAGTCGTCAAATTAATCAAAATTGAAGTCAAAATCACTCAAAATTGAAGTCGTCAGATTAATCACCTTCTGATTCACTGGAGTTCCCATGCTGGGTACCAATATTTGGACAGTCCTTCAGCTTACAAGCGTGGGTACACTTCAGCTGATTGGCCAAACACTCATAGGTCGGCATCTAGCAAATACGGCAACAGTTACAGGCTAGGAGATCCATAACGGTCAAAGGTACTGGAGTTCCAATCATCCACTCGTTGCTCAGATCTCCTTCTGCCGTGGTTTTCCATCCATATCCACACAGATCAGGAACATCAGGGTTGGCTTCCAAGCAACGTATCAATAGATCGTGTTTGGTTGATAACTCACAGTCGCAGGATATGAAGCAGTAAGCAATCGTTACAAGGTGGTAGCTGATTAGACTTCATATCATCACACTTACTTCTAAAAAGCTCGTAGCGCAGCTGGTTGACGCATGACAGAGTCGTGGTCAAGGAGCAGAGTTTACAAACTCTTCGAGTTTTTTTTTATGAAATCGATAGAAACTCTCCAGTCCTGACCCATCTTGCTTAGCTTGACACAGAAATGCGAGTTTTTTCTCATGATATTCAAAGTTCTCTTTTTCCCGTTACCACTGAATGAGCTCACTCAGGTTGGAACTTATAGTCGTCCCCTACACCTATAGATGCGCCCGTTGTTATCAAGGTAACAGTTTCATACATGTCATTTCCCATATAGAAAACATATCCATAGCAACATTGGGTGCCTCTAGGTGAAGTGGCCGACTATGAATTCCAACCTTTGTCACAACCAGTGCATGGAGGTCAGGGAGGGTATTACATACTTCGAATCCCAACGAACTTGCTAGTTTTTACACATCTTCGAAGTGTGTTTGATTTTTGGTAGTCAATCGTCAACCAGCTGCCCTACGAGCTTTTTAAAAGTAAATGTGATGATATTATAAGTCTAATCAGCTACCACCTTGAAACTATTGTCTACTGCTTCAAATCCTGCGACTGCGAGCTAACCACCAAACAGCGGTCTGGATACGTTGTTTGGACGCCAACCCTGATGTTCCTGATCCGCGTGGCTATGGATGGGAAACCACGGCAAAAGGAGATCTGAGCAACGAGTGGATGATTGGAACTCCAGTACCTTTGACCGTTATGGATCTCCTAGCCTGTAACTGTTGCCGTGTTTGCAAGATGTCGACATGTGAGTGTTTCGCCAATCAATAAGTGTACCCACGCTTGTAAGCTGAAGGATTGTACAAATACCAGTACCAGTTCTAGTAGCCAGCATGAGAATTCCAGTGAGTCAGAAGGTGATTAATCTGACAACTTGGACAGTGACTGCTAAGGTAGATATAACATAATACTAGTATCATATCACGTATCTCAGCATGGTCATGCTCTTTTCTAAAAATGTATTTTGTTGCAGTTGCATACCCACTTAAGATACCCTGATGTCTGAGGACATTAATTAGAAATTCAGTAACAATCTTAAGTTGTTTATAAGTTATATGATAATTACATTCTCTTACGATTAAAACATCATATTATTATTCGTTATTGTAATTGCAGTTAAAATTCTGCGTCTTTAGAGTACCCACAAGTAATATTTTAGTTACTAGACCTAGTTTGACGATACTTACCTATTGACCTTTGACCGCCATTTTGAATGAATATCGTGAAAACAATGTAATAACAATAAGAACTATTCATTTTAACGTATTTATGAGTAAGTACGTTGATATAATGAATATTGGCCAATAAATCGAAGAAAATGTTAGAAATTACCCATTTTGAGGAAATTGACCCCAATCAAGGTCAAAAAAGGTAAGTAGGTAATTTGATTTTTTTATTAATAAACTTTATACATTTATCTCACTTAAAAAGTATTTTTAGACTTGCAAACAGTTTTCGTTATTTAATTAAAAATTATTTAAAAAATTACAAATTTGACCTTTGACCCTAGTTTTGACATAGAAAGCTGGATTTGCCAGAGGTATATCATGGTTTTTTGAAAAGTACTCGTCTCAAGCTTTCATTTGATATATGTCATCCTTTGACCCAAATTTTATACCGGCCAGGCCTTTTTCGAGCGTTATGCAAAGGACTATACCTTTATTGTCTTCATTTATTGTTAAACATTGCTGCAATTTTCATTGTTGCACGTTCTCTGTTTCCATAGTAGTTACCGTTTTGTCGTTTTGGTATATATATTGCCATTTTATTTTAGTTTTTATTTCGTTCAGTGATAGTTTTATTCTATATTTCTGCACATTGAAATCCTTTGTAAATAAGTTTTATAACGAAATATGGAGGCATTATATAAATGAACTAGGATAAATTATATTGAGAGGTAAGTTGATGAAGGAACACTAGAAATTAGATAGACAAGATATCATATCTAGAGACATTTTACAAAAAGGAATGCGAAACTGAGGGCCGGTCTTACAATCTCCTAATAAGAAAGTTATTTGTAGCAATTAAGCTATTTGGAGAATTTTCAGGGTTTTGATTGGTGGTTGCCATGGAGACAACAAGCTATTTGACGAATAAGTAGTTATTGGGACATTGTAAGACTGGACCTTAGTCTATTTTGAAAACATTAGAAAATTTATCTAAACGCAATACATTGGACCATTCCTTAACAATATCTATAATTATTGTTAATGCCTAGACCGGCATTATTCCAATATTACGATATCAAATATAACTTTAAAAATATGGTTATTATTAGGCACAGCGGTCCACGTTCTACAAATCATAATATTAATATACAACTTGAATTTGTAATTTGTTTTTTAAGTATAATAATATGTAATCTCCTTCTAAGCCAAGATATTACATAACCACAAAAACAAATTACTCCAGATTGTATTAATACTATAATTTTTATCACGTGGACCGCTGTGCCCGATATCTACCTAAATAATTGAATTTAAACTTTCGTGGCTAGATGTAATGTTAATAAAATTGAAAACACTTCGGGCTATTATTATTATTAATTACTAATTACTAATTATTATTAATTACTAATTATTATTATTATTATTCGTGCTCTCGATCTGCCCTGAGGACAAGACCGATATTGGTCTTGAAACGTCGGCATATGGCCTACGGTAAGGGACGTGGCGTAATAGCCCGAAGTGTTTTCAATTTTATTAACATCTACCTAAATATATTAATCAAAACCATTACCGGTAAATCCTCGCACACACTTCTCAAGCTTCTTGTATCAACAACTCTTAAATCATACAGTTTAATTAATTACACTGTCGCGTAATTTGAATGAGAAAAACAACATGGTAAAGCTTGCGAACAGCTGATCGGCTGTTATTGTGGTTCAAGGGTAACACTCCCCCTAACCTTTTGAACTTCTTGAACTAAAAGCCACGGATTCATCCAAGGATTCATACTGACGGTCGAACTGGTTTCTAGAGTTTTTTTCATGCACTTACGTACGCCATATTGCCATACTTAACGTGATTCACATGTCAAAACTATGTATTTTAAAAATGGAAATTAACCATCAAAAACGTACTATTTGTAATAAAAAACACTGGAACTTACAGATAAATAATCAAATCATGTGTATGTACTACGTATATAATCAATCTCGCAAAGGAATACACACAAAAAGTGAGTTGAACAGCCGATCAGCTGTTCGCAAGAAATACCAAACGACATTATATCTGTCAAACGCAAGGCAAGACTTCACAGCTGTTTGGGCGGCAGTCATGAGGAAACACTGCTCGCTTCATGACGTAGTTAAGTAGTGTGTACGCATAATTCAAGTAGACAGTAGTTATGATTGGGACAGGTGCGGTGTTGCCAGATTTAGAGGAATGTTGGGCTTCTCGTAATCCACTTGGCAAGTGTTATGAATAGCGATCATTCCATCTTATGTGGTTTACTTGATAGTCTTTTGATTTGTTTTGATGTGAAGTGGAGATTGTGTAAGTGGTGTTACTGCTGAGTAACGAGAGTACCAATAGAATGAGTGATTTATAATGCTTAAAATAATATTCGCTTTTGCTTTAAAATCATCTCAAGAAAAAATTATAGCATTTCAAATTGAATGTCTTATGAATTTTCCAAGCATCAACAATGTTTTATTCAAACAGTCAATTGAATTGACCAGATAATTTCTTTGATAAACAAGTAGTCTATTAGGTATTAAAATTTAGCATTATACACTTGACATTTTCTTAGTTTGACGCTCCCTTCCTTCGCTTTGTGACCACCCCTTACTCCAGTGACAGACCGAGAATCATATCATATTAATTTATTTAATATTATCTTACTTATAATCAGTTATATTTGTTATGCTGGGCGCTGGGCACATAACTAAGAGGTGGAACTTCAAAATGTTAACCTAAAAATATCTGCACCCTAATCAAATGGTAATTAAATACTCTAGGAAATTATGTTCATTTTATTTCCTATCTTTCAGAACTGTCCAACGACTTTATCTGTTCAGTCTATAGGAATTTCTTTTAACAATTAATTATTCTTTAAATCGTTGCAAGAATATTTCTTCACTTCTCTGGCCCTCAAGTGTGTTGAGATTAAATTACTAATCGAAAGAAAATAAATCGCATCTCAAGATATGAAAAAAAACGTCGGAACTTCGATTGTGAAACCGGAGAGTTTAATCCGCTCAGACGTACGGGAACCATCGGGTGAGACATTCTAAATGTGGACACGTCATCGTGTAAGGTCGGCTCGAGTCGGGTGGACGTTAAACGGAAGTCAGATGAATCGGTCCAGTTGTTCGCGAGTCAAACTGTCGGGAGACGTTACCATGGTTACAGAAAACAACGTATAGGTTTCTTGCAAGTGACGTGAAAAACGTGTACTGCTAGAAGTCTCCATGGTTACGTTTTCTCTTATAGCCGCATTCACATAAATGACTATTGATTATTGACTATTGACTAATGACTATTGATTATTGACTACCCAAAGAAAGATATGAACACTACACAACTAAGTTCTTTGACATGTATGATCTGCCACCTAGAACAAATGAATCGAACTGATTGACAAACAACGAGCTGTCAAAATAATAAAATTGCAACATTATGAAGAAAACGAGGTATGGCGATAGTAACTGTTCACCAGTTAAAACGTTTAATGATGGGCTTAACCAAGTTGTGAAGGTTTTGTATGTTTCTTGTTTGTTTTGAAGATTTGTTTTCAAAATAAGAATATTTTATTGTTTGACAGCTTCATAGAAATAATAAATAAATAATATTCGCCGGAAAACGTCAAAAACAAATATACACTTGACAGTAATTGAGTAGTGGTATTGACTTCCGTTGCTCCACATTCATTGGCTGAACGCGAACGTTGTGATTGGTTGTAACTATGACTTCGAGATATTTTCAATTCGTTAGTCAATAGTCAATAATCACAAGTCAAAAGTAAAGTTGTGTGAACGTCAGCACGTATCGCCTATGGTTCAATTCGCTTAGTCAATAATCAACAGTCAATAGTCAATAGTCAGTAGTCACTAGTCATTTATGTGAACGCGGCTTATAAGTCCTTAAACCTCCTCTTAACTCATGCTCCCCTGTTCCCTAGGTTGTCGATTGCCCGTGGTGGCGCGAATGCTAGACGAGTATGATACAGCGGCCTAACCTCCTCTAATCTCATGCTCTCCTGATCCCTATGTCGTCGACTACCCATGGTGGCGAGAATACCACTTCTCTCTTCACCTACAACTGGGAGACGAGTATGATACAGCGGCCTAACCTCCTCTAATCTCATCCTCTCCTGTTCCCTAGGTCTCCGCCAATCACAGAACAGCATCTGCATGAAGCGATACAGCGACCTAACCTCCTCTAATCTCATGCTCTCCTGATCCCTAGGTCGTCGACTGCCCATGGTGGCGCGAATGCCCCAAGTCTCCGTCCGCCTGCAACTGGGAGACGAGTCGCAACAGTGACGTCACCCTACCCGACTGCCAATCACAGCACAGCATCTGCATGAAGCGGTACAGCGGCCGTTGCGAGTGGACGCAGGATCGGCAGTATCGGGATTGTATGAAGACGAGGAGGACGATCAGGGACGAACAACTCGCGAGGGAACCCTGATCGACTCGTCAAGCTTCAGTGCTCCGAATTGTGAGGACAATGTTTTGCAGGTGTTGAGGGTACTCACACTATATGATCATAGTATAAGAATCCATACAGTACCGAAATTAAAGCTATTTTCTTGCTGCAAACATGCGCACGCAGGTCCTATACCTATGGGTGTAGAAGAAGAGCGGATAAAGTAGTACACTACATCAACTAGCGGTAGATACTATTAAAGAATGGCCACACAATCACCGCTACGTTGCGCTAGTGTCGCCGTGCGCAACTTGTTCGATGGAGCTGCTTTAGGAGTTTCGGTACTCATGGATTCTTTCCCTGTGCTAGAAGTATAGATGCTGTTTGTAGCATCACATGACAGCTGGTAGCAATACCTGTAAATTTGCATCTTTTTGAAGACAGAACGTAAACGTATCATCAATAATGTTCTGTTTCACTTAGATGTAACGTTTTATAGTTTTCCCAACGTTACAAGTCTCATGCTTTCGAAGTAGATAACTGTTACTACCAACTTAATTTTCTACTTCTTCATTTCTACAGTCTAATTGAAATAGGTTAATTGTGGATGATTTACGACTTTGGGTTGGTAACTCAAAATTCCTAACCCAGCGGCTATGACTAATGAGGCTTGTGCATTCTACTAAGCTGAAGACGGTCTTTACGAATGTATGAAAGAGCTCCTGGAATCTGTGACGAAACAGCGTGCATGTAGATTGTAGATGATAACAGGTCGCTGTCGTCGATGGTGTTTGGAGCCTACAGGGTTGGTGTAGTCGCTTTAAATTAATGTCCCTCACTGAAAATCAGTCTTGTTACTGAGTTGGTGGACTATAAATGTGAATTTATTTATTTATGAGACTAGTTACGTTGGAAGAACATTTACAGTGACGCCTCTAAACTCGGTCCCTATCCAAGATACACGCCGGTAAAGAAGACTCCTCCAAGGGCGGATTATTTCCCGCTCACTGTGCAAGGTTGTAAACGTCAAGCTTGTCACCAGGAAGGATGCACAGTTTAAAAAAAAAAGTGACCACCAATAATATCTATTCAAATAAGAAAAACACCCACTTGACAATAGGAAGACGGGGCTCAGGATTCTGTCCCTTTTCTAAGGGTCGACCATAATTATCTCTTGCTTCGACGGTCCATGTGGTTTGGAGCTGTCTTTACTATATTAGAAGCTAAGTGGTTTGCCAAATAAAGGGGATGATTGACAGCATAAGTCTCCAACAATAAGAAACAGTTCCTTTTAGTTCTCATTTTGCCGGCGTGTATCTTGAATTGGGACCGAGAATAGTGTGTTATGTTGGTATTACGTCACTATGTCAGCCAATCAGAGAAGATAGTGTGGAGACCTTATATATACCACCTTGTGTACAATAGACTATAAGTTGTGTTAATATATGTACTAGAGTATACGTTGTCACGAGATTTGAAGAGTTGTTGTCAAAATTGAAGTATTATCGTGGGTACAGTTATGGTCATTCAATGTACAACACAATTATTTTTGTAGCTAAGTGTTTCTCGTATGTTTAAGCGTTTAGAATGTTTCGATGCGATGGGAAAGAGAGGATGTTGTGACGTCGTTGAAATATTATGAAACCTTACGGAAATTAATAGTGATTGGAGTATTTTATCGAAATCCGTTCGGATTTTTTAACTAATTGGGTTTAATGTTGTTTTGGATTTTATTTGATATTTGGGTTTGCCGTCTCGGATATCACTACTCTAATAAGATTAAGGGCGAAATGCACAGTCAAGTTAAGTATGTGATTTGTTATGGTTGCTATCGAGTTTGTTCTTATGAAAAATAGCATCTAATAAAACAATTCCATAGCAGCAAATCCTGTACTTGGCACTTGACTCTCCATACAGCCCTAAGCTGTGTGTCCATTTCCACTCCGTCTATATTATTAAGCGAGCGTTTCCACGAGACTCTTATGGCACTTCGTTCTGTTCTTTTTTTTTTTTATGTCCGTCGATAGCGGTCGAACAGAAAGTCCGATCAACTTGAAATTTGAACCATCCACAAGCCTCGATGTGGATTGAAGGTGTATAGTTTTGAGGCAAAATCGTTCGAAAAGTTACAAAGTTACACCATAGTTACTGCAAAATAATTTTCTGAAACAAAATGGCGGCAAAATGTGAGATAGCCATATTTTTTTAAAGCTTTTTCCAATCACGAATATGTTCATGTAATGGCGATTTGATAAATATTGGCAAAGTTACACAAAAGTTACACGAAAATATATTTCTGAAACACAGTAACAGCAAAATGTCAGGTGGCTATCTTATAGTAAATTTTTGTCCGGTTACGAATATACTAATCTAAACGCGATCCGATACCTATTATGGGCAGAGATTACATTTCTATTGATGTCAATAACTGTTAGTAACGGTGGCGGACCGCGGCGAAAACATGACAGCGAAAATTCTTAGCAACGCACATTGCACTGCATACAACAATGTCGGGAAGTATAATAGCTATGGAAATTAGACAAATATTTGCAATGAGCCTTCTTCAATTGTTGTTAATTGTTGTTTGTATTAGCATTGAAATCTTTACGCCAGAAAGTTCGTAGATATTGACGCGCTCGCTTATCAACGCGTCAAACAGAGCGTTTTCCTAGTGTTATACATGAACCACATTTTAAATGAAATTAAAAATTTGAGTTATTTCTTCACACATACACACAAACATAAATTTAAATTTATCACTTTCGTCACAGCACACACACCATAAGACTGTTCTACGTGGCTATGCGTGCCACATTTTGCCAAACCCTCCCACGCGTCCGTCATAACAGAAACTTTGATGCCCCCCCTCCCCCCCCTCCCCCCTCCACAGCAACCACTAACAAGCCGTTCTGCTCTGCATCGCACTGTTCATAGCTGCCAGAACATACACACACTCACACGCGCACTTTCATTAATTTAGTGTGTGTGCCGAAAAGTTTTGCACTTCATCACAGACCATTTAATGAAACCGGTGCTAACTAGAACATTAAATCAACAGAAATAATTATCACGAAAAAAGTAAATGCGATCTCTTTAAAAAACATTCAAGGAATATTCGAGATGTTTTTGTATTTATAGAGATGTTTGTTCAGGTTGGAGGTTAATGCAGATGTGTCCATGCCCCCTCCACCTAAATCACCCCTCCCCCTTCACCCCTCTTAATACTCCTTTGCTAATTGTATTACTGTTAAGGCGAAAGGGTAGTCTCGTTATAAAAATCCCGTAAAGTAACTGCCGTTTTTTTTTTTTTAGTAATAACTTGGGAACGCTAGAAATTATTGAAAATAGTGATAAGTGCCCGAAATGGGGTTTCGAAGAATTAAAAGTTTTGAATTGAAAAAGTGTAATACATTTTTTTGGATGGAAACCGGGTAATTCGTCACTTGTTCCAATTATATTATATAAGCAATAACAATTATAATCGTAACGATTTAAATATGTTATTCTTTCGTCTCATACGAAACCATAATTAGGATATTTATCACTTTTTTGATATTGTGTAGCGATAAAAAAATATTACTGTGATGCGGTTATTACCGTGAGACTACCCTTTGCCCTTAATGTGGCCACGCATTTCGTAAATAACCTAAAAGAACGTTGAGATATTAAGGTTTATTACAAATTGAAATGGGAAGTGTTCACAAAAGGAAGAATATATCTATATTATATTATTTTATCTAAACGGTAAAAACTTTCATCAAAAATCTAATAAATGTGGTATCACAACAATAATGAGGAGGATTAATTTCAATGACGTCACAAATTAATGTAGTTTATTGTACGGTTTGAGTGTACGGTTTAGTTTATTGTTCATATATAGTTTTTGATTAGAGAAAGAAAATGATGTATATATAATCAACAGTAATCTTCATGTAAGTGCCATTAAATGACAATCAACTTGTATTGTATTTTTCGACAAAAAATCAATATTCAAACATAGATTTTGAAGTTAATAAATTATTTATTGAAGTTATTGACTTCGTAACGATAACTAAATAAGAAAAATGATGTATTTTTTTGTAAAAAAAAAAGAAGAAGAAAGAAAAAAACAGTAAAACAAACCATGTAGTGCCATTAAATGGAAATTAACTTTATTGTATTTTTCGACAAAAATTAATATCCAAACAAAGATTTCGAAGTAACAAAATTATTTATTGAAGGTATCGTTTTACTTCGTTACGATAACGCAAAATCAGATCAATGATGTTTTTTTTTTTTTTTGTAAAAAAGGGAGGAAAACAGAAAAACAAGCTATCCAAAAATGTATGTTTATTTTATTGGCAACTAAGAAGTCGACTGGGTTCGACAAAAAGATGTTAGGGCAAGGTTTTTCAGGTATGTTAGGAGGTCATTAAACATATTTTGACATTTTAAGAAATCTTCATGTTCTGCCTTAGTATAGACGTTGAAAATATATAAAGAAAATAAGAGCCCTATTTTTTTCAATATTACAACATTGTAAGTTTTAAACTCTTCGCTGTTTAAATCCAAAAATGTCTAAGACAAGATCATTTTTACAAATTGTTTTTATTTCTATCCTGATGTTTTTGGAAATACGGTTGCCTTTAGATAGCTCTCGATTTGTGTTTCTATAAGAAATGAGCAAGATTTAAATTTGGCGCCGTCACTGGAAAAAATTCAACCAAATTTCAAAAAATGTTGTATCTATTTCTTTCTTTCCATGGTACGGTAGCTCGGTATTAAATAAGCAATTATACATGTACATTATATTATATTCTATGTTCAATGTTGTACAACTGTAAGTTTTTAGTTCGTGTAATGTTTATTTCATGTGTAGATATCATAGTTTGTTGTGACGGACAAACCGTGGGTTAAGATGGGTTCACACAATTTCCTAAGCATTATGGTCAGAAGTTGAAGTTCAGGAAATGTGCACCAGCGTTCACACGAAATTTCAGATAGTGACAAGGCTAAAGACTAAAGCTATTAACTTTACCCCCGCGCGAAGAGTGTGGTAGACTGTGTCATTCCATCAACAATTCTACTAGGTTTCACTTGTTTTTTAGATTTTTCAGCTGATTTTTATTTTAATTACATTAAACTTAATAATAATTAAGTTTTAAGTGCTTAAGTATGTCTATAAATCAAAATTACTGTAAATAACGTATTAGGCATCTAAGATTTGGAGTACCTAACTGAAGCTGAGCTAGATGTAATAGGTAAACTGAACGACATCGCTCACAGCGCACTTTACCTGTCATGCGGTCTCCTATAAGAAAAAGTTCCTTTTAGTTCGCATTTTGCGGCATGTATTTTGAAATGAGACGAACTGTAGATGTTAATGCGAGAGCCTGGCTACTGTTGTCGCTGTATTTTTTCATTCCGTGACCACAAAAGGAGTCATTGAGGTTATTAAAGATTCTCTGAAGCGAACCATATCGACGGTTGCTATTGAAACACTGGCCAAGGAAACAAAACTCATCTCTTTATATAAAAAAAAGAACCTTTTGATAAAAAAAAAAATGTTCTTTGAAATTATTATTTAGAAGGGATTATTTTCTTTCCCGTTTCAATTTCTCTATAGAAGTGAGTTTTTATTCCATGTTAAAATCAAAATTGGAAAACCTCAAAGTCGAGGAAATAAGCTATCGATATTATTATTTGAATATTTCTAGTAAGAGAGATTCAGTTCAGGACTCACTTTACATTTCCCGAGGAAACACATTTATCTTCTCATCTCGGAGCGCATTCAGAAAGTAATGAAGCTACCTTAACAATACTGTCCACTCTTCGCATATATACATTATTAGGTAACAAACATATTATGAGATATAAAAATAATTAGGCTATATCCATTAAAAATTTAAATAAGTAAATAAGTTCAAATTTTGATCCTTCTTATTTATGAGAGCTCTGTCAAATATTTTACATGTTTCTGTTATGTAAACGTAGACCTCGAGGTAGAAAATGTCCGTTAGTAACGCTCGGTTAAGGTGTAAGAGAGTTGAAATATAGAATTTTACATGTTATCATTCACAATGTCTCAGAATTAATAATAGTAAAACTAAAATAGTTGACTAGATTCAACTTTCTTAGTAACAACCAATCATCATCACTCATATGTCACAAACTGTTAAAACTTAAACACTAATCGTTATAGTCTAAGCAAAGTCTTAGTAAATCGTTGTGCACGCTGCTTAATACTTCACATTTGTCCCGATTGCGTTTGTTCGATTGCGATAGACCGGGTAACGATCTTAACATAAGTTATGCTCGCAGCCACCCGATTGTGGGTGTCTCCACGCTCCAATAACAACATCAACGACTAGAGCAAATGCTTAAGGGGTTGTGGACTCACCATTTCGCGATAGTTCGGGTAGAAAGTCTGATCGATGAGAGGAAAGTTGTCTCGCCCCAAACGTCTCTGAATCTGCAGCAGATGTGCAAACACCCACGGTTTGTCCTGCAACCAACAAACAAACACAATAGTTACTAGTTAGCTCTTTCTGAGACCCTGATCCACCGAGACCACAATAGTTAACTCTTTCTGAGACCCTGGTCAACCGCAACCACAATAATTAACTTTTCTGAGACCCTGATCCACCGCAACCCCAATAGGTAGCTCTTTCTGAGCTCCTGGTCCACTGCAACCACAATAGTTAGCTCTCTCTGAGCTCCTGATCCACCGCAATCACAATAGTTAGCTCTTTCTAAGCTCCTGATACACCGCAAACACCCACGGTTTGTCCTGCAACCAATAAACCAACAAACGTAATAGTTAGCTCTTTCTGAGCTCCTGATCCACCGTCATTTAGAAGACCTTGGATTTATCTGTGTCGTCCATGTTTAATTATTATTGAATCTCATGTACCTTATTGGTTTCAAGATTGTTACCTGTAATAAACACCTTGAAACTACCTTGTCTCTGTTTTGTCTTCTGTCCGAAGGAATCTTTCCCATGCTGACGTCATAGATCACTGAGTTATTGGCCAATCAGCGATCTGTATTTAATCGCTGGCCACTAATCACTCGGCTATGACGAAAGTACCGGTAAGGTTGATTCGGAATTGCTTTCCGTATGTCTATACCTGATCGAAAATTCCGTTACCGACTCCTCAACAATTTAAAAAATACAGTGATACCACAGTATAGGAATGCATACAGTACTGAAAGTCAAGCAGTTTTTACGCTGCGACCACATGAGCGCACAGGTTCTATACCTATGGGCTGTGGGTGTAGAAGCTGACGCGATATAGTATACTAGTCCCAACGGAAGTATTCTCAGGTCATTGTCTACTGCCCCTTTCAACCGCGCCAATTGAAAGAAAATCAACAGATACCTGGCGTTCTTTCACACATTCGTGAATGCACGGTTCGGCTTAGTCGAGTGCACACGCGGTTTGGCCACACCCACCGTTACAGGTAACCAACGGAAGGCCTTAAATATCCCCAATGGTTATGTTTAGATTAGATGGTAGGAATTAGAGAAGTAGAAAATTAAGTTGTCACCTTGGACTCGGCTGTGTCGTAAGCATTAGAATACTTTCGTTGGGGCAACTATACTAAAACTTGAGATAGATTTAGTAAAGAACGTATGTCAGCCACATGACCGCTTCGCCGCGCTAGTGTCGCAGGCAAGCAGTCGTGCAATAGTACTTGTTTAATGGGCCGACTATAGAAGTTTTGGTACTGATGGATTCTTATACTGTGTTAATATCATGTACTGTAAGAGTAATGCAATAATCTGGATATTTACGATACTGAATTTATGTTAAGGATGGTCCACACAGATTTTTAAGACATAAGATTTAAGGTTTAACGCGTAGTCGTAAAGTTGGATCATAGGAAACACGTACTGGCGTCCACACAAAGTTTTAGTTTTAAGACGTTGTTTTCATCGTTGTTTTTAAAACAACGTCTTAAAACCTTATGCATTTTGTCTTAAAAATCTGTGTGGACCAGCCTTTAAGAAAATTAATCTAAGTAAATACACTTCTTTCGACGTATATGATTGATTTTTCTTGATACAAACAGTACTACCTACCCAGTTTTATTGGCATTAAAATCACTCAAAGCGTAAACATCGTTATTTATTTATGTATTTATTTAATGTATATTCTATTCAGTTATAAAAGCAGATAAAATTCACACTCTTCAATTAATAATTCAGCAGCATAGTTGCCTTTCTCAGACGCAATATTACCCATGTAGGTATGTATGTTCTATAGTGATTATATTACATTTACGGTTGACATCTTTGGCTTCATTAATATATTTATTTGCAATGATGCACTTCGAAGATTACCTACTGTACAACTACCAAATTAATGAGAACATTAAAAAAAATACAAATAAATAATTACAAATGAAAACATTTATTTAAAAAAAAAAGATAATCTTGACACTTAAAAGCGTTCGGAAGTAGTTTTGACGTTTTTAGTCAACTAATTTATCTTAAACAGATAATAGGATTATTATGAAAATGTACTTACTTGCAGAGGGGTGTCATATCTACGCATGGTATTAAGTACATTTTTGACAAGCCTGCTCAAAAATAATATACTCGCGTTTGAATTATGCAAATAGATTACCTTCGTCGAAATAATACGGAGAATCTGTTTAGAAATGGGTACATAATTTTTAAATAAATTGGTGACAAATGTACTTAATACCATAGTAAATATTTATAATAATCCTACTCTTAGTTTAAAAGCAATTGGTTGACGGCCAATACATCTGTAAAACTCCTACTGCCGAACGATCACTCTGTCATCTAGCAAGATTGTAGACACACATACAGCAAGCTTACCTGGAAGTTGTAGATCGCATGCAGAGTGTTGAGCGCCGGCACCCCGCCGTACTTGAATCCTAGCAACAAGTTCTTGTTGTCTTCGCCGGCGTCCCGAAGGTTTTGACGAACTAGCACGAAGTCAGGTCGGAAAGATCTGACCACCTATAACATACACAAGACGCCATCTTTAAACACTTGTCATTCGCAACACACCCATTGGTCGGAAGGATCTGACCACCTTTAACATATACACGACGCCATCTTTAAACACTTGTCATTCGCTACACACCCATTGGTCGGAAGGATCTGACATACAAGACGCCATCTTTAAACACTTGTCATTCGCTACACACCCATTGGTCGGAAGGATCTGACCACCTGTAATACAAGACGCCATCTTTAAACACTTGTCATTCGCTGCACACCCATTGGTAGGAAGGATCTGACCACCTGTCCCACAAGACGCCATCTTTAAACACTTGTCATTCCCTACACACCCATTGGTAGGAAGGATCTGACCACCTGTCCCACAAGACGCCATCTTTAAACACTGGTCATTCGCTGCACACCCATTGGTAGGAAGGATCTGACCACCTGTCCCACAAGACGCCATCTTTAAACACTGGTCATTCGCTATACACCCATTGGTAGGAAGGATCTGACCACCTGTCCCACAAGACGCCATCTTTAAACACTTGTCATTCGCTGCACACCCATTGGTAGGAAGGATCTGACCACCTGTCCCACAAGACGCCATCTTTAAACACTTGTCATTCCCTACACACCCATTGGTAGGAAGGATCTGACCACCTGTCCCACAAGACGCCATCTTTAAACACTGGTCATTCGCTGCACACCCATTGGTCCGAAGGATCTGACCACCTGTACGCAAGACGCCATCTTTAAACACTTGTCATTCGCTACACACCCATTGGTAGGAAGGATCTGACAGCCTGTAACACAAGACACTATCTTTAAACACTTGTCATTCGCTACACACCCATTGGTAGGAAGATCTGACTACCTGTAATACAAGACGCCATCTTTAAACACTTGTCATTAGCTTCACACCCATTGGTAGGAAGGATCTGACCACCTGTAACACAAGACGCCATCTTCAAACACTTGTCATTCGCAACACACTCATTGGTCGGAAGGATCTGACCAGCTGTCACACAAGACGCCATCTTTAAACACTTGTCATTCGCGAGAGAGCGGTAGGCCTACTCTCTCTATTGCAACCACACACAATAATTAATGTGTTGTAGAAATATCTTGTAAATGCTGCACATTATTGTATAAATGGCTGTTAATTACGTTCAAATTACCATCAAGTCTCACTGAAGAAATTGTTCTGGCCGTATTACGATGGTCTATTTCAATCTTTAGACACCACTTGTATTCTTAGTTTTGTTAAGTTTATATTATATTAAGTGTAAATTGTTTCTATTTTCGTTTTATTATAAATTGTATGTTATTCTGTGTCTTACGGCAACAGCTATGGCTGCAGAGACCAATAAAGATTGTTATTATTATTAACAACCAATATCCAGTTTGGTTCTTACCAAATACCGGATTAAATAGGTTTTAACTATATAAATTAATCTTGACAGTTATTATTTTGGAAGCCAATTGAAGAACCAATAATTAATTGGTTTCTGTAATTAATGGCTACGGTAATGATTGCAATATTTGTAATTTGTAAATGCAGATTTTAGATCTTGATTATGTTGACGACTGTTGTAATAATATTTTGATCGTTTTTGAGATATTACTTAAAACAAACTTTGATTTTGTGGGCTTTTAGGTTAGGCCTCAACAACGATACACTGAAATATACCTGGCCAAGATGGCGGAGAGTGAAAACCGTGGTGAGGATTACAAGAGTCTAAAAGAATTAAATGTGCAAGAATTACGTAATGAATTAGAAAAGAGGGGGGAAGAAAAGTGTGGCAATAAGAGTGTGTTGATTGAACGTTTGAAGACTATTCTTACCGCAGACGGGGAAGACTCAGATAAGTACATGTTTGAAGTGAGGCGAGGAGGACTAGGCCTAGGCCTAGGCCTAGATCTAGGCCCGTCCGAATGTAAGAAGTGTGTAGCATGGGAAAAAGTGATAAAAGCTAGTCAAGGGGAAATAGAAATGGCAAGGAAATTGGTTCATGAAATGGAGAAAAGATTGATAATGGAGGAAGAGAAAAGCAATGGATTAATCCTCGAGTTGGAAGAGTTAAAAAATAACATCAAAGAAAACTGTTCGTCCGAGCGTAGAGGAAGTTTCAAAATCGTCCGCGAGGCAGCAGAAGTGGACGGGGAGGTCGAGGGCGTGTCAAGTAATTGTATGGAGCCGAGCAGTTCAGCGGTCGTGACACAGGTGACGCCACCTGTACCAACACAAGTACCAATACCAGTATCAACATGGTCGAGTGATTCAACCCCCGTGACCAAAGATAGTAAGATATACCCTGTCGGGCCCGTGACAGAGAGGACGACACCTGTGGCGTGCAGACAACATGAACAGCGGATGACAAGCTCCCTAGCTGATAGGCTTACATTGCAGTGTCAAGCCGAACCTTCGACACTACCACCAGAAACAACAGAGCAGATGAGTAAATCAGATATTAGGCCTAGGCCTACATACAGGGACATGCTTAAGTCAAATGCGAAAAAAAATACGAGTAAAGACAACAATAAAGATACATCAATTTCAATTACTATAATCCCTAAAGGAGGAAGCCAAGGAGGAAGTCAGAGTAAAATAAATTTGTCAGAGGCTGTAATGAAGAAAATTCAACCAGATTGCATTGGTGTCGGTATATCTGAGATTAAAAATACTTATAATGGAGGTTTAAAAATTTTATAAGCAAATGCTCAAGAATTAGTTATCATAAAAAATAAAATAGAAGAAGAATTAGGAAATGACGTGGAAATTGTAAAATATACAGACCTGGTCAAAGAAAAAAATCCAAAATTGTTGGTGTTTGGAGTAGAAGAAGAAGATAACTACACGATAGTAAACAAGATAATTAAACAAAACAAACTTGATCCCTCAGATAAAAATTTTCTGTTGAAAGTAAACTCAAGAAAACAAACTACGTCATATAATCAAAAGAAGTTGTTGAACATTGTGGTAGAAGTCGACCCAAAGACGCGTATGTTGTTAACGGAGAATGGAGCTGTCTATTGTGGTTGGATGAAATGTACGTTTATAGATTATGTGTTTATTGTAAGATGCTATAAATGCAACATGCATGGTCACATTGCTAGGGAATGTAATAACAATGAGAGTTGTGCATTTTGTGCAGGAAACCATCAATATAATGACTGTATGTCAGACTACAAAGTTTGTTCAAACTGCGTCCGAGCTAACAGCAAATTTAATACAAAGTTAAATACTGATCATGAGGCGACGTCTAAGGAATGTATATGTTACCAAAATATAGTAGACAGAGCTTTCAATAAAGTCAACTATACTGTATCGGATAAGTAGCAATTACTGGCATCCAGTGGGAAAAGAGTAGGAAACAGAAATGCTTTTATGTATTACATGAATAGTCAAAGTTTAGTAAAACACAGAGATGAGTTAGCTAACTTACTACAGATAAAGAAGCCTATAATCCTTTGCTTATCTGAAACTCGTGTAACTACTGATATTTTAAGTCCAGAAACAGATATTGAAGGATATACAAGTGTGCATTGCTATTCCAGTACTAGGAGGACAGGAGGAGTGTCAATTTATATAGATACAGACATAAAGTTTAAAGTAATAGACAAAGAAATTACAGAGCCTAATTATTGGTGTTTAGTTATCAAATTGATAAGCAAACAGTTAGATTTAAAAAATGTGTACATAATTGTAATTTACCATTCACCCAGTTCATCTCATGATGAATTCTTAGACTCTTTTGAAATTTTGTGTGAAAAATACCATTTGTTAAAAGGAAACATTATAATAACTGGTGATTTCAATATAAATATGTTAAAAGATACTAATCACGCCAGAAGACTTAATCAAATAATTAAATTATATGCCATGAAACAATGTGTTAATAGCCCTACAAGAATATGTGAAACTAGTAGCACGATGATAGATTTAGTTATAACGACAGACCATGGCCTTGATGTTCATGTGGTTTCCCAGCCAACAATTACGGACCATGAATTGATTCAGATTAATTTAACTAACCATACGAATGATGTGCAGGGAAAGCATACTATTAGAAAAAGGGATTATGACAAGTGTAGGGATCAGCTGAATATGTATCTAATAGATCGAGATTGGTTATTTAACTCTGATGATGTAAATAGTGTAGCTAATAATTTTGTTCAAAATATTGTTACAGGTCTTGACCTAATTGCCCCTGCTAAAAATAGAGTGGTCACTACTCAAAGTTTGAAATACCCTTGGTTCAATAACATAGTAAGAGAAGTGCAAAAAGAAAGGGATTATAATTATGAGCGGGCAAAATTAACTGGTAATATACAAGACTGGGCACATTATAAGATAGTTAGAAATAAGTTTACTGCTACACTTCGAGCAGAAAAATCAAAATACTATAAGAAGAGTATAGATAACTCTGTAAATAATCCTAAAGAGATGTGGAAAACACTAAAAACCTTGATAAAAGGAAAAAATATTAATACTTGGAATGCTGAGACATGTGATAAAATTATATTTAGTAAGAATGGTGGTTATACAGACAATAATGTAGCTACTAACTTCAATAATTTCTTTGTAAATAGTATAAGTGAGATAGTAAATGATATAGGTGGAGCTAATATTGATGATTTTGATGTAAATAAGATGCCTCAGGAGCCCACTTGCTCATTGAAGCAATTTGATCCAATTAATTTAAAACAGTTGAAAGAAATTGTAATGAATCTTAAACCTAAAAAGGGAACAGAAGAAGGTATATCTGTGGATGTTTTAAAAGAATCATTTTGCACAGTTGGATATGGATTACTTCATGTTATAAATACCTCGCTTCAATGTGGAATAATCCCTGATAGATGGAAATCATCCACTGTCATACCTATCCCGAAAGTGGTGGCGACAGTTAAGTGCAATGAATTTCGACCTATTAATTGCTTACCTATTTATGAAAAAATTCTGGAGAAAGTTGTACATACTCAATTGTTACATTACTTTGAAAACAACAATTTGTTTTATGCCAATCAATCGGGCTTTAGGAGCAACCATTCATGTGAGACTTCATTACAACTCGCTATAAACAAATGGATGTATGATAAAGATAATGGTCTTTCAACTGTTGTAGTGTTCTTAGACTTTAAAAGGGCATTTGAAACTATTAATAGAGACATTTTGTTACAAAAATTGAAACGCTATGGCATAAAAGATTCTGTATATGATTGGTTTGTCAGTTATTTAGAAAACAGAAGTCAGCATACAGTTGTTGGTGAGATTTCATCAGATGAAAAGGAAAATTTGTTTGGGGTACCTCAGGGTTCAGTTCTCGGACCTTTACTTTTTATAATATATATTAATGATATGTACACTAGTGTAGAATTAATATTTCTTAATTTGTTTGCTGATGATACCCTTATTTCTTACTCTGCAAAAGATATTCTCAATGTCATTCAAATTATAAATAGAAACTTAATGAGACTGTATAAATGGTTGTTAGTTAATAAGCTTAAACTTAATACAATGAAATCAAAATGTATGATAATACTAGGAAACAGCAAAAGTGTGATATTACGAGCAGAAACAGAGCATTTAATCAGTATTTATCCTATATTGATTAATGAAGAACAAATAGAATTAGTATACGAAATTAAATATCTAGGATGCATTATTGACGACAAGTTGTCTTTCATGAGTCATGCTAACTATATGATAAATAAAATTAGTAAGAAAATTGGATTTATGTCTAGAATAAGTGAACATTTATCAAGTTGGTCATTGAAATTAATTTATAATACAATAATCTGTCCACATTTTGAATATTGTAGTAGCATAATGTTAAGCTTAAATGAGAGAGAAATGAATGCATTGCAATGTTTGCAGAATAAAGCAATGAGAGTAATATTGAAATGTAATAAGTACACAAGTATAAAGATTATGTTGAGAACATTGAATTGGATGAGTGTAAGACAGAAGATTCATTACAATGCACTAGTATTTATATTTAAATTAAAGAATGACTATTTGCCAGCATATTTTAATGAGTTTAGATCATACAATAATAATGTACATAATCATATAACAAGGTCAATTAATAATTTCAATGTAAAACATTTAAATAAAACTGCAACACAAAAGTCCATATTTTATGCTGGATTAAGAATGTTTGACCATCTGCCCGGACATATAAAAAATATTAAAATAAAAAACTTTCCAAAATTTAAATCAGAAGCAAAAAAATATGTATTTGAACATCAATTGTACAATTAAAAATATTTTATGGTAAATATAATTTGTAAGTATACTGTATATTAATTGATAGTAATAATAAGATAGTAGTGTAACTGTGTAAATGTATGTATGTATGACAATAATAGCTGGTGAAGCTAAATAAACACAATCTTATCTTATCTTATCTTATCAACAGATGACCCCTTCATAAGAAACCTTCAAGCTAGCAGATGATATAAAATTAAGTCCCTCACTGCAAATCAGTTTAGTAACTGAGTGGGTAGGTAGACTCCAAATGTGAATTTCTTTATTTATTTTTATTTATTTAAACCAACAAACAGCAAAAATAGAGGAAAAAGATAGAGGAAATACAAAAATTGAATTGAAATAGAAAAATTAAAAAAGGAGGTCAAAGTGGTATTGAGAGGTGAAGGCCATATGCGACTAAACTCAATTCAGTTCAGTCGGAAGTAAGTTATTTTCTCAACTTACTTTAAATCCTCATTACCAGATAGAGGTTACGACCAAGGTCGATACGACAATTTTGAACGGCGTTGAAAAACACACGGTTTTTTGACTCCAATACCTCGGACCCCCTCATCAAAATCTCGCTTCCGGCTTCTTATATATCAACTTACACGTTACATTTCAGTCGGCGGCCAGTGGAGACGACATGAAATGTATTTTAAACATTTATCGAGAAATTAGACGTCAAATGTTACAAAAAAATATTCTTAGAATCTACTTTTATCCATACGATCGTAACATTTGATTTATGATGTCATCATTTTGAATGTAACCAATGATGATCTATTTCTGTGTGTGCCAATCAAAATCCAGCGTCTTAAAGCCTCCTAAAAGAGTTTTGGGAAATCTGAATGTTTGGAGAATCGATCCACTGTCATCTAGATGATTTTTATCGCGCAAGGTCCGTAAATCCCCTGACGGGTGCTCGTCGAACTTTGAGGTTTACCGAACCTCTGCCAGGGAATCGACGGACATTGATGTCTGCCAAGGTCCGTCAATCCCCTAGCGGAGGCTCGTCGTACCTTGGATCGTATGATTTGGATTTAGAGATTGATATTTGGGCTTAACGTCTCATATTTTTGCAACTTGGCTAATCGAGACGATGAGAGGTGAAATATAAAAATAAAAAGGATATGAAGATGAAATAGGGGCTGTTTGGAGGAAAGGGGGAAGTAGGAGGGCGGGGAGGGAAGGGAAAGGGGTGGAAAAGGGAGTGGGGAGGATGTGGTCTGCATTTTGTCTGACTTCTCCTCCTCGACCTGTCCGGCTAGGGTGGCCCTACCAGAAGCATACGCTTCCGCCGGCATAGCTCTGGGGATCAGCAAAGCACACAAACCTGCCCACCACGATAAGGTAGCAGTCCCTGGGCAGGATTTGGATTCAGCAGGCTCGCTCCAACAAAATACGCGGGAAATGAAATGCCATTTAATTTGAACTGAAACGTTTACTTTTTCATTTTTCATTCGAACGGTGAGCGGGAAATATGAATGAATGAATGTGAATGTGAATGAATGAATGAATGGATGAATGAATGAATGAGTGAATGAATGGATGAATGAATGAATGAAAATGTTGGTATGCCGGTTATGTTACGCCACAGTTGGCGTCGTACTCTCTGGAGTTTAATAAAAGCATTAAAAAAAATATGAATATACCCTACTTTGTTACGCGAATTCTGTCAGACCATCGCTGACACCGCAGACCTATCACGAATATGTAAATAACAAAGAACACAATAGGGATTAGGACAATTCACTAGGTAGGCTAGGCTACGATCCAACACAGACTAGGCTTAGGCCTATATCAAATAGAAACGACTAGTCTGGCAGTAGGGCTTACTTAGATATACTTAGCTAGTTGTGACGAATCAATCTATAGGCCAGCATACTTCTTCACACAAAACATGAAAGTATTATGCGTTTCAGCTGTGAGTCGTTCCTTCATATTACAGGCATTGGGCTACACAAATGATTAAGTAATGCTTCAAAATCTTCTAATAATGTAATTAATGACTGATTTTTGTTAGCAGTGTTGTAGAGAAAATATGACATTTTCAGCAATTCAGTCCATTGTGATGTCCTGTTTGAGTTAATTTCGACGTCGGGCTAAAGTTGTGGACATCAGGAATGTCATAATGAAATCAAAACAGATGGTAAGAACAGGGGTTGTACCTTGGTGCCGTTCCTGAATACCGCCATGCTGACGGTGACTCCCGCCTCAGCGCTGGCGACCAACGTCAGCTCCTTGAACTCAGCCTGCTCCACCCGGATGTCGTAGTCGCCATGGAGACGCTTGCCCCGGAAGTACTTGGACCTGCAACCAACACAATACTCGATATAGGCACCGTGTGTTATTAATAATAATGATGGTTCGTAGGAATACCCGTTATAGGGTGCACACCAGCTTTACCTGATGTGCCCCTCCTCAGGTGACTAACTAGGTTATTAGGGTATTTAGATAGCTGGGAAGGAATGTCCGAGGGCTGTTAGTAGGACTCAATCCCAGCAAACGCCTATTCGACTGAGGAAAACCTCGGGAAAAACCTTCAGTCAGGACTGCCGGTGGTCGGAATCAAACCGTCGACCTCCCGAATTACAGTCTCACGTCTTACCGCTGAGCCACGTCTATCGGTAACACTCGATATAGTAGAGTAGTTTTGTGTCCATGTCATAATTATATGTTGTTTAACATCCTCATGCACAAAGCTACTTGCGGACGCAACTATTGACTTGCGTCCGCAAATTGATTAAACCGGATGAACAAAAGGATTTGCCGGCACAAATATGTGCGAACCAAACATCAGTATTTGAAAATCAAAAAGCCACCCGCAGATTGGCTCTCCGACTCTCTCATATATGACGTCAGCACTCACAAGATTGCTGTGGAAGCACTTTAGATACACTTGAAGCGCAAAGCACCTCTCTTTACACCCTGCCTACATTGCATGACGTCACGAGAGTCGCCGAGCGCGCGCTCTTGTAGCGAAACTATGCAACTAACACAGAGAGTTCCTCAATCGACCGCTAGATCGCAGCAGCCGCGCTCCAAGAGTTTTCAGAACACTTTTATTCAAATTAGCTCTCTGCGCGAAATATGTCGACGGGATAAGCGGTTAATGTGGGAACTAATTCTACATTCATATGATAAAGTACCGCATGTGTTTCTGCGGGTCCAGTACGTTAGTTGGGCACTGCGCCAACAGATGGCAGCAGTGTTTTATTTTCTGTGACGTCATAAGAGTTTTCGGATGCATGGCAAGGAAAGGAAACATACTGCACACTATTATTAGTATATACAAACCCAAAGACACTTTCAATGTTTGTATGTATTTAAAAGTGTTCGACTCTTCGTCTAAAAATAGCTACAACAACGTGACAATTACCCCCATCCACCTAGGAACCTCGGGCTAGGTCAGGAGGTGGATGGGTGACCTCTCCTCTGAAACACTAGTAACCGTTGGTTAGAGCGGATTGGAGGGTTCAAAAGCTTGTGTAACAGCGTCGTTCTTCTCGTTAACTGCTCGGCAGTCCAGGTTAGTGGAGGAATCTATATGACTGGTCAAAGTTACACCGTCCTTTCAGATGGGACGTAAAGACGATGGTCCCCTTGGTACTTTTTGACAGGAGTAAGCTACGTGCTGGTATCAGGCTTCCCCTCCTCCCTTCCACATTATCATTCACTAATCATCACTCATCAGGCTAAAGAGGGCATTGTACCCTACACTGGCCTTAATTACAATAAAACAAAATAAATAAAATAAAATACAGTGCTGTGAATCTAGTCAGCAAATAGCTACATCTGTGTGAAGCTAGTGTCCGCGTAGCTTCAGCGTTGTGACTCTAAGGGCCGGTTTTTCAATCAGTTTTGTAATCAGTGATTAGATCAACCAGAGCTATTACCAACTTGAGAATGCTGTGATACTGTTAGTAACCAATTATCAAACGTCTCCTAATTACTCTTATCAAATTGATGGAATTCTTATTCCAGCGACTTTAAATTCGTATGTAAACCACATTGTATAAAATTTCAAATCAGCAATATCATACTATTTATATACAAACTAATAAATAGCTATAATTTATATTGGTCAACATGTGTATTATGATGCAATTGTGTTTTGTTCAGGTAAAAAAACACACCTTTCAACAGTGATTTGAAAGAATTTGGTACAGACAGATCATTGTTGTCTAAACACTGGATGGACCATCAATTTACCAAAGGCTGGTTAGGTACTTCCACGGCCTCTTTTAGGTTGCATAATTTAATATCTTTGTGAGATTGACAAATGACTTCACTCATCTCAAGCAATAATAGCCAACCAGGAAAACATATACATACACTATTTTATTTCCTATTTATCAAACATGCGGGCTTATGAATTCAATAAATTAAAACTGAGTTGTGCTTTTTAAAAATTGTTATCATATAGGCCTACAAAATTAGTTTGAACTAAAAAAAAAAAATCATTTTTAATATGTTTGGGTTGCATCTTCATTTTACATTGACAATGTTGGTAAAAGCCTTGGTTACCCTAACCACTGATTAAAAAACTGATTGAAAAACCGGGCCTAAGCTACTCAATGGTATCCAACAGCTATAGGGCACTAGCAACACCAACAGACAACAATGGAACAAATGAATTGAAGTGATGGACACACAATCAGCTGTCAAAATAATAAAATTGCAACCATAGAAATAAAAACAAGTGTAACAATTGTAACTACTCGTCATTTAAAACTTTTAATGATAGACAACAACTAAGTGAAAGTTTTTGTGTGTAGGCCTATTTGTTTGATTTTTGTGTTGTTTTCCAAAATCAGAAGAAATTGTTTTTTGACAGCTTGTTGTTTGTCCATCGATTCAATTCATTTGTTTCATTGTTGTCTTTTGGTGTTGCTAGTGCCCTATAGTAGGCTAGAACACCAGTCCCCCAACCTTTCATTCAGTAGCGAGCGTGGCAAATTGAAGCCATTTTGAATTGGGCAGTTTACATGCTAATTTGGACCTTTCAGTACTGCTAGCGCTGCGAGCGGTAGAAAGTCGCATTGGAGATTCCCTATCCACCCGTAGTAATTGCCCAATTCAAGATGGCTTCTAATTGACACGCTTGTGGCTGCTAGGTTGCGCATCTAGCCTACTATAGCTGTTGAATATCATTGAAGCTACTACGGTAGCTACAGTGCTGTGAGCCACTGAGCCTAGTGAACGCGTTGCCAGAGTGTTGTGACTCCAAGGTGTGCGAGGGAATCCCATTCAGCCAGGTGACGTCACGCGCGTGCGCAGACGCGGCGTAGTTTATCCTCCCCATTGATTATCTACTAGGGGTAGACGCCCCCCGCACGAGTGCAGTGTGATGCGCTTTCCCTCGAGACGACTGAGCCACGTCGGCGTCACAGACTTGGGACGAGAGGGCACAGGCTTGGGACGAGCACACAGACTTGGGACGAGAGGGCACAGGCTTGGGACGAGGGGGGCACTGGCTTGGGACGAGGACACAGACTTGGGACGAGGAGGGCACATACATGGGACGAGGAGGGCACAGACATGGGACGAGCACAATGGCTAGGGACGAGGAGGACAGTGCCCTCGGACGAGGACACTGACTTGGAACGACACAGACTTAGGATGAGGGCACAGACTTGGGACGAGGACACCGACATGGGAAGAGGAGGACACTGGCTTGGGACGAGCTAGACACAGACGGGATTAAGGCACTGGCTTGGGACGAGGACACAGATATGGGACGAACACACTGACTTAGGACGACACAGACAGGATGAGGGCACAGACTTGGGATCAGGACACGGACTTAGAACGAGGAAACAGACTTGGGATCAGGACACGGACATGAGACGAGGAGGGCACTGGCTTGGGACGAGCACACTGACTTAGAACGAGGACACAGACTTGGGATCAGGACACGGACATGGGACGAGGAAGGCACTGGCTTGGGACGAGCACACTGACTTAGAACGAGGACACAGACTTGGGATCAGGACACGGACATGGGACGAGGAGGGCACTGGCTTGGGACGAGTACACTGACTTAGAACGAGGACACAGACTTGGGACGAGGAGGGCACTGGCTTGGGACGAGCACACAGACTTGGGACGAGCACACATACATGAGACGAGGAGGGCACAGACATGGGACGAGGAAGACACAGATATGGGATAAGGGCACTGACTTGGGGTGAAGGGGACACAACCTTGGGAAGAAGAGGACACAAGCTTGGGACGAGGGCACGGACATGGAATGAGGTGGACACTGGCTTGGGACGAGGACACACAAGTTTGGGATGACGCCACTGGTTTGGGACGAGGAGAGCACAAGCTTGGGACGACGACACTGGTTTGGGACGAGGAGGACACAGACGGGATGAGGGCACTGACTTGGGATTAGTCTTTCAAAGTTGTCGGTTTCTTATAGTTGTCTTAGGCCCGGATGAACAGATTTCCCCCAAATTAGGATATACCCTTATTGCTAAATTATTATAAAAAAAATTTTTTATCTTGAAATTTACACAGATAAAGCAATAAGACTGCATCCCTACATCCCTGCATTCGGGTCTTAATGAAGTTGTGCTATACTAGAAAATATAGTTCTAAAAACATAAACTACCGTTTTTCTATGCTTAACTTATTCAAAGTTGACGATCATAATTTTGTTGATCGAATATAGGTTAGATAGGCGAGACGAGCTTCCAAAGTACTTGTTAGCAAAGAGCTTCGAAACGAACTTCCAAAGTACTTATAAGCGAAGAGCGTCGACGAATTTCCGAAGTACTTGTTAGCAAAGAGCTTCGAGACGAATTTCCAAAGCACTTGTTAGCAAAGAGCTTCTTCCAATCATGTCAAGTGGTACCCGGGGATTCGTCGATCGAGTCTAGAGGAGATAACAGAGTTACACTCTACACACAGTTTAATAGGATCTTTTAGTTCCCGAACAACAACTGGTTGTAGTAGTATTTTCTTGGTGTAATTTTATCCCCCCGCTGCAACCAATGTAACGTTCTGATTGAAAATATGTTACACAAATCAATAGGGAAGGCTCACACATTTTTTTATTTGCTTACTGGTTACCTCAAGTTAAAATAAACAGGAACTAATTGGTTTGTAAACAATAATTTTATATCATACAAATAGTACTGAAATTCCACGCTTTAGCAGATTATTGCTCTCATAAGACTTTAACTGAACCAACGTTTGCCCCCGTAACCAAAGTTTGAGAACAGTTGAATTTGAACCTTACACCATCTGAAACATTGTACCAATGAACTATTAATCACATGACATTAGAGCTTCAAGTATATGGCCGCCATGAGCATTGTGTGAATACGCATTGTGTGAATTGATGTTATAGGTCTCTCAAAGCAAGAAGTAAGATAGTATCAGGACCGTCAACATTTAGTTTTCAACTCAACAAGCTCGAATCACTAACGTTTTCCTCGATTATCTAGTACAATTTGGTTGCGTTAAGTTTTTTGACGGTAACACACAAGAAAACGTGCAAGCAAGTTTCCGTAAAAAAACTTAACACAACCAAATTGTACTAGATAATCGGGAAAAACGTTAGCTACTCAATGGTATCCAACAGCTATAGGGCACTAGCAACACCAACAGACAACAATGGAACAAATGAATTGAAGTGATGGACACACAATCAGCTGTCAAAATAATAAAATTGCAACCATAGAAATAAAAACAAGTGTAACAATTGTAACTACTCGTCATTTAAAACTTTTAATGATAGACAACAACTAAGTGAAAGTTTTTGTGTGTAGGCCTATTTGTTTGATTTTTGTGTTGTTTTCCAAAATCAGAAGAAATTGTTTTTTGACAGCTTGTTGTTTGTCCATCGATTCAATTCATTTGTTTCATTGTTGTCTTTTGGTGTTGCTAGTGCCCTATAGTAGGCTAGAACACCAGTCCCCCAACCTTTCATTCAGTAGCGAGCGTGGCAAATTGAAGCCATTTTGAATTGGGCAGTTTACATGCTAATTTGGACCTTTCAGTACTGCTAGCGCTGCGAGCGGTAGAAAGTCGCATTGGAGATTCCCTATCCACCCGTAGTAATTGCCCAATTCAAGATGGCTTCTAATTGACACGCTTGTGGCTGCTAGGTTGCGCATCTAGCCTACTATAGCTGTTGAATATCATTGAAGCTACTACGGTAGCTACAGTGCTGTGAGCCACTGAGCCTAGTGAACGCGTTGCCAGAGTGTTGTGACTCCAAGGTGTGCGAGGGAATCCCATTCAGCCAGGTGACGTCACGCGCGTGCGCAGACGCGGCGTAGTTTATCCTCCCCATTGATTATCTACTAGGGGTAGACGCCCCCCGCACGAGTGCAGTGTGATGCGCTTTCCCTCGAGACGACTGAGCCACGTCGGCGTCACAGACTTGGGACGAGAGGGCACAGGCTTGGGACGAGCACACAGACTTGGGACGAGAGGGCACAGGCTTGGGACGAGGGGGGCACTGGCTTGGGACGAGGACACAGACTTGGGACGAGGAGGGCACATACATGGGACGAGGAGGGCACAGACATGGGACGAGCACAATGGCTAGGGACGAGGAGGACAGTGCCCTCGGACGAGGACACTGACTTGGAACGACACAGACTTAGGATGAGGGCACAGACTTGGGACGAGGACACCGACATGGGAAGAGGAGGACACTGGCTTGGGACGAGCTAGACACAGACGGGATTAAGGCACTGGCTTGGGACGAGGACACAGATATGGGACGAACACACTGACTTAGGACGACACAGACAGGATGAGGGCACAGACTTGGGATCAGGACACGGACTTAGAACGAGGAAACAGACTTGGGATCAGGACACGGACATGAGACGAGGAGGGCACTGGCTTGGGACGAGCACACTGACTTAGAACGAGGACACAGACTTGGGATCAGGACACGGACATGGGACGAGGAAGGCACTGGCTTGGGACGAGCACACTGACTTAGAACGAGGACACAGACTTGGGATCAGGACACGGACATGGGACGAGGAGGGCACTGGCTTGGGACGAGTACACTGACTTAGAACGAGGACACAGACTTGGGACGAGGAGGGCACTGGCTTGGGACGAGCACACAGACTTGGGACGAGCACACATACATGAGACGAGGAGGGCACAGACATGGGACGAGGAAGACACAGATATGGGATAAGGGCACTGACTTGGGGTGAAGGGGACACAACCTTGGGAAGAAGAGGACACAAGCTTGGGACGAGGGCACGGACATGGAATGAGGTGGACACTGGCTTGGGACGAGGACACACAAGTTTGGGATGACGCCACTGGTTTGGGACGAGGAGAGCACAAGCTTGGGACGACGACACTGGTTTGGGACGAGGAGGACACAGACGGGATGAGGGCACTGACTTGGGATTAGTCTTTCAAAGTTGTCGGTTTCTTATAGTTGTCTTAGGCCCGGATGAACAGATTTCCCCCAAATTAGGATATACCCTTATTGCTAAATTATTATAAAAAAAATTTTTTATCTTGAAATTTACACAGATAAAGCAATAAGACTGCATCCCTACATCCCTGCATTCGGGTCTTAATGAAGTTGTGCTATACTAGAAAATATAGTTCTAAAAACATAAACTACCGTTTTTCTATGCTTAACTTATTCAAAGTTGACGATCATAATTTTGTTGATCGAATATAGGTTAGATAGGCGAGACGAGCTTCCAAAGTACTTGTTAGCAAAGAGCTTCGAAACGAACTTCCAAAGTACTTATAAGCGAAGAGCGTCGACGAATTTCCGAAGTACTTGTTAGCAAAGAGCTTCGAGACGAATTTCCAAAGCACTTGTTAGCAAAGAGCTTCTTCCAATCATGTCAAGTGGTACCCGGGGATTCGTCGATCGAGTCTAGAGGAGATAACAGAGTTACACTCTACACACAGTTTAATAGGATCTTTTAGTTCCCGAACAACAACTGGTTGTAGTAGTATTTTCTTGGTGTAATTTTATCCCCCCGCTGCAACCAATGTAACGTTCTGATTGAAAATATGTTACACAAATCAATAGGGAAGGCTCACACATTTTTTTATTTGCTTACTGGTTACCTCAAGTTAAAATAAACAGGAACTAATTGGTTTGTAAACAATAATTTTATATCATACAAATAGTACTGAAATTCCACGCTTTAGCAGATTATTGCTCTCATAAGACTTTAACTGAACCAACGTTTGCCCCCGTAACCAAAGTTTGAGAACAGTTGAATTTGAACCTTACACCATCTGAAACATTGTACCAATGAACTATTAATCACATGACATTAGAGCTTCAAGTATATGGCCGCCATGAGCATTGTGTGAATACGCATTGTGTGAATTGATGTTATAGGTCTCTCAAAGCAAGAAGTAAGATAGTATCAGGACCGTCAACATTTAGTTTTCAACTCAACAAGCTCGAATCACTAACGTTTTCCTCGATTATCTAGTACAATTTGGTTGCGTTAAGTTTTTTGACGGTAACACACAAGAAAACGTGCAAGCAAGTTTCCGTAAAAAAACTTAACACAACCAAATTGTACTAGATAATCGGGAAAAACGTTAGTGATTCGCACTTGTTAGGTTGGAAACTAATTATGGGCGGTCCTGACTCCCCTGATACTATCTTACTTCTTGATGTGAGAGACCTTTAACAAGGGGGTGGCACTTGAATTGAAGATTACGGTCGACACAAGAAACGCTTAGCTATGTGAGAAGTGCGGTTCAGCAAAGAGATTAATGAGAACGAACCTACTGTTGTAAGGTCTTTGGTTCTCCCCTCGGCCTCTTAGATCGCGCGCCCCCGTAGCTGAGTCACGGCCTGGCGGATACTATGTGAGAAGCGCGGTTTAGCAAAGAGCTTAATAAGAACAAACCTACTGTTGTAAGGTCTTTGGTTCTCCCCTCGGCCTCTTAGATCGCGCGTCCCAGTAGCTGAGTCACGGCCTCGCGGATAATAGCCGACACTCGAGGGATTAGTGGCGCTTAGAGAGGCCGGCTCATACTTTCAAGACGTAGTAGAGGAGTGTATCGTCATTTAACGCCAATGGATAGTCTCGTTTCAGCAATATTACAGTATAAGAATCTATTCTTGGTATGCAATACAGTCATTTTTTGTCTACAACAAAGACTTCGTGTACGGGATGGTGGCCGCTATGTGTAGGACGGGAATATGGCCGCCAACAATGTCAGTGACGTCACGTGAATATAAAGATAACAGTACCCAAACTTTTGTAGCAGCTTTATAGGGTGTATTCACATATTGCGCATGGAGGCCATAATGGAGGCCACAATAAAATGTGATTAGTAGTTCATTGTTACTATGTTTCAGCTGGTGCTTGGTTGAAGTTCAACTGTTCTTCAAGTTTGGTTTGCTATTATTACTGGAAAGCAGCATAAACAAACTATTTTGTCTCGATTACTCTTTTAGTCGCTTACAAAGGCATACAATAATCATTTTCGTACACTTTATCGGGGGATAAAGGTGTTAAACTCTCATTTTTCCCGTAAACAGTATTATTCGTTTTCTATTGACAGCTAAATGAAACTTGAAATAGTACTATAATAGTTGGCCTCCAATATGGCCGATGTGACGTCACGTGAATACTCCCTATTGTACAATTTGCGCACGGCGACACTAGCGCGGCGTAGCGGTTGACATACGTTCTTTACCGTTATAAGAATTATATTCAGTTGTAGTAGTGCACTACTTGATCTGCTCTTCTTTTACATCCACAAGTGCCTTACGCCTATAGGAGAGTCACTCTGGACCAATTCTATCCCGGGCCCAGACGGGTCATGATCGTAACAAACATCTTTGTCCATGACGATGATGATAACTTAATTATGTACCCGATCAACAAGACTGTAGGGTAGAAGAAGCATTACTCAATGAAGCCTAATAATAATGAGCTCTAATAATTGTCTTGTATTGAGTTTTCGACTCTATAAGAGATACTATTATACCTAGTTCATTTCATAGTTCGATAATTTCCAGACAAGTTCGCGTAACATTTTTCTTTATATTTTAGATTTGTTTATGTAACCAATTAAAATCACGATCTTATTTTAATAATGACGAGAGTAAATTTCAGAAAAACATTACAATTCATGATTTTCGTAAAAAAAAAAAAAAAAAAATGTTTCCAGACAGTATAGATGAGCAAAAATGTTTGCAAATGAATTTGTGACGGACGTTATATAGAAAGGTTTATGTAACACAAGTTGACTCAAACATTGGCCCTTCTCATTTGACTAAGTGGCTTTAAAACAAACAATAATAAATAAATAAAGCATTAGCAAAATGGACAGACGAATTGCGAATACGAATAGGATTGTCTAAAACAATTAGCATAGAAGCTTGTTGATGTAATAATTGGAAACCTTGATTGCTTTGACCTTCGCCGTCAGTTACACCCACTACATAAACATACAACCACAACTCCACCACTATACACGAGGAAATAATGACTGACACGATTAGTGATTAATATAAGAACATTTAAAATAGGTGAAGAAGCACTCGATAAATTCAAAGTTGTTCTGAATCGTCCTTGTTGATTCTGGCATTTGTCCGCAGGTGTTCGCACTGTCCAATCACTGATTCATGTGTTTCATATTTGAAATAACGATCTTTGATTGGTTATCGCTCACTCGTCGATGGTGTTTGGAGCCTACAGGGTTGGTTAAGTCACTTTAAATTAAAGTCTCCCACTGAAAATCAGTCTTGTTACTGAGTAAATACACACTTTACTAGTCTCAACAAAAGTATTCGCATGCCGATCTCAGGTCATTGTCTACTGCCCCTTTCAACCGCGCCAATTGAAAGAAAATCAACAGATACCTGGCGTTCTTTCACACATTCGTAAATTCATAGTTCGGCTTAGTCGAGTGCACAGGCGGTTTGGCCACACGCACCATTACAGGTAACCAACGGAAGGTCTTAAATATTCCCAATGGACTTGTTTAGATTAGATGGTAGGAATTAGCGAAATATAGAAAACTAAGTTTTCACCTTGGACTTGGCTGTGTCGTAAGCATCAGAATACTTTCGTTGGGGCAACTTTAACTGTGAATTCATTTTTTTTGTATTTATTTGAACAAAGAAACATTCGTAGAAAAGAGCACTCACTACATTCTCTCTAAAGAACGGCCTATTCCTTTGTGGTGTGTGACAACTTTGTCAGACAGAAAACGGAGGGTAAGTGGAAATGGGTTAAAGTAGATAGTCGGATCGTCTAGCAGGTATTTCTCTTGGTTTAGCTAAAGCTAACCCACGTAATTCCCATCGTACCAGGCGACCACAAACCTAATCAAACCAAGATAGATTGTATTATGCGGGTCAAGAGGGTCATTGAGGTATCAGTGGTCATCTCTCAGCCATAACCTACCCCTACCCCTTCTCCTACCCCTACCCCTACCTCTTCCATTTACCCTTACCCCTTACCCAGCAGTCTCATTTAGAGTAATTCTCGACCGTTGTAAAGCCTGTCCGCTCATAGTAGAAACGAAACGTTTAGAGCTAATGACCAATGTGTGCCTAATAGACCGTGAAATAGGGTTTAAACGGCCAACAGGTAGCGCGCTGTTGTCATTTCATTGTTATTCTTTTTCTTTTAAATTAAAAAAAAAAAATCTGCAACCGTGTTTTTCTAGTAAATCTTGGTTTATAAGCCGATTATAATCGTTCAATACACAAACATGGCCAAATAGCTCTAAACGTTTCGTTTCTACTATGAGCGGACAGACTTTATACTCTATAAGTGCCAACCTAAGAAACACCCTGTCAGGGCGACTTAGCAGTCGCAGTCAACCGACCTCCGGAATTAGAGTATCGCGTCTTAAAGACGGAGACTTCATTTTGAGGGCAAGATCTAATGTTCAAAGGATACTTATTTTACCAAAGAGCAGCACTTACACGCGCGTTAACTCCTCAGAAAACTAATCAATCGTAAACTTTAATAGAGTACCACAGACCTTTCCTGCGTTGCAAAATCTATACAACGATGACTGACCATACGCCGGGAGCCGATCGAGATGACCGATACTGCACTGAATGTAGAAACGTGGCAAACCTGTGGGAGGATAATATGAGGGGTGTCTACCCGCCGGACCCCACTTATTCTGCCTCAGTGGAGAGCGGCATATCCCGCTTTGTACCTAAATTGAAGTCTACGATTTTACCGCTGAGCCATGCATCTCTTTCGTAACGACAGTCTATAGTGATTTAGTAAACCACAAACAACTCAATAAATAGTCCTACTTCCAAGATGTCTATGAGCCGAGACATGTCTGATAGATGTCGCGACTGCCTCGTTAAGCGTCGTTCTTTTGCTCTCCTGAGCGTCGCGACGCAGCTATTCATGTCTCTACGCGGGCACCGCATAAACCAGAGTAGACGCCGGCAAAGTTCGGCCACGACTGGATGAAGCTTTTGTGTCTGTACTGAATTATACCAACCAAGAGTCAAACTATGAACAACCACTAATATCCTTGGACTGTTGGGATTCTAAACACCTCAACAACAAAGTCGAAAGGCACGGAGACTTAAAAAACTACCCCCCCCCCCCCCTACTCCCCACCCTCTTACTAACACAACTCCAACTATAACTAACAGACATGAGATAAGGGTAAGAAGTAGTGGGTGGCCAAGGACCAACGACTAGTCGCAGTGGTGTATACAGAGGGGGGTTGGGAGGGCTGGAGCTCCCTTCCCCCCCCCCCGAAATCCCAGCTTTGATTATACTCTACAAACCATTTAAATTTACTCAAAATTTACCTGCCTTCCCTACCCCTACCTTCCTCATCATCATTCATCAGTCAGCATAGTATATATACATTGGGCAACCAGTGGGTTTTTCCCGACTTTTTTCACTAATACATTATATATGTTTTTTGTTTTTTTTAAACAGGTTTACATATTAATTTCTCTGTTTGCTTAATCGGGAAACCCTTCCGGTATAGGTAAACTTGTATAAGTTGTAACAATATAGTAATTTAGTATAATATTGATATTAGTTTGTGCCCCCCATCACTGTATGTAGGCCTATGCTCGACATGTTCGTCAATGAGTCATGCATGGTTCCATGTACGTGGAATGGGACGAGAGAGGCAGATGAAGATGACTTATCAACTAAAACTATTTGTTATCAACAGTGAGATGTCTCGTATTCAATCCTGCACTCCTGGCGATTGGCAACCTGTATCAGAAGAATGTTTACCAACGACGTAAAAGAAATGAACGTCCAATCCCTAATGCGCAGCTGTCCGTCACGGCAACGCTGTCACGTAGGTTATTACCTTTTAGTTATTATTACCTAAGTACATTTACCTGCGGTGTAAAAATATAACCCATCCCTAATGTGCAGCTGTCTGTCGCGCAGGTTAGTTATCCATTACACGAAGCCAACGCGAGCTACGATGTTATTTAGTGTTACGATGTCCCGATGTCGTTGCCGTGTTAATAGACGTCTGACATGATCGACGTGTTCGGTTACATTTACAGTGTTGTCATATGTTGACAGTGTTGTCGTGTGTTGTCATGCGGATTCTCGCATGATTATGCCGACATTACACGACTCAATACTTTCGCCAAACTTATTAAATTGAAGGACAAAAGCGAATTTAAAACAGTGTGTTAAAAATCTGCAACAATGTAGCTTCTATTAATTGATGCTTTTTTGTCCTTCTATGCAATAAGTTTGACGAAAGTATTGAACCGTGTAATGTGGGTATTACATTTACAGTGTTGTCATGTGTTGTCGTGTTGTCATATGTTGTCATGTGGATATTATGCTCCTACGGCAGTAACACTTCAACCCTCACATCATTATCATCAACACTACAAGATACAATGATAAAGAGCTACACTAGATACCCAATAGGTAGAAGTTCGATTGGCACCACTGAAAAACGCCGAGATTCCACCCTGAAATGAACTGTGCTACTCACTGATCCACCTCTATCGGCATTAATTACAAATTTATTAATTTTTCCCTCTTCGCCTTGTGTCCTCCACTTTCAACCACTAGTTACCGTTGGTTAGAGCAGATTGGAGTGTTCGAAAGCTTGTGTATCAGCTTCGTCTTCTCGTCAACTGCTCGGCAGTCCAAATTAGTGGAGGAACCTATATGATACGTAAAGTCTATGGCCCCCTTGCTACTTTTCGACAGGAGTAGTCCACGTGCCAGTACCAGGCTTCTACCTTCCTCATCATTTATTTATTTAAATAAATCTACACATGCAGCAGTTAATGCCCTTTGGCGTGAACTTTAAAACGTAACAACCATAAAAAAGCATGACAATACAACAAAAACTTCATCATCATTCATTAATTATCATATTATATTATCCGTGGGAGCGTGGTCCTGTTGCAGATATAGAATAAATAAAACGTTAAAACATAAAACCCTCTACGCCTCGTCGCCTACCCACGCTGCTGTGAGGGCGCGACCCCCCCCCCCCCCCCCTCGGTTGTATTGATTGTCGAACCTGTTGACTCCCCCGTCGACGCCGTCCGTAAAACTTTGGCGTCGGCCTCCGGAAGATGATTCAGACAGACTCACTTCCTGTCGTACGGCGGTCTCTGCGTCTAGCAAGCGTAGGACAACGAGGATAATCGAGACGCGATGGTTGAGTGGATACGTGAAATAAATTAATCAATAGAAAACCTGCAAGTAACAAAATTCCAAATACTGCAATCATTACGGCTTAATTGTTAATTCTGAACTATTAATTCTTAATCCTTAACTCTTGATTCTTAATTCTTAATTCTTAATTCCTAATTCCTAATTCCTAATTCTTAATTCTTAATTCTTAATTCTTAGTTCTTAACTCTCAATCCTTAATTCTTATTCTTAATTCTTAATTCGTAACTCTTAATCCTTAATTTTGAATCCATAATCCTTAACTTTTAATTCTTAATTTTTAATTCTTAATTCTTAATTTTTAATTCTTAGTTCTTAATTCTTAATAACGATATTCTTTGATTGGCTGCCCTAATGACAATCGCAGTGACTGCAATATTTGTAATTTTGTCGAACAAAAGATTTTAGTTCTTTCAAAACTATACAATCACGCTATTTGTCACTATTTTCAATGTCGTGCAGCGTTCTCACAACATTCGTTAACGGTGCGCAGTGACCTTTGGTCTTTAGCACCGCCTCGCAACGCGTGACGCAAGGTAGCTCTAGTATTGTATTAGTCTGAGTCTGTAACAAGCGACATCTAATTGCCATCCAGTCTCACTCTCAGGTAATTGTTACCTTGTTAGGCTCCAAGTTTCTAATTCCAATTCTCATGTTCTTGTAAATCGTCATCAGACAACCGACTTGTCTGTCTGTCTACCTGTCTGCCTATATGTCTGTCTGTCTGCCTGTCTGTGTCTGCCTGTCTGTCTGTCTACTTTTCCCACCCCCTACACAACCCCTCTAGAGTTGCCCCAACGAAAGTATTCTGGTGCTTACGACACAGCTGAGTCCAAGGTGACCACTCAATTTTCTACCTCGCTCATTTCTACTTTCTAATATAAACACGTCCATTGGGGATAATTTAAAATCTTCCGTTGGTTACCTGTAACGGTGGGTGAGGCCAAACCGCCTGTGCATGCATTTACGAATGTGTGAAAGAACGCCAGATATTTGTTGATTTTCTTTCAATTGGCGCGGTTGAAAGGGGCAATAGACAATGACCTGAGATCGGTACGCGAATACTTTCGTTGGGACTAGTATCCCGCCTTCCCCTACCGTGTCTTGCCCTTGGGAGGGAGGGGGGAGGGGGGGAGTACGTCAAGGGAAATATGCTCACTCAGGGACTAGAATCATGACATCATACACAGGTATAGTCGTCGTACAACATCTTCGGTAATGCTTCCGTCACGGGTGGGTGAGCGGCAGCCAACCAGCGGCCGTGGCTAATTCAAATACCTGCTCGGGTTGGCCGAGACCGTAAACACGTCATTGATTGACGACGAAAGCATTACCGAAGTTATTGTAAGAGGACTTTACACAATGTATGCGTGATACAAAATTATTAATGACTTTTTCGTATCGTGTTTTTTGGACATAACACCTGTTTATCGCAATCTTGCAGACTAAATAACATTTCAGGTCACTTTATCGCATTTCACGAGATATTTATGAGCGGTAATTGTTAAGTAAAAGGTTCTAGGCCAATTTAAAATACTTTTACGTCCGGTTTTCCATTCGGTCATTAACGGGGCCGTTAGCTGACGGTCCGTTATCTGTAACCCAACAAATCCTTTCCAGACAACGGACCGTCAGCTAACGGCCCCGTTAATGACCGATTGAAAAACCGGGCCTTAGTCAGCTTTTGTGTGCCTCGTCGATGTAAATAAATATGACTGCCGACAATTGACAAGAAGAACGAAGCTGTTACACAAGCTTTCGAACCCTCCAATCTGCTCTAACCAACGGTAACTAGTGTTTCAGAGGAGAGTGGTCACCCATCCACCTTCTGACCTAGCCCAAGGTTGCTTGACTTCAGTGTTCGTAAGGGAACCGGATAAGCGACAGCGGCTTAACCCATAAATGTGTATCCTCTTTCTTACAATGATTTAAAAGCCTACTCCCCTCTCGATTCATCTTCAAACCATGTGCTTATAAAACTTACGTGGTTCATAATTCCTATTAAAACAAGGTACCTCAACCACCCTTTTTGTACCGTTATCCCGTTTTGTTTAAAGTCTGTCCGCTCATAGTAGAAACGAAACGTTTAGAGCTAATGGGAATGTTTGTGTATTGAACGATTATAATTGGCTTGTAAACCAAGATCTACTAGAAAACATGGTTGCCACATTTGATAATAATGGAAGTCGAAAGAATGTCACCCTTTGAAAGAAAAAGAATTGCAAGGAAACGACAACAGCGCGCTACCTGTTGGCCCTTTAAACCCTATTTCACGGTCTATTAGACAAACATTGGTCATTAGCTCTAAACGTTTCGTTTCCACTATAAGCGGACAGACTTTACTATTATCACCTACTGAGTCTGGAATTGCCCCCCCCCCCCCCCCCCCCCCCACCTACTTTATATCAAAAACGTTCCGACGCGCTTGGACCTTTAAAACTCTGATATCCTTCAGATTGTAATTTCTAACTAAAAAAAAAATTAAAGTTTTCGACTACATTGTGAAGTCCCTTCACAGCAACTTTGGTGCTGGTGACGTCACAGATGGGCGTGTCGGAGCCAATCAGCGGGCGGCTTTCACCAATACTCACATTTAGTTGGCCCAGCCTCACTCATCTGTGACGTCACAGATGGGCGTGTCGGAGCCAATCAGCGGGCGGCTTTCATCAATACTCACATTTGGTTGGCCAGGCCTCACTCATCTGTGACGTCACAGATGGGCGTGTCGGAACCAATCAGCGGGCGGCTTTCATCAATACTCACATTTGGTTGGCTAAGCCTCACTCATCTGTGACGTCACAGATGGGCGTGTCGGAACCAATCAGCGGGCGGCTTTCATCAATACTCACATTTGGTTAACCAGGCCTCACTCATCTGTGACGTCACAGATGGGCGTGTCGGAGCCAATCAGCGGGCGGCTTTCACCAATACTCACATTTAGTTGGCCCAGCCTCACTCATCTGTGACGTCACAGATGGGCGTGTCGGAGCCAATCAGCGGGCGGCTTTCATCAATACTCACATTTGGTTGGCCAGGCCTCACTCATCTGTGACGTCACAGATGGGCGTGTCGGAACCAATCAGCGGGCGGCTTTCATCAATACTCACATTTGGTTGGCTAAGCCTCACTCATCTGTGACGTCACAGACGGGCGTGTCGGAACCAATCAGCGGGCGGCTTTCATCAATACTCACATTTGGTTAACCAGGCCTCACTCATCTGTGACGTCACAGATGGGCGTGTCGGAACCAATCAGCGGGCGGCTTTCATCAATACTCACATTTGGTTGGCTAAGCCTCACTCATCTGTGACGTCACAGATGGGCGTGTCGGAACCAATCAGCGGGCGGCTTTCATCAATACTCACATTTGGTTAACCAGGCCTCACTCATCTGTGACGTCACAGATGGGCGTGTCGGAACCAATCAGCGGGCGGCTTTCATCAATACTCACATTTGGTTAACCAGGCCTCACTCATCTGTGACGTCACAGATGGGCGTGTCGGAGCCAATCAGCGGGCGGCTTTCACCAATACTCACATTTGGTTGGCCAAGCCTCACTCATCTGTGACGTCACCAGCCCCAAAGTTGCTGTGGAGAGCGTTCGGAAGTAGTTTTTATGTTTTTAGTAAACTAATTTCTCTTAAACAAATAATAGGATTATTATGAAAATTTACCTACTTGCAGAGGGATGTCATATCTACGCATGGTATTTAATACATTTGTGACAAGCCTGCTCAAAAATAATATACTCATGTTTGAATTATGAAAGAAGATTACTTTCGTCGAAAATGTTCGGCGAAATAATACGGAGAATCTGCTTAAAAATGGGTACATTATTTATGAATAGGTTGGTGACAATTGTAGTTACTACCATGCATAGATGTAACATTCCTCTACAAGTAGGTGAATATTTATAATAATCTAACTATTAGTTAAAGAGATATTAGTTGACGGCCAATACATCTGTGAAACTCCTACTGCCGAACGCTCTTAACAGTATTTGTTGCTCGTTTCTTGTAGTTCAAAGTGTCGTGTCTGCAACTAGCTGTAAGTAGGCCTACACCTCGCGTGCCCAACGTGTTCGTATGTGTGCGTGTGTCGATGTTGGATCTTATCGCTGACTGATCGATCGAACGACCGGTCTGAGCGTAGTGCGAACCAGGGTCTAAGATCCTATACCCCATGGGCTCTGTATACAAGATTGCCGCATGTTAACGTTACTGCATTAGAGATAAGATTAGTGTCCCAAATGTAGACATTTTCACAAATAATTTTTTTGGGTGGCCAACTAGAATCCGTTAGTAAATTTGGCTTCAATGTATGAGAAATGTTATGTTTTTTCTTAACGAAATACAAAAAGTATCACGTATCAAATTATAAAAATGAATGATTATTGAGCAAAAATGTTGATTTTAACATTTTTATTAGTATTCAGAACTGATTGTTATTATGATTCTACAAACTGAAAACACAAAAGCTTGGGAATAGTTCAAAACATACTTATATTTTACGTTTTCTTGCGTTTCAGATTCATCGCCAACTTGCATCCTATTAGTTTTATAGCACATGTGCCTATTTATTGGCAAAGGCAGAAGACTGAAATGATACAATCATGAACACCACTTTTGTTAATTTAAATGGCATAATGTGGGTGTTTGTCAGTATATTTTAATTTCTATTGGAGTGTTCAATATAATTTGCCTGTAGCACTTTAATAAATGAATTGTTCCGTATGTGCGAACCAATAAACAAACACAAAATATAGCAATTGACAGAGATTGTATAATACCTAAGAAAGCAAAAGAGACGGATACATTTTCAATGTGGTATTGAAAGAGTAATAGTCCAAGAGCCAGCAACATAAAAGCTCCCCTCATAAGGTACATATGTTTTGACTATTGAAATAGGAGCGGAAAAACTACTCTACTAACAAAACGCGCGTCTTACTCCTCAACGTGGGGGCTTTTAGGCCCCACAGAGGGCCAAAAAAGCCGAAAAAAGGCCCAAGGTTCCCCTCATAAGGTACATGGATGGAGTAAACGCCATTTTGTAGAGATAAGTGTCCCAAATAGGAATTCGAAGAGTAAGACGGGATATTAGGGGGCGTTTACCGAGCAGACGCCATTTTACCTAAAAAGGGCAATTTTTTATTTTCGCACATGCATGCCCTTAAACACTCAAATCATATCTGGAAATGTCTCGAGACGTAGAAAAACATGCATTTTAAAGAAATTTTGGGTTATTGTCCTCGCCAGACGCCCTCAAAAGCGGCCCAAAAAGGCCAAGGTTCCCCTCATAAGGTACATGGATGGATTAAACGCCATTTTGTAGAGATAAGTGTCCCAAATAGGAATTTGAAGAGTAAGACGGGATATTAGGGGGCGTTTACCGATCAGACGCCATTTTGTCCAAAAAGAGCCACTTTTTATTTTCACACGTGCACGCGCTTTAACACCCAAAACATATCCTTACATGACCCTAGAGGTGAATTCATTTCAAAGATATTGTGTGATGTCCTCGCCAGCCCCCCCCCCCCCCCCCCCCCCCCACAGCCACGATCCGGATGCGATAGTTTTGAAGCTCCGCCCACCCCTAACTTTAATATACCAGTACTTATTATTATTAATGTCAGGATTTAAGGATATGTTTTGGGTGTTAAGCGCGTGCACGTGTGAAAATAAAAAGAGGACCTTTTTTAATAAAATGGCGTCTGATCGGTAAACGCCTCCTAATATCCCGTCTTACTCTTCGAACTCCTATTTGGGACACTTATCTCTACAAAATGACGTTTACTCCATCTATGTACCTTATGAGGGGAACCTTGGCCTTTTTGGGCCCCTTTTGAGGGCGTCTGGCGAGGACATCACACAATATCTTTGAAATGTATTCACCTCTAGGGTCATTTAAGGATATGTTCTGGGTGTTAAAGCGCGTGCACGTGTGAAAATAAAAAGCGGCCCTTTTTGGACAAAATGGCGTCTGATCGGTAAACGCCCCCTAATATCCCGTCTTACTCTTCGAATTCCCATTTGGGACACTTATCTCTACAAAATGGCGTTTACTCCATCCATGTACCTTATGAGAGGAACCTTGGCCTTTTTGGGCCCCTTTTGAGGGCGTCTGGCGAGGACATCACACAATATCTTTGAGATGTATTCACCTCTAGGGTCATTTAAGGATATGTTCTGGGTGTTAAAGCGCGTGCACGTGTGAAAATAAAAAGCGGCCCTTTTTGGACAAAATGGCGTCTGATCGGTAAACGCCCCCTAATATCCCGTCTTACTCTTCGAATTCCCATTTGGGACACTTATCTCTACAAAATGGCGTTAACTCCATCCATGTACCTTATGAGAGGAACCTTGGCCTTTTTGGGCCCCTTTTGAGGGCGTCTGGCGAGGACAATAACCCAAAATTCCTTTGAAATGTATGTTTTTCTACGTCTCGAGACATTTCCGGATATGATTTGAGTGTTTAAGGGCATGCATGTGCGAAAATAAAAAATGGCCCTTTTTGGGTAAAATGGCGTCTGATCGGTAAACGCCCCCTAATATCCCGTCTTACTCATCGAATTCCTTTTTGGGACACTTATCTCTACAAAATGGCGTTTACTCCATCCATGTACCTTATGAGGGGAACCTTGGGCCTTTTTACGGCTTTTTTGGCCCCCTGTGGGGCCTAAAAGCCCCCACGTTGAGGAGTAAGACGCGCGTTTTGTTAGTAGAGTAGTTTTTCCGCCCCTATTCCAATAGTCAAAACATATGTACCTTATGAGGGGAGCTTTTATGTTGCTGGCTCTCCGTCTATAACATTTCTATGTTACTGTGTAAATATGTTGATGCTGTTTTGTCCTTGAATATTCATAACCGTATATGAAGTCAAATTACATTCAAGAAGCAAAGTTTATTTAGAACTCTAGGTCGCTCAAAGATAAATGTCGTCATTTTCTCCAGGAGTATAAGCTGTATACTTGAGAATAAACATTAATTCCTGGACCAAATGATGATAATGCCGATCTTTGATCGAACTAAAGCTCTAAATTCACTTTTTTTAGATAAAGCAAACACTCCATAAGTATTTGTTAAAATATGTTTTGCGTGTGCGAAAACTTCCGTTTCAAAAAAAAAAAACAAAGTTTCGTTTCTAAGTGCTTTGGCATGGCAATCTTGTAAGATCTTTGGAAAAGACCGGCGAGCATAATCCAATAGAAGCATCAAAGACAGGTTTGTTGGTGATTTCGTATGATCGGCTTTCGTTTTCGGTCACTGGTGTTATGTTGTTATACCTTAGGATAGACGTACGCACAGGTCAAGTCGGGCCATAGAAAAGAGAACAAACCTTTGGTTGTGAGTATTTAAATGTCGTGCCATCGTATATGAAGATAGTGAGACAGCTGTTCGGGTGGATTCCCCTCCTTCCTTCCTCATCACCATTTATAAACAGTCTACTAACCCCACTGGAGTATGATTTAATTATTTCAGATAATGAATTTTTGCAATCGAAAATATTGAGCAAGTTTTGGATTTGTAATTAAACCCAAATGTCAAATAAATTCACATTTTAAGTATATTTTGGACAGACGAATTTTCTTAGATTTTTTCATAGTATTACAAAGGTAACTACCGGAATTGTGTTCTTTACACAATCATCAAACGTACAGGACTTTTTTTTAATTTCACTCTCTCTAATTGTTGTTTTAACGCTTTAAATTTTTGAATTGACGATAGAAACCATAACAAAAATACAATTTTAATTCTATTAAAATCCGACATTTCTAAAATTGTTTTCCCTTTCCAACTTTCAGCTTTAATTATATCTGTAAAATCATATTTTTTAGAAGCTCATCACGAGTCATACTCGTGCTTCACTAGGTGGACCTCGCTCCTTTTGCAGATATAGAATACATAAACACTAGTAAAACACCTGTTGCCAGGTAGAGTAATAATACAGTAACTGTCGCAATCACCACTGTTGCCAAGTCGAGTAATTATACAGTTACAGTGTTGTCGTACTCACCAGTGTTGCCAAGTTGAGTAATAATACAGTTACAGTGTTGTCGTACTCACCAGTGTTGCCAAGTTGAGTAATAATACAGTTACAGTGTTGTCGCACTCAACACTGTTGCCAAGTAGAGTAATAATACAGTAACAGTGTTGTCGCACTCAACACTGTTGCCAAGTCGACTAATAATACAGTAACAGTGTTGTCGCACTCAACACTGTTGCCAAGTCGACTAATAATACAGTAACAGTGTTGTCGCACTCAACACTGTTGCCAAGTCGACTAATAATACAGTAACAGTGTTGTCGCACTTACATCTGTTGCCAAGTCGACTAATAATACAGTAACAGTGTTGTCGCACTTACATCTGTTGCCAAGTCGAGTAATAATACAGTAACAGTGTTGTCGCACTTACATCTGTTGCCATGTCGAGTAATAATACAGTTACAGTGTTGTCGCACTTACATCTGTTGCCAAGTAGAGTAATAATACAGTGACAGTGTTGTCGCACTTACATCTGTTGCCATGTCGAGTAATAATACAGTGACAGTGTTGTCGCACTTACATCTGTTGCCATGTCGAGTAATAATACAGTAACAGTGTTGTCGCACTTACATCTGTTGCCAAGTAGAGTAATAATACAGTGACAGTGTTGTCGCACTTACATCTGTTGCCATGTCGAGTAATAATACAGTGACAGTGTTGTCGCACTTACATCTGTTGCCAAGTCGAGTAATAATACAGTTACAGTGTTGTCGCACTTACATCTGTTGCCAAGTAGAGTAATAATACAGTTACAGTGTTGTCGCACTTACATCTGTTGCCAAGTAGAGTAATAATACAGTTACAGTGTTGTCGCACTTACATCTGTTGCCAAGTAGAGTAATAATACAGTTACAGTGTTGTCGCACTTACATCTGTTGCCATGTCGAGTAATAATACAGTGACAGTGTTGTCGCACTTACATCTGTTGCCATGTCGAGTAATAATACAGTGACAGTGTTGTCGCACTTACATCTGTTGCCAAGTAGAGTAATAATACAGTTACAGTGTTGCCGCACTCACCACTGTTGCCAAGTCGAGTGGTAATACAGTTACAGTATTGTCGCACTCAACACTGTTGCCAAGTTGAGTAATAATACAGTAACAGTGTTGTCGCACTTACATCTGTTGCCAAGTAGAGTAATAATACAGTTACAGTGTTGTCGCACTCACAACTGTTGCCAGGTAGAGTAGTAATACAGTTACAGTGTTGTCGCACTTACATCTGTTGCCAAGTCGAGTAGTAATACAGTTACAGTGTTGTCGCACTCACCACTGTTGCCAAGTAGAGTAATAATACAGTTACAGTGTTGTCGCACTCACAACTGTTGCCAGGTAGAGTAGTAATACAGTTACAGTGTTGTCGCACTCACCAGTGTTGCCAAGTCGAGTAATAATACAGTTACAGTGTTGTCGCACTTACATCTGTTGCCAAGTAGAGTAATAATACAGTGACAGTGTTGTCGCACTTACATCTGTTGCCAAGTAGAGTAATAATACAGTGACAGTGTTGTCGCACTTACATCTGTTGCCAAGTAGAGTAATAATACAGTAACAGTGTTGTCGCACTTACATCTGTTGCCAAGTAGAGTAATAATACAGTAACAGTGTTGCCGCACTCAACATTGTTGCCAAGTCGAGTGGCAATACAGTTACACTGTTGCCAAGTCGAGTAATAATACAGTTACAGTGTTGTCGCACTCAACACTGTTGCCAAGTCGAGTGGTAATACAGTTACAGTGTTGCCGCACTCAACATTGTTGCCAAGTCGAGTGGCAATACAGTTACACTGTTGCCAAGTCGAGTAATAATACAGTTACAGTGTTGTCGCACTTACATCTGTTGCCAAGTCGAGTAATAATACAGTAACAGTGTTGTCGCACTCAACACTGTTGCCAAGTCGAGTAATAATACAGTTACAGTGTTGTCGCACTCACCACTGTTGCCAAGTCGAGTTATAATACAGTAACAGTGTTGTCGCACTCACCACTGTTGCCAAGTCGAGTAATAATACAGTAACAGTGTTGTCGCACTTACATCTGTTGCCAAGTCGAGTAATAATACAGTGACAGTGTTGTCGCACTTACATCTGTTGCCAAGTCGAGTAATAATACAGTAACAGTGTTGTCGCACTTACATCTGTTGCCAAGTAGAGTAATAATACAGTAACAGTGTTGTCGCACTCACCACTGTTGCCAAGTCGAGTAATAATACAGTAACAGTGTTGTCGCACTTACATCTGTTGCCATGTCGAGTAATAATACAGTGACAGTGTTGTCGCACTTACATCTGTTGCCAAGTCGAGTAATAATACAGTAACAGTGTTGTCGCACTTACATCTGTTGCCAAGTAGAGTAATAATACAGTTACAGTGTTGTCGCACTCACCACTGTTGCCAAGTCGAGTAATAATACAGTTACAGTGTTGTCGCACTCAACACTGTTGCCAAGTCGAGTAATAATACAGTTACAGTGTTGTCGCACTTACATCTGTTGCCAAGTCGAGTAATAATACAGTTACAGTGTTGTCGCACTTACATCTGTTGCCAAGTCGAGTAATAATACAGTAACAGTGTTGTCGCACTCACCACTGTTGCCAAGTCGAGTTATAATACAGTAACAGTGTTGTCGCACTCACCACTGTTGCCAAGTCGAGTAATAATACAGTAACAGTGTTGTCGCACTTACATCTGTTGCCAAGTCGAGTAATAATACAGTGACAGTGTTGTCGCACTTACATCTGTTGCCAAGTCGAGTAATAATACAGTAACAGTGTTGTCGCACTTACATCTGTTGCCAAGTAGAGTAATAATACAGTGACAGTGTTGTCGCACTTACATCTGTTGCCAAGTAGAGTAATAATACAGTGACAGTGTTGTCGCACTTACATCTGTTGTCAAGTCGAGTAGTAATACAGTTACAGTGTTGCCGCACTCACCACTGTTGCCAAGTCGAGTGGTAATACAGTTACAGTATTGTCGCACTCAACACTGTTGCCAAGTTGAGTAATAATACAGTAACAGTGTTGCCGCACTCACCACTGTTGCCAAGTCGAGTGGTAATACAGTTACAGTATTGTCGCACTCAACACTGTTGCCAAGTCGAGTAATAATACAGTAACAGTGTTGCCGCACTCACCACTGTTGCCAAGTCGAGTGGTAATACAGTAACAGTGTTGTCGCACTTACATCTGTTGCCAAGTCGAGTAATAATACAGTTACAGTGTTGTCGCACTTACATCTGTTGCCAAGTAGAGTAATAATACAGTAACAGTGTTGTCGCACTCACCACTGTTGCCAAGTCGAGTAATAATACAGTAACAGTGTTGTCGCACTTACATCTGTTGCCAAGTCGAGTAATAATACAGTGACAGTGTTGTCGCACTTACATCTGTTGCCAAGTCGAGTAATAATACAGTAACAGTGTTGTCGCACTTACATCTGTTGCCAAGTAGAGTAATAATACAGTGACAGTGTTGTCGCACTTACATCTGTTGCCAAGTAGAGTAATAATACAGTTACAGTGTTGTCGCACTCAACACTGTTGCCAAGTTGAGTAATAATACAGTAACAGTGTTGCCGCACTCACCACTGTTGCCAAGTCGAGTGGTAATACAGTTACAGTATTGTCGCACTCAACACTGTTGCCAAGTTGAGTAATAATACAGTAACAGTGTTGCCGCACTCACCACTGTTGCCAAGTCGAGTGGTAATACAGTTACAGTGTTGTCGCACTCACCAGTGTTGCCAAGTCGAGTGGTAATACAGTTACAGTGTTGTCGCACTCACCAGTGTTGCCAAGTCGAGTGGTAATACAGTAACAGTGTTGTCGTACTCACCAGTCTGTGTTCTGATCGTCAATCACCAATAGAGTGAAGCATCTGTCCTTGTTGTACGCCGGTCGGCCGCTAGCGCTCGACACGGCAGCACCTGTCAACAACACAATGATGACGTCATTAGTGGCGGCCATCTTGGATATTAGAGTCAATATGCAGTAGATGCAGGAAGATTCAGAAGAGACAATAGGGCACTTCGGGCCGGTTTTACAATCTCCTAATAAGAAAGTTATTTGTAGCAATTAAGCTATTTGGAGGATTTCAAGAGTTTTGATTTTTGTTTGCCATGGAGCAAAGCAAACATGCTATTCGACGAATAAGTAGTTATTCGGACATTGTAAGACTGGACCTTAGACTTGTGCTAGATTAATAGACAGAAGGGTCAGAAGGGTTGAAACTACGATCAGGACAGACGGGAGGTAAAAGAGGAAAGTACGGAAGAAGAGAAGGTTGGGAATTTTAGCGGAGAAGACTTGGAATAGAGAAATAGAAGTAATAGAAATAGAAGAATAGGTGAATTGTGCAGAAGTCAATAGAAGAAAGCACTGTTCAAGGTAGAATAGGTATGTAAACGCGGTGTGACAAAATGAGTACGTGGACGAATAACAGGTCCACACAAATTTTTAGGACATAGGATTTAAAGTTTACCGCATAGTAGTAACGTTGGATCATAGGAAACTCGTACTGGCGTTCACACAAAGTTTTAGTTTTAAGACGTTGTTTTTATGCGTTATTCGTTGTCATAAAGTTGGGCAATGTACAACTTTACGCTTAAAACAAGTCACTAAAATCTCAAGTCAACGGACCATCTACTTTAATAATACTTACGAATTAATTAAAAGATGTGCAGGAATTGTTGTAAACAAGGCTATTATAATTAGCCTAATTATGGATAATATGAATTTCAATTAATTTGTATTGTATCCCAATGATGTTTTAACTGAGGATAAAACGCTACAAAGTACTTCACTTTACTAGGCCTATGTTGAACGAGACGAAACTATGTGAACCAGAACACTTAAAACAACGTCTTAAAACCTTATGCATTACGTCTTAAAAATCTGTGTGGACCAGCCTTTACCTGCAGAACCTCTAATTTCCGTCTGCTAAAATTGCTCAGAAAACTTCTTTAAAGATTATTTAAATAAATTTCATATTTCGACCGACTCTATTACCTGATTTAGAAATGCTTTAAAGGTATCTCACACCAAGAAGTAAGATAGCGTCAGGGGAGTCAGGACCGCCCACAATCAGTTTCCAACTTAACAAGTGCGAATCACTCACTAACGTTTTTCCCGATGATCTAGTACAATTTGGTTGCGTTAAGTTTTTTGACGGAAACCTGCTTGCGCGTTTTCTTGTGCGTTACCGTCAAAAAACTTACCGCAACCAAATTGTACTAGATAATCGGGAAAACGTCAGTGATTCGCGCTTGTTAAGTTGGAAACTAAATGTGGGCGGTCCTGATACTACCTTACTTCTTGCTGTGAGAGACCTATACAAATGACACAAAGTAAGTCTCTTCTAGACAGTGTTCTTAATTTCTTACGAGTCTTTCGTTGGTGCAATAAATTTTTCCGTTTTTCAGAAGTCTTATTTAATTGGAAAGGTGTGTTGAAATTTGAACAACACATAAATAAAAACATTCGAAAAACAGAAATTTTAGTAATTGTAACAAAGAAATATTATAAGAAAAAGCAAAAGGAGTAAATTCCATCAAGGATGACATATTGTGTTTAATTTTGTTGTATTTTTTAAGTATTTCCAATTTTTTTTTCAAAACTGACATAAATCGTGGTTGCCATAGGGTAGGTAGACATGGAGCCTTTAAATAGACCTGATTGTATATTGACGTGAGTACTTATAAGCTTCACAGGTCACCAGTTCTAAAGTAAGCTTGAGTTTTCGTAATTATTCATTAAATTCATGTAGGTAAGTAATTACATTTGGGGTAAGGGGTAGTAAAACATTAAGTTGATTTCCCCAACGGGTAACGCTGATCGTTAATAAAGGATTCCAGCCAATAAGTTGTCACACCCAATAGGCAACAAGCTTGTTGGTACAACTTGAAGCCTAATATTTGTGGTATCATCAGTATTATATTTTACATTTTTATTATTTTATATTTTGCATTTTTATTTTATTAATATTTTTATTATAATAAATTATAATTGCTTTGTATCATATAATATTGTAATTTAACAACTTATCAATATCTGAATCAGCTTAATTGTAACTAAGTTAAATTTGATGTGATTGCCAATATAACCATGCACGTGCAATTGTAATTGTAATCTTGAACTAAGAGAAATGTGAAAAGAATTTAAAATTATGTAAATGTAGTATGTAAAATGTAATGTAGTGTAATGTAATGATAATAATGAATAATGTAACTTTATAGGTCACACGTATACGTCCCATCTGTGCGCGTAGCGGCCATTTTTGCGACAAAACAGAAATACATAGTTCTTTCAAATTCAACATGTTTTTTTAAATAAAATTGATAGATGTCATAATATTGTTTGTAGTGATTACGAGATTACGGGATGTTGGCAGGTGTTTTGTTGGCGCACTCCATGCCGTGGACAATAACAAGCAGGTATCAGGAATTCCCGCGGCGAATTCCGTTGAAATAGATAGCGTAGGATGATTCTAAGGATGAGAACTAACTAGTTGCAAAAGATTTCTTAGCTCTTAAATCTTACTTCCTAAGATTAAAGATTTGAGAAAACCATAGCAACGTTAGCTCATGTATCTTAAATTCTTAGTCCAGCCAATGAGAGGCGACGTTTTACAAATCCGGCCAATGGTAGCGACCCTAAGTAAAACAGTTAGGCAAATACGTTCTACAATCAAAATATTAAATATTCACTATTAAAAGTATCTCACAGCAAGAAGTAAGATAGTGTCAGGACCGCCCACATTTAGTTTCCAACTTAACAAGCGCGAATCACTGACGTTTTCCCCGATTATCTAGTACAATTTGGTTGCGGTAAGTTTTTTGACGGTAACGCAAAAGAAAATGAGCAAGCAGGTTTCCGTCAAAAAACTTAACGCAACCAAATTGTACTAGATAATCGGGGAAAACGTTAGTGATTCGCACTTGTTAAGTTCGAAACTAGTGGGCGGTCCTTACTCCCCTGACACTATCTTACTTCTTGGTGTGAGACACCTTTAAATCTTCGCAAGTGTGTAAGCCGACCATAATAGATCTATGTATACATGACTCACTACCTCAGTTTTTTTGTCAACCCCTGAATACAACCTCGACGGGGCCTCATTCATTTTTCACATTTCATAATTTGCAAAGTGCTCGCCATGAGAAAGAGAGTAGCCTAGCTATACACACACAGTCTCAAACAAACAAAGTTAATTGCCTGAATACACATAACCCGGGGCACTTCGGTTCCGTACGAAGATGAAGTTTACTCGAGAAAAAGAAGGTTTTTAGAATTTTCTTTTTGGAATCTCATTCGGAAAATGTTCCCCTCTCGACTCCACATTCGCTACTCGACAGAGCCAATAGAAAGGCGCCCTCGTTACTCTACCGGAAAATAACGAAAAGAGTTGAAGATATCAGAGACGGTTTTGTTACTCTACCGGACAATTACAAGGATAGTTGGAGATATCATAGAAGTGAATAAAACACGGAGAACGATTTAAATTTTAAATCATGTCTGCGGTCGTAGAGGATTATAGATGCGGCCAGAAAACCACTCTGAGCGTCCGGCGTGCAGTACTTTCGTACTACTCAAACTACATGCACAAACATTCACATATTTCGGTTCTGTTTGAACCGTAATAAATAATACAAAACTGTTGTCTTTCGTACTTGTAAGAATAATGAACAGATTATTTTTTACAGGTTCTAAACTTCCATAAAGTTTTTCATTTTTAGTAATTTTTAGCCCCTGTTTAAAAATTGTTCGTGTCCGAACTAGATCGAATTTGAACACAAACTCTTTGTACCTACAATCAAAGTATTATTGTTCATATGAAGTCAAAATATGAGCGTGATCAAATTTATAATGTAGAAATGAGGTGAGTAGTACGAATGCTCTGCAAATCACACATTTGGGTCTGATTACTCAACTCCGAGTTGACCGTTTGGGAAACAAGTTTCAGTTTTGAAATGTGAGTTCATTCGAAGATCGAGGTGATAGTTTGACGTCATCGCTTGCGGACGTATACAAGTTTACGACGATAGTAATGGACTATAGTTGAGAAACTGTAAGAATGACGGCCTCTCCATATCTCCCCACAGCTACCCGACCCCCCTCAACTCCATGACAACCTGACAATATGAAATACGTAACTGAAAATCAGTTTGTTTCAGTTGTTCAGTTTGCTGTTTCATGGAGTTGAGGGGGGTCCGGTAGCTGTGGAGGGGATAAGGAGGGGGCCGTCATTCTTACAGTTTGTCAACTATATAAGGAGACGACTGTGACTTCCAGCCTAAAACCCCGACAACATTATTGTGTCGGTATCGTGATTGTAATCGTACATTTTCTCATGTTTTAAATCATTACGACATTGACGACATATTGTGAACAACGTCATAAGAACTAAGGTCCGGTTTTCCAATCGGTCTTTAACGGGGCCGTTACCTGACGGTCCGTTAACTGCATAGGGTATATTGGGTTACAGATTACAGACCGTCAGCTAACGGTCCCGTTAACCGATTGAAAAACCGGGCCTAAGTTAACTTTTCCACGATTTCTGGATTGAGATTGCAATCCAGATAGCGACTATTGTGGTTGGGGCTGAGTGTTTCTATGATCAAGCTCCGTGCTACACCAGTGCACCTAGGCAGTGTTAGGCTATACTTTGCGCTAAGCTTGCCTTTACTTTAGCATTACAACTACGTTGTTTTTACTTTCATGTTAGTGCTGCCACAATATTGGTTCCACTATTCTAGTGTTTATCGCAACACTTAAACTAGGCTACACTATGTTAGTGCTGCTACATTATTGGTTTCTCTATTCTAAATTGTTTATAAAACTAGGCTTCACACAGCACATGTTTGTCACGCTACATATTCTAGTGTTTATCACAACACTTAGACTAGGCTACAATATATAAGTGCTGATACATAATTTGTTCTTCTACTATAGTGTTTCTAGCACTTAGACTAGGCTACACTATTTAAGTGTTGCTATTGCTACATAATGGAAACACTATTCTAGTGTTTCCAAATAACACATACTAGGCTACACTATATTAGTGCTGCTACATAATTGGTTCCTCTATTCTAGTGTTTGTCACAATACTTAGACTAGGCTACACTATGTTAGTACTGCTACACAATGAGTTAATCTATTCTGGTGTTTATAGCTAAAACAGTCTAGGCTACACTATATTAGGGCTGCTGCATAATTGGTTCCTCTATTCTAGTGTTTGCCACAACACTGAGACTAGGCTACACTATATGAGCGCTGCTACCCAATGAGTTCCTCTATTCTAGTGTTTCTAAATGACACTTAGACTAGGCTACACTATACTAGTGTTGCTTCATAATGAATGCCTCTAATCTACTGTTTATAACTAACAGTTAGTACAGGCTACACTATATTAGTACTGCTAGCCAGGGCCGTATGAATAAAACATGAGTAGATGCTCTTGAGTGTGAGCATGAAGTATAAGCTTCTGCTCCAAGTATAAGGTAAGAGTATAAGCATCTGCTCAGTTTCGTATGAATAACTTTTACCTTATACTCCGTAGAAGGTGCTCATGATTTTGAGCAGATGCTCCGATATTTCTCGTCGCCCGACAACTTGAAGCATGCGTTTTGCGTCCCCCTCCCTCGCCGGCCGGAAGTCCAGCTTACTTGTGAAACCCGGCCCGACCCTGGCACGCTATTTCAGACCCGGGCCCGTACGGCCCGTAGTGAGTAAGCTACTAAAGCCCAGGCCCGCATGAAGTGTAAATTGGCCCGTAAAAGCCCGTTTAACACTGTTGAAGCAGCAAGTTGATTTTTATAGTATTTGGCAAGGAATACGAACGACAGGGTGGGAAAAAAATAAGATTAGATGAAACGAAATTAATAACTATTTGCATGAAATTATGTAACGAAAAGAATTACAACAAAAATGTTGTGACCGTAAGTTTATACTATTTCGGGTTTGTTTTAAGTTTCGGAAATTTTGGTAAAATAACACATTATTTTCTTTCATTGCAATTACTGATAGCAAAAAAATAAAGAAGCCAGAAAAATCCCTCCTCGTTCAGTGATATGTAGGCCCAGGCCCGGCCCGGACCCGTCTTAATAAACATATCAAGGTCCGTACCCGTGCAGACCTCTAGTCCAGCTACGTAGTATAGGCGTCATAAGCCATGGTTTTATTCCGTGACCGCCATCTACCAAAACCACGGCATTTGCAGCTTGCTCATTTTCACTCGGATATCGGAGTTTTTCCATATTATTCTACTATCGTGTACTGAGCCAGGCCAGCTTACGTCAACACTAGTAAATATTTCTTTCACATTACAAGTAGCTTGCACGTTCAGACTTGCAAACCCCTTCCTATTAACGTACTCATCTCCATGAACAGCTGGTTTAAGAATCTTTACATGCTTGCAATCAATAACACCTATAGCCATAGGGAATGCGTATTTGTTTTGCCATTGTATTTGTATTTATTGATATTTACCCGCCCGAGAGCGGGAAGGCCAATGTAGGGCACAAATTGCCCTCTGTAGCCATGTACAAAAGTGAACTTATTATGTAGACTAAGGACTAACTAATAATAGAAAGTGTGCAAACAGGGTGCAAAGTTGTTAAAACACACTAAAAGGTCAAACAGAGTATAGCTTCGTCTATGGCATTTTCAGTAGAGGGAAATTTGATCAAAATGTGGGCTTTTTCAATAATATTTCCCATAACTTTACTTAGAGTTTTTGAAACAGTTGATTGATGCACCCCAACCTTTGTACAATCCCCTTTTGAAACCCTGGATCCGCTATGTATCTTAGAAAAGTTTTCATTCGGTGCTCTAACGAACGGGAGCCGCCTCTAGTATCATTGCTTTCACCAAGAAAATAATTAGCAATCAAAGTAAATTTTCTTCAATAAGGCGTAACAAATGTCCAAAATCACTATTGTGAGGAGACACACGAGGATTATGTCGCTTTTCCGACACACATTCGGCCGTTACTCCACCCAACATCACTGTTGAGTCTGCTACTGACTAGATCCAGTTATTTTGGAGCAGATGCTCAACATCAGAAGCAAACACTTCACTTTATTCATACAAAATACTCCCAAGCGTGAGCATGAGGTGAGAATGTGAGCAGGTGCTCCAATTCCGAGATGAGTCTTGAGCATAAGCTTATGCTCCTATTTTTATTCTTACAAAGCGAAGGTTTTGCTCACATTTCCGCGAGTATAAGGTAATGCTCACTTTTATTCATCCGGCCCAATGAGTCTCTATTCTAGTGTTTATAACTAACACAGTCTAGGCTACACTATATTAGTGCTGCTACACAATGAGTTCATCTATTCTAGTGTTACTAACACTTAGTGTAGGATACACTATATTAGTGCTGATAAGAAGGCGGAGGTTAAGATAAGAACTCACCGATAATATTGGATCCCTGTTCCCTGGCGACTCCTGCAAGTCAGGCATTATGAACAAGAGATACTTTAGATAGAGAGAGAGATAGACAGAGTTACAATAATAGAGGGAAACTAGACAATAGAGTTACTTCAAGATAGAGAGATAGAGTGACAGGTGTACAGAGGTACTAGACAACAGTTATCTTAGAGTGACAGTTACAGAGATAGATAACTTGGAAACAGAGTAACTTCAAGCTAGAGAGATAGAGATAGAGTGACAAGTGTACAGGGGTAGTAGACAACAGATTTATCTTAGAGATAGAGTGACAATTATAGAGATAGATTACTTGAAAACAGAGTTACTTCAAGCTAAAGGTAGAGTGAGCAGTGTTTAGAGACACTATCCAATGGAGCAACTTAAAGCTGGAAAGATAGAGTAGCAATAATAGAGGGAAACAGTAGATATTATACAGAGTTACTTTAAGGGGGAAACATAGAGTAACAATAATAGAGGGAGACAAACAGAGTTACTTCAAATGGAGAGATGAGTAACAAGTATACAAGGATAATAGAGTGACTGTACAGGATATGCAAGGTATATAGGGAACCACTTTATGCTGTTATGATATATAAGTCAATATACTCTAGTCGGATAGTAGCAGAATGTAAACGCATGCTATCGCGCGCTGACATCGTCCACACACTTGCGTTCTGCTACTAGCCGACTAGATTATATTGAGCGGTACGAAGCAGTAGACAGACAACCACAGCCGTTGGGTCTCTACCCTACAATACACACTCAACGTACTATCGCGCGCTGACATCGTCCACACACTTGCGTTCTGCTACTAGCCGACTAGATTATATTGAGCGGTACGAAGCAGTAGACAGACAACCGCAGCCGTTGGGTCTCTACCCTACAATACACACTCAACGTACTATCGCGCGCTGACATCGTCCACACACTTGCGTTCTGCTACTAGCCGACTAGATTATATTGAGCGGTACGAAGCAGTAGACAGACAACCACAGCCGTTGGGTCTCTACCCTACAATACACACTCAACGTACTATCGCGCGCTGTCATCGTCCACACACTTGCGTTCTGCTACTAGCCGACTAGATTATGTTGAGCGGTACAAAGCGGTACACAGACAACCACAGCCGTTGGGCCTCTACCCTACAATACACACTCAACGTACTATCGCGCGCTGTCATCGTCCACACACTTGCGTTCTGCTACTAGCCGACTAGATTATGTTGAGCGGTACGAAGCAGTAGACAGACAACCACAGCCGTTGGGTCTCTACCCTACAATACACACTCAACGTACTATCGCGCGCTGACATCGTCCACACACTTGCGTTCTGCTACTAGCCGACTAGATTATGTTGAGCGGTACGAAGCAGTAGACAGACAACCACAGCCGGTGGGTCTCTACCCTACAATACACACTCAACGTACTATCGCGCGCTGTCATCGTCCACACACTTGCGTTCTGCTACTAGCCGACTAGATTATGTTGAGTGGTACGAAGCAGTAGACAGACAACCACAGCCGTTGGGTCTCTACCCTACAATACACACTCAACGTACTATCGCGCGCTGTAATCGTCCACACACTTGCGTTCTGCTACTAGCCGACTAGATTATGTTGAGCGGTACGAAGCAGTAGACAGACAACCACAGCCGTTGGGTCTCTACCCTACAATACACACTCAACGTACTATCGCGCGCTGTCATCGTCCACACACTTGCGTTCTGCTACTAGCCTAGCCGACTAGATTATGTTGAGCGGTACGAAGCAGTAGACAGACAACCACAGCCGTTGGGACTCTACCCTACAATACACACTCAACGTACTATCGCGCGCTGTCATCGTCCACACACTTGCGTTCTGCTACTAGCCGACTAGATTATGTTGAGCGGTACGAAGCAGTAGACAGACAACCACAGCCGTTGGGTCTCTACCCTACAATACACACTCAACGTACTATCGCGCGCTGACATCGTCCACACACTTGCGTTCTGCTACTAGCCGACTAGATTATGTTGAGCGGTACGAAGCAGTAGACAGACAACCACAGCCGGTGGGTCTCTACCCTACAATACACACTCAACGTACTATCGCGCGCTGTCATCGTCCACACACTTGCGTTCTGCTACTAGCCGACTAGATTATGTTGAGTGGTACGAAGCAGTAGACAGACAACCACAGCCGTTGGGTCTCTACCCTACAATACACACTCAACGTACTATCGCGCGCTGTAATCGTCCACACACTTGCGTTCTGCTACTAGCCGACTAGATTATGTTGAGCGGTACGAAGCAGTAGACAGACAACCACAGCCGTTGGGTCTCTACCCTACAATACACACTCAACGTACTATCGCGCGCTGTCATCGTCCACACACTTGCGTTCTGCTACTAGCCTAGCCGACTAGATTATGTTGAGCGGTACGAAGCAGTAGACAGACAACCACAGCCGTTGGGACTCTACCCTACAATACACACTCAACGTACTATCGCGCGCTGTCATCGTCCACACACTTGCGTTCTGCTACTAGCCTAGCCGACTAGATTATGTTGAGCGGTACGAAGCAGTAGACAGACAACCACAGCCGTTGGGACTCTACCCTACAATACACACTCAACGTACTATCGCGCGCTGTCATCGTCCACACACATGCGTTCTGCTACTAGCCGACTAGATTATGTTGAGCGGTACGAAGCAGTAGACAGACAACCACAGCCGTTGGGACTCTACCCTACAATACACACTCAACGTACTATCGCGCGCTGTCATCGTCCACACACTTGCGTTCTGCTACTAGCCGACTAGATTATGTTGAGCGGTACGAAGCAGTAGACAGACAACCACAGCCGGTGGGTCTCTACCCTACAATACACACTCAACGTACTATCGCGCGCTGTCATCGTCCACACACTTACGTTCTGCTACTAGCCGATCAGATTATGTTGAGCGGTACAAAGCAGTAGACAGACAACCACAGCCGTTGGGTCTCTACCCTACAATACACACTCAACGTACTATCGCGCGCTGTCATCGTCTACACACTTGCGTTCTGCTACTAGCCGACTAGATTATGTTGAGTGTTACAAAGCAGTAGACAGACAACCACAGCCGTTGGGTCTCTACCCTACAATACACACTCAACGTACTATCGCGCGCTGTCATCGTCCACACACTTGCGTTCTGCTACTAGCCGACTAGATTATGTTGAGCGGTACGAAGCAGTAGACAGACAACCACAGGCGTTGGGTCTCTACCCTACAATACACACTCAACGTACTATCGTGCGCTGTCATCGTCCACACACTTGCGTTCTGCTACTAGCCGACTAGATTATGTTGAGCGGTACGAAGCAGTAGACAGACAACCACAGGCGTTGGGTCTCTACCCTACAATACACACTCAACGTACTATCGTGCGCTGTCATCGTCCACACACTTGCGTTCTGCTACTAGCCGACTAGATTATGTTGAGCGGTACGAAGCAGTAGACAGACAACCACAGCCGTTGGGTCTCTACCCTACAATACACACTCAACGTACTATCGCGCGCTGTCATCGTCCACACACTTGCGTTCTGCTACTAGCCGACTAGATTATGTTGAGCGGTACGAAGCAGTAGACAGACAACCACAGCCGTTGGGTCTCTACCCTACAATACACACTCAACGTACTATCGCGCGCTGTCATCGTCCACACACTTGCGTTCTGCTACTAACCGACTAGATTATGTTGAGCGGTACGAAGCAGTAGACAGACAACCACAGCCGTTGGGTCTCTACCCTACAATACACACTCAACGTACTATCGCGCGCTGTCATCGTCCACACACATGCGTTCTGCTACTAGCCGACTAGATTATGTTGAGCGGTACGAAGCAGTAGACAGACAACCACAGCCGTTGGGTCTCTACCCTACAATACACACTCAACGTACTATCGCGCGCTGTCATCGTCCACACACTTGCGTTCTGCTACTAGCCGACTAGATTATGTTGAGCGGTACGAAGCAGTAGACAGACAACCACAGCCGTTGGGTCTCTACCCTACAATACACACTCAACGTACTATCGCGCGCTGTCATCGTCCACACACTTGCGTTCTGCTACTAGCCGACTAGATTATGTTGAGCGGTACGAAGCAGTAGACAGACAACCACAGCCGTTGGGTCTCTACCCTACAATACACACTCAACATGCTATCGCGCGCTGTCATCGTCCACGCACTTGCGTTCTGCTACTAGCCGACTAGATTATGTTGAGCGGTACGAAGCAGTAGACAGACAACCACAGCCGTTGGGTCTCTACCCTACAATACACACTCAACGTACTATCGCGCGCTGTCATCGTCCACACACTTGCGTTCTGCTACTAGCCGACTAGATTATGTTGAGCGGTACGAAGCAGTAGACAGACAACCACCCTACAATACACACTCAACGTACTATCGCGCGCTGTCATCGTCCACACACTTGCGTTCTGCTACTAACCGACTAGATTATGTTGAGCGGTACGAAGCAGTAGACAGACAACCACAGCCGTTGGGTCTCTGCCCTACAATACACACTCAATGTACTATCGCGCGCTGTCATCGTCCACACACTTGCGTTCTGCTACTAGCCGACTAGATTATGTTGAGCGGTACAAGCAGTAGACAGACAACCACAGCCGTTGGGTCTCTACCCTACAATACACACTCAACGTACTATCGCGCGCTGTCATCGTCCACACACTTGCGTTCTGCTACTAGCCGACTAGATTATGTTGAGCGGTACGAAGCAGTAGACAGACAACCACAGCCGTTGGGTCCCTACCCTAGAATACCCATTCAATGGTAACAGTATAGAAATAGTATTCTAATTAATATAAATAACTTTAAGATCAGTGGAAGTATAGATTACTGGAGATAGACAAATACTACAATGACAACTCCAAGAACGTTGCTAATATAGATGGATGGAAATGAATATGGTTATTAGTTAATATAAGTTCTGCGGAAGTATAAATTACTGGGCCCAGATTCACAAAAGTGCCTAGTGCTAAGACGTCCTAGTTTAGGCAAATCTTAGTGAAATTAATCACGCATATATCACTCTGCAATGTCCTAAAGATAAAATATACTAAAATAACAACAATTTAACTAATAATATTGTATTTGTGAATGTGCAGTAATACCCAGAGATGATTTATCTTGATTTATCTAGCTAGGATTTGCCTAACTTAGGACAACTTAGAGTTAGGCATCTTTGTGAATCCAGGCCCTGGAGATTAGACAAATACTACAATGACAACTCCAAGAACGTTGCTAATATAATAGAAGGATGCAAATGTATGAGGTTGATATTTATAATTAAAAGCCCATCGTTAGAATAAATAAAGGTTTTCTTTTCGTATATTATATTAAAACAGCTTTTAAATTCGAAACTATGAGAAGATATACACGACAGATCTACAGATATCGGACACAAAAATATAGGAAAAATTCATTATATTTGGATTAAATGAGGTAACGGGATATCTTTCTATCATCGTATTTCATCAAACCGTAATTAATTCAATTAAGCATATATTTTGCTTTCTTTATCTGTAGAGACTGATAATATGTGTATCTTCTTACAATTAAAAGTTGTTTTACAGATACGAACAGAAAAGTAATTCCAACTCTCGGCTGCCGTATAGGTTCAGAAAGATATAATGGGGTAGACAGAAGGTGGGAGTTATAAAATAGTGGTTGCATTCTCAACTGGAGAAGGGTTAATAATACAAGTCCGCGTACCTGGTAATCTCCCACGAACTCAAGTATAGACTATTCAAAATAGACTTGATGTAATCTCGTGGCCAGCAAATAAACTTCTATGAGGAGGAGATTACTCATCGTTCATGTGTTGAAAACATCAATGACGCAGATAAGGATTGATTGATTGATTGATTGACTTAAGTACAGTGTATACTTAAGAACTAGATATTTAAGTACAGAGTGTACTTAAGAACGAGGCTTTAAGTACAAAGTGTAGACAAAGTACATATCATTCTGGGTTTCAATACTGACTGCGTTAAGGTGTGTTTTAGGAGTGAAGTTTTTATAGCTAGAGTGATTCTAAAGAATAGTCCAGACAATCGTAATGGATCTATCTGTCTAGGTTTATTACTCCTATATGAGGGACTCAGATCATTCAATATGATACTAACAGTCATAAACTGTGACGCGCGCCATTTTGTTCTCCACTGAAGACGACTAAATGTGTTTAACGACCCACTTAACGACTAGATTACGTACTTTAGTCAACATTTTAAAAGCCGAACTGAAGGAAGTACCAGTGGAAAAGCTTCGTACTCAATTCGTTACGGGAATTTTAGTAGATAAATAAAAGTTCCGTAGACATTTTGTGGGTGTTTTAAAATGAAAGTATTACTTCTTATCTAGGTTAGGCCTACTACTATACAACAGTAGTCTCTTTGTATTGGTAGTCCTCTTAAACTGTATTTCTTAAGTCCACCTAGTTTGCGGAAATCCCGATTTCAGTATGTTTCAATTGCTTAAAAATGTGTTTAAGTTGTAACAAATGTAAATCAAAATACGTCATCCTGTAGAGAATGTAATGCTCTTTCTTACGAATGTTTCTTTGTTCCAATCAATATTTCCGTGTTTCAGATGTTCTTAATTACCTTATGTAATGTGATGTTGCTGGACACCTTTCACACCTAAATAAGAACATCTGCAAAACGGGAATATTTATTGAAATACAAAAAACTTTCATAAGAAAGAGCATTACATTCTCTACAGGATGGCATATTTTGATTTTCTTATTTTACTTTTCTTTTGTTCGTGATTATTACATATATCTGAAAAGTAATTGAGAAATTGTAGCATGTAACTACTTCAAAAGAATGCTATTTTAAACAATGACACCTGGCTTGTTGACCGCAATCATTCCCGCATACCTTTCTCGCAAGCGCTCAGTCAGTACCGAGTGGAGGTGGACAAGGGGGAGGGGAAATTATTACATAATCCGTGACGACAACACCTTGTACGCTACAGCGAGAGCAGTATAATAATCAAATATAAACATACATTCAGCCCTCCATCCACTATGACCGATGTGACGTCACGTGAATACTCCATATCCGGGATAGAATCTACATCCGGTGTTATTAAACCCCACGGCTCTTCAATTGAAAAGGTAAATTATATCACCTCGAACGGAATCCAATTTGCATTAAGTAGTAAAGGAGGACGTTTTTAGAATCTGTGTTGATTGGAGAGTTCGATATTTTCATTAACGAAGTGAACGGTTCTATGTTTTGCCGCCAGGGGAAACTGCGCCGCGACGGTGCTGCTATGCGGTGAATTGCGAGAACTAATTGCATCCAGTAACAGAATTATGCGGTTCTTCCTTCTACAGTTCGTCTCAAACCAACGTCCACGACGGTAAAGAGGACTCCTCAAAGGGAGGCTTGTTTCCCGTTCACTGTGCAAGGTTGTAAACGTCAAGCTTGTCACCAGGAAGGATGCACAGTTTAAAGAAAACTGACCGCTAATGATTTCTATTCAAACCCGCTTGACAATAGCGAAGACAGGGGCTCAGGATTCGGTTCTTTTTCAAAGCGTCGGCCATAATAATCTCTTTGCTCAAGAAAAATGACCATCACTAAATGCAACTGCTATTTTACTACTTTTCTTACAAACCCATTGGCTAATCCTGAATATTCATGGTCGAAGGTCCATGTGGTTTGAAACTGTCTTTACTATGTTAGAAGGTAAGTGGTTTGCCAAATAAAGGGGATGATTGACATCCTTGGTCTCCAACAATACGAACCAATTCCTTTTAGTTCGCATTTTCCGGCGTGGATGTTGGTTTGGGACAAACTATAGTCCGGATTCCATTAAGAAATAACTAGACAGTTTACATCGAAATTTATAGTTCAACACAATAATAAGTGAAAGTAATTTTTCTCTGAAAGCTCTACCACAGTATTAGTAATTTAGGCTACATGTTCGATATATCCGGCAAAATATTAGTACTTTTTTGTTTAAATACCGAATGTTTCAATGTGACCAGACGTAGTAAAATATTAGTTGTAGTAGTATCATGATCGATAATATTCATAGTCGGCCCCTACACCTAGGGGCGCCCTTTGTTACTAAGGTAACAGTTGTTTTCATGTTATTTCCCATTAACAAAACAAATCCATAGCAACAATGGGTGCCCCTAGGTGTAGGGGCCGACTATGAATACCAACTATAGGCACCGTGTGTTAGTACATACAGCGCTATATGTGGCCAAATTTAGCAACAAACTGCTGAAGATTTCATTCCGCGGTTGAAAATAGTGCTGGATATTATTGTGATATATCTTGTTTTTGTTTGGTGTTTGTTTTGTTTTTTAATGTTGATGTGTATTTATTTAGTATTGTTGTTTTGTTTTGTGCTTTTGTTTTGGCTTTTATTGTCTTGTTTTGTTTGTGTTTGTTGTGTGTTATTTGTTGTTTTTACGTCTAAAACGTGTCCTGATTAAAATGGTGGCTTGCCTTTTTAAGATTTACTGATGGGATTCATAATCTGTACGAAAATTTTAAAACCCGTATTTAATTAAACAATTTTCACAATTTCCCTTTATTGACGTAGGAAGAACGACGCTGCTTCAGCAGGTTGTTGCGCGACTTTGCCACTTGGAGCGCTTCATTCGTTTTCACTAGCGCCATCAGTGGCCAATCTCGGTGCCTATACCTCCTGGGACCTCATTCAAGTATATTTGAAAACTTAACCGCGGTATTAGTCAATAGCCAATCAGAATACAGCAATTGAGACGCCGGTCGAAGGAAGACATTGTGGAGAAAACGAGACACTATAAAAACAAAAACTCTACAATAACCTTAAAACGTCGACCAAATACTTTATAAACTACATACATATTGTCAGATGTAAGGCCTAAAGTATATACAAAAGATTGTTTAAAAGCTTCAATAAACACCTAAAGTAACGCTAACATGAAACTGGATATTCCCATGATAAAGAATTGAAATGTGACATTACGGGCAACTGGAAAAACGGCGACCTTTCCAAGTATTGTTAAGATAACTCTTTAGCGGATAGGGTAATATTTGACTCCGTATTATACAGAGAAAGCCTTGGTAGGAGCTAACCCCGGGGTAATTTTAACATGGTGTTAGCAACAGTTAACAGAATGTACAGGAATCAGGCCTCGGAGTATCTCCCATATGGAAACGGAACGCAATTGAACCTCCCCCTCCCTCCCTCTCCCCCTCGACCACTGAATGCAACAAGTGCACTATCAGTGTAAAGTGGATCTACATGTCTAAGTGAGGAGGGGGGGGGGGGAGGGGGAGGAGGGGGGAAGACCACAATGTAATGGAGCTCCAGAGACAAAGCTCTTCTTACGCATCGCATTCTGACTCTCTCTCTAAGTGCTCTGGTAAAGTTGCCCCAATCTAACTATACCTACTATCTTGTCTTAGGAATAAGTAAACGGTGGCTTTGGAGCCGTCCTAGCGACGAAGCACACTATAAATAGACCATTTCAAAAACTATCTAGGACCCTCTGTATTATTACCATCACGGTCCTCTAAATCATTATGCACAACAATTAAAAACATAAATTCAAGGTTAGTGGATGATGATCTTGTATACATGAATGAACCTTGATATAACATATGAAAACATTTTGAATTGTTCTGTATTGTTGTTCTTGAAGATTTAGGAGACCGTGATGATGATAGGCACCGTGTGTTAGTACATACAGCGCTATATGTGGCCAAATTTAGCAACAAACTGCTGAAGATTTCATTCCGCGGTTGAAAATAGTGCTGGATATTATTGTGATATATCTTGTTTTTGTTTGGTGTTTGTTTTGTTTTTTATTGTTGATGTGTATTTATTTTGTATTGTTGTTTTGTTTTGTGCTTTTGTTTTGGCTTTTATTGTCTTGTTTTGTTTGTGTTTGTTGTGTGTTATTTGTTGTTTTTACGTCTAAAACGTGTCCTGATTAAAATGGTGGCTTGCCTTTTTAAGATTTACTGATGGGATTCATAATCTGCACGAAAATTTTAAAACCAGTATTTAATTAAACAATTTTCACAATTTCCCTTTATTGACGTAGGAAGAACGACGCTGCTTCAGCAGGTTGTTGCGCGACTTTGCCACTTGGAGCGCTTCATTCGTTTTCACTAGCGCCATCAGTGGCCAATCTCGGTGCCTATAGTTTTTGAAATGGTCCATTCAAAGTTGTTCTGAATCGGCCTTGTTGATTCTGGCATTTGTCCGCAGGTGTTCGCACTGTCCAATCACTGATTCATATGTTTCGTATTTGAATAATCGATCTTTGATTGGTTGCTGCTCACTCGTCGATGGTGTTCGAAGCCTACAGGGTTGGTTTAGTCGCTTTAAATTTAAGTCCCCCACTGAAAATCAGTTTCGTTACTGAGTGGGTAGACTCTAAATGTGAATGTATTTATTTTATTTACGAAATAGTGCGGCTATTAGTGATGACGTCAAAAACAATGGCTGTCGAGCTGTCTGATTCCAAACAACTTATTTCCATAGCGTGAAACATAGTTATTATTTAATTTATTTATTGTAACTCTTTATACAATACTTGACTTGTAAATTTAAACAACTTCTTCCACTGTTTCGTCTTTGGGTAAACGAAGTTGCGAAGGAAACGGACGGTGCAAAACACATAACAACCAAGACTCAACAGTCATGATTGTTTGGAACCAGAAAGGTTATTGATGAATATTTGTGTGTTTATATATGAAAACAGAATCGAAGGAAGAAGAAGACGGGAAAGACCAAAGAAAGAGATGGAAGGAAAAGATTGCTGAAGACCTACAGAAGAGAGGAGAGAACTGGGAGCAAGTAGGGGAAGTACAATTGTGGGAATATAGGAAGAGATGGAAAAATTTGGTTGTGAAACCCAAGCTGACCCTGCCAGAAGCAGGAAACGGCGATGGATAATGATGATGATTTGTGTGTTAAACGACGCACTTGACAACTAGGTCATATTAACTTTTTGTTGGGTGATTGGTGGAAGTTTCCATGCTTTGTTTTTACCAACGCAGAGTCCAATGTTCTCGCAGATAACTTATTTGATCCGCATACTGTGCGTTCATAACTTGATGCGTTGAAACTTTAACTTTTAATGCGTCAACGCAACAGTAGGTGGATTTGACAATCCTTTCCCGGGAGTGCTATACCTTATCGTGGTGGGCAGGTTTACATACTTTGCTGATCCCGAGAGCTATGCCGGTGGAAGCGTATGTTTCTGGTAGGGCCAACCTAGCCGGACAGGTCGAGGAGGAAAATTCAGACGAAATGCAGTACACATCCTCCTCTTTCCCATCTCCACCCTTTTCCCTATTTCTTCCCTTTCACGTTTACCTCTCTGGATGCCCTCCTACGTGTCTCGTTCCTCCAAACATCTTTATCGTCATATTTCATCCACTCATGGTTTCGATTAGCCAAGTTGCATAAATATAGAACGTAAACCGCAAAATCATCATCATCGATGGAAAAACGTAAGGTTTTCAACAAGGTCCGTAAATTCCCTAGCGGAGGCTCGTCGGTTTACCGAGCCTCCGCTAGGGGATCGACAGACCTTGGTCACGGTCTACTATTATATAGTAGGCCGTGACCTTGGGTATTCAACGTGTCTCCGCTACAAGGTCCACTAAATCCCCTGGCGGGGTGTCATCGAACTTCGCGCATGCTGCGCGCACGCTACTAGCGATCTAGTGGACCTTGCCTCCACTAGGCGGAGATCCGGTCATCCGGTAAACGTTGAGACGGGAGGAGGTCAACATAGAAGGCCGTGACTAGTACCAGCGTCACTCACCGAGAATGGAGGCGCCCTGGTCGCGAGCTACCCCGGTCAAAGACTGAACTCTCTGTAGCAGTGACTCTGTAGTCGTGACGTCACACTAATATACTCTATTGGGCCGTGACGGGAGGAGGTCAACATAGAAAGCCGTGACTAGTACCAGCATCACTCACCGAGAATGGAGGCGCCCTGGTCGCGAGCTACGCCTGGACTCTCTGTAGCAGTGACTATCTAGTCGTGACGTTACACTTATATACTCTATTGGGCTGTGACGGGAGGAGGTCAACATAGAAGGCCGTGACTAGTACCAGCATCACTCACCGAGAATGGAGGCGCCCTGGTCGCGAGCTACGCCTGGACTCTCTGTAGCAGTGACTATCTAGTCGTGACGTTACACTTATATACTCTATTGGGCTGTGACGGGAGGAGGTCAACATAGAAGGCCGTGACTAGTACCAGCATCACTCACCGAGAATGGAGGCGCCCTGGTCGCGAGCTACGCCTGGACTCTCTGTAGCAGTGACTATCTAGTCGTGACGTTACACTTATATACTCTATTGGGCTGTGACGGGAGGAGGTCAACATAGAAGGCCGTGACTAGTACCAGCATCACTCACCGAGAATGGAGGCGCCCTGGTCGCGAGCTACGCCTGGACTCTCTGTAGCAGTGACTATCTAGTCGTGACGTTACACTTATATACTCTATTGGGCTGTGACGGGAGGAGGTCAACATAGAAGGCCGTGACTAGTACCAGCATCACTCACCGAGAATGGAGGCGCCCTGGTCGCGAGCTACGCCTGGACTCTCTGTAGCAGTGACTCTGTAGTCGTGACGTTACACTTATATACTCTATTGGGCTGTGACGGGAGGAGGTCAACATAGAAGGCCGTGACTAGTACCAGCATCACTCACCGAGAATGGAGGCGCCCTGGTCGCGAGCAACCCCCGTCAAAGACTGGACTCTCTGTAGCAGAGACTCTCTAGTCTTGGCCGGCGACGACGGAGCGCTAGTTGTCCTTGAGTTGGGTCTCAGGTTCAGGGTGAGATCGCCCCCGCTCTGTGACGCGGCGGACGGGGGGTTGGGCGCCGGCTGGGTGGGCTGAGGGGGCGGAGCCTGCTGCTGCGCGGAGGGTTGGGGGGCGGAGGGATCGTCCGGCGGAGCGTCATCTAGCTCTGATGAGAGATCGCCGGACGAGAACCTGTGAGAGAGACATACAGACAGTTGCATTATTACCTCCCCTCACTTTCCCCTCCAACCCCTGCACCTCAAGGTCATGTAGCTCTGATGAGAGATCGCCGGACGAAAACCTAGGAGACAGACAGACAATTGCATTATTACCTCCCCTCACTTTCCCCTCCAACCCCTGCATGTCAAGGTCATCTAGCAGTTGTATTATTACCCCCCGCCCTACCTTCCCCTCCAACCCCTGCATGTCAAGGTCATCTAGCAGTTGTATTATTACCCCCCCCTACCTTCCCCTCCAACCCCTGCATATCAAGGTCATCTAGCAGTTGTATTATTAATCCCTTCGCTTTCTCTTTCAACCCCTTGAGTTCAAGGTCACCTAGTTCTGATGAGAGACACAAACAGTTGCAGTATTACCTCCCCTCACTTCCCCGTTAACCCCTCGATGTCAAGGTCATTACAAATACATTGGAAACAGTTTCTACAGCAATCGTTTGACTGCTGACATCAATTACTTGATGAAGTTTAAGGATACATTCATATACATGTTTATATACAGAAATCATGATACATCTAAGCATTTAAGGCCTGGTTTTCCAATCGGTCATTAACGGGACTGTTAGCTGACGGTCCCGTTAAAGACCCGTTAACCGATTGAAAAACCGGCCCTAAATCTAATATTTATGTAAATTTAACTATTATGAAATTACTTTATACATTACCAAACAAACATTATGCCAAACAGTATGAAAAATCAAACATTTTATTCTGGGTTGTGGAGAAATGTGGAAAAAAAGTTTTAGATGAAATAAATTTATTTAATTTTTTGGGGGCGTTTTTGAGTGATTTTTAAGACATGAGAGTTTTTAAGAGTTTTTAAGAGCGTTCGGCAGTAGGAGTTTTACAGATGTATTGGCCGTCAACCAATTACTCTTCAACTAATAGTGGGAGTATTATAAATATGTACCTTCTTGTAGAGGAATGTCATATCTATGCATGTTATTAAGTACATTTGTCACCAACCTATTAAAAAATAATGTACCCATTTTTAAACAGATTCTCCGTATTATTTCGCCGAACATTTTCGACGATAGTTATTTATTTGCATAATTCAATCGTGAGTATATTATTTTTGGGCAGGCTTGTCACAAATACACTAAATACCATGCGTAGATATGACATCCCTCTACAAGTAGGTGAATATTTATAATACTCCTCCTATTAGTTTAAGAGTAATTGGTTGACGGCCAATACATCTGTAAATCTCCTACTGCTGAACGCTCTTAAAAACTCTATCGTGTCTTAGAAATCACTCAAAAACGCCAAAAAAAAAAAAAAAAAATCGTTTCATCTAAAACGTTTTTTTAACACTTCTCCTCAACCCAGAATAAAATTTTTAATTTTACCGTGCACATTTTCAAATTAATCCTATTATTTGTTTAAGAGAAATTAGTTGACTAAAAACGTCAAAACTACTTTCGAACGCTCTTAATGAAGCAGCAAACGGGATAATATCTCACCTCCGTTTCAGGTAGTTGACATTAGTAGAGAATGACTGCTTGAAGCTGGAGAACGAAATGTTGGCAGCGGGGTCACGACCGTGGGACGAAATTGTTCTCTACTTCGTTAACCCTCGTGTAAACTCGACTAAACTCGTGTGTCTAGTCGCTGCTCGGTCTGTCTCGGTAACTACGAGAATGTGACGATTTCGGTTAACCTCGAGTGTTTCCGGAAGACTCGAACGGCGTTGTCCCGAATGTACGAGCTGCAATCAAAAAACCACACACACATTAGTATTGATTGATATTTGGGCTTAACGTCTCATATTTTTGCAACGTGGCTAATCGAGACGATGAGTGGGTGAGATATGAAAATGAAACAGGGGTCATTTTGGAGGAAAGGGGGAGGGGAGGAAAGTGGAAGGGGGAGGAAAAGGGAGTGGGGAGGGTGTGGAATACATTTCGTCTGGCTTCTCCTCCTCGACCTGTCCGGTTAGGGTGGCCCTATACCAGAAGCATACGCTTCCGCCGGCATAGCTCTCGGGATCAACAAAGCACGCAAACCTGCCCACCGCGATAAGGCAGCAGTCCATGGGCAGGACACACATTAGTAATTATTATTTAGTGTATCATATTGAAATTGTTTTTATGTAGGCCTATGTATTTGTTATGTTTGCCTAGCGGTGGTGAACTCACTGTATTAAAAACGGGAGTCACCATACAAAATCAAGTCTGGAAGGAGACAGATCCCAGTGAAATGTTGGTAGATCTGGGATGGGAATCTTTACAAGCACATGGAGAAAATGCTAAGCTATGTGCAGATTTGGGTAAACATCCCTTCTTATTTCTGTGATTTTGAACCATTTCTATGAACAGTCCATTACTACCTTACAACATTGTCAACTACTTAGTAGATCTGGGATGGGAATCTTTACAAGCACATAGAGAAAATGCTAAGCTATGTGCAGATTTGGGCAAACATCCCTTCTTATTTCTGTGATTTTAGTAGATCTGGGATGGGAATCTTTACAAGCACATAGAGAGAATGCTAAGCTATGTGCAGATTTGGGCAAACATCCCTTCTTATTTCTGTGATTTTGAACCATTTGTCCATTTCTATGAACAGTCCATTACTACCTTACAACATTGTCAACTTTGAGGAACTTCTATGAAACTACTAATGACGATTATGAACTGGCCTACACTATATAATAGTTTATAAACTTAAACTAATTTACACCTACTATAGTAATTAAGTTCTGTTGATGTTATAAAGAATTTTTATTTTCGTATTTTTATTTGTTTTAACTGTAAATGTACAGTCATGTACAGTGGATGTTTACGTAGATATTGTGCAAATATTGTGTAACCGAGTGAAATAACTCAAACCCTAAACGAAAAAAAAATATTAAATAATGTCTAAGCCGAGCCCGTGACACTGTGACACTGTGTGTCACAGTGTGTGTGACAATGTGTGATAGTGTGTGTGACAATGTGTGATAGTGTGTGTGACAGTGTGACTTCTACAATCACCAGCTCGGCGCGCTAGAGTTATCTTGTCAGCACTTCGCCGACACTAATGCCCGTAATTCAATTCTGCCATAATCCCTTCTCACCAGCTGACATCAGCGGAACTGGGGTGAAACTATAGTTGCCCCAGCGAAAGTATACTGATGCTTACGACACAGCCGAGTCCAAGGTGACAACTTAATATTCCACCTCGCTAATTCCCACCATCTAATCTAAACATGTCCATTTGGGATAATTTAAAACCTTCCATTGGTTACCTGTAACGGTGGGTGTGGCCAAACCACCTGTGCACTCGACTAAGCCAAACCGTGAATTTACGAATGTGTGAAAGAACGTCAGGTATCTGTTGATTTTCTTTCAATCCGCGCGGTTGAAAGGGGCAGTAGACAATGACCTGAGATCGGTATGCGAATACTTTCGTTGGGACTAGTATAGTTGTCCCAACGAAAGTATTCTGATGCTTACGACACAGCCGAGTCCAAGGTGACAGCTTAATATTCTACCTCGATAATTCCCACCATCTAATCTAAACAAGTCCACTGGGGATAATTTAAAACCTGCCGTTGGTTACCTGTAACGGTGGGTGTGGCAAAACCGCCGGTGCACTCGACTAAGCCGAACCGTGCATTTATGAGTGTGTGAAAGAACGCCAGGTATCTGTTGATTTTCTTTCAATTGGCGCGGTTGAAAGGGGCAGTAGACAATAACCTGAGATCGGTATGCGAATACTTTCGTTGGGACTAGTATACAGTAAGTCCACGTCACTGTGTTTTGTATCACATGAAGTCACAGCCGCCATATCGGAGGTCACACTCCAGGGCCGGATTCACAAGAGGTCCCAAGTCTTTTTCTGGTCTTAACTCTAAGACAGGCCTTACTTTGAACTTCCTGTTAAACCAGACCCAGGTCACATGAAGAAGTAACTAGTTCCAGGTGGAAACAAGGACACAATGAACATTCTAATAATAGGTTTTAAAGTCTGTTCTCAGATATTTTTCTGGATACACATGAGGTTCAAAATAAGGCCGGTCTTAGAGATAAGACAAAAAAATGACTCAGGACCTCTTGTGAATCCGGGCCGAGTACATTTACCTCGCTGTTACCTGTGGCTTGTCCACTAGTTCAATTTTTTTTTAAATTTATTGTGAAGGTTACTTTTAATCATATTTTTTTATAGAAACAATAGATACCCTTCTTCTTAAGCTAAGAAACAAATAATGTATATATAACAAATAAGTGTAAATTACACACAAAAGGTACACCTAAAACTAAATGAAATTTAAAGCTACTACTAATACTAACTGTTACTACTACTCCTTTATAACAATGAGATTACAATGAAACGTATTGTATCAAATACTAGGAATATAACAAATCTAAATCATTACGCAAATTACGTTTTTACGAAAAAGTTAATTTATTTCTATCATTGCTGTCCTGCTAGCTAGTAGGCCTAGCTTGCAAGAAACCCTATTGATATTTTTTCTTAACGTTTTCATATTTTGTTTTGCCATTTTCTCTCATTAACGCTATTTTCGTTTTTCACATTAAATTATTGACCACACTAAATCGATACAAACAAAGATTTTTATCTTCGTTGTTTATTTGCTTGTGTTCCAGTATAGTCCCCACTTCTTATTCCTTCTGAAATGTCATCTTTGCGTTCAACCAACCATCCATCATAAATAAGTTGCCCGTTGACTTTACGAACACAAGAATAAAGCTATTTCGGGCGGGAATCCCCCTTATCTTCCCCCCCCCTCCCCTCCCCTCATCCCCTTATCCGCAACATCTAACCAGGCCAGCGCCTTCTAAAGGCAACCAAACAATAGGCCGCACAATAACAGTGATGTAAGAGAAGCCGGTGGAGGGGGTAGATTGAGGGGAAAGGAGGGGAGGGGTATTGCTCATTTCACTACTCTTCTCTCTCTCTCTCTCTCTCTCTCTCTCTCTCTCTCTCTCTCTCTCTCTCTCTCTCTCTCTCTCTCTCTCACGCCTCGTATTCTGGCATTGACTTGTCGTCTACCCTTGTATATCTATTTAATTTATATTCATTGGAGGACATTGTAAAGGTCTCTCACACCAAGAAGTAAGATAGTGTCAGGGGAGTCAGGACCGCCCACAATTAGTTTCCAACTTAACAAGTGCGAATCACTAACGTTTTTCCCGATTATCTACTATAATTTGGTTGCGTTAAGTTTTTTGACGGAAACCTGCTTGCACGTTTTCTTGTGCGTTAAAAAACTTACCGTAACCAAATTGTACTAGATAATCGGGAAAAACGTCAGTGATTCGCGCTTGTTAAGTTGGAAACTAAATGTGGGCGGTCCTGATACTATCTTACTTCTTGCTTTGAGAGACCTATGATGTATTATAGTATAGATGTTTTGGATTATTTGGTGATAAACGACTTCCGAGTCTGTTGTGGAAGAAGATCGTGGAGAATTAATGTATGTCTTTAAAACTACTTTTAAAATCAAAATTTTGGGAAGATACACAAGACAGATATTATATCAGGATCTACTGATAACGAAAACAAATATATACAAAATGCATTAAGCTTGGATAGAATCCGATAATACAATTTAATATCGTTTTGTCGGAATGAAGATGATTAAGATATTATGGCGTAACGTCTCGTATTTTGGCAACGATGCTAATCGAGACGATGAGTGGGTGATGATGAAGATATAGAACGCCGCCACACGACATCTAGGCCCACAGTCTAACAGACCTGATCCACCGTAGCAAACTATACTCTGGCGAATTTAGTTAGAAGATAGATTTTGTAAAAAAATTTGTATGTGCACCTTCCGTTGTAACTTTGCTAACATTTCAGTTCAATTATTTAGATTTTGTAAAAGCTTTAGTATGTGCACCTTCCGGTGTAACTTTGCCAACATTTCAGTTCCAATATTTAGATTTTGTAAAAGCTTTAGTATGTGCACCTTTCGGTGTAACTTTGCCAACATTTCAGTTCCAATATTTAGATTTTGTAAAAGCTTTAGTATGTGCACCTTCCGGTGTAACTTTGCCAACATCTCAGTTTAATTATTTAGATTTTGCAAAAGCTTTAGTATGTGCACCTTCCAGTGTAACTTTGCCAACATTTCAGTTCCATTATTTTACCTAAGGTGAAAATAATTCTACAAAAATAATTAATTTTTCTTGACAGGCTTAATGAATAGTACATTGTTCTTCCTCCGTCGTGGAATCCTGCTGCGTATTTTGTGCGACAAAAGTACAATTTTTTTTCTGGCCTACACCACTTCGTCTACCTATAGAGTTTATACCATTTCGCTTTCTCTCTGGTTGAAAAGAACCATAACATTATACTAGATATAAAAATGTCTGCTACCCGTTTATTATACCCGTTTTAATCTTGAGTCTATAACACAAGTGTGTGTGAGACTTTTAAGTTTTCTGTCGTATATCTTTAAAACAATTTTTAAAATCAAAATTGTTGGAAGATACACAAGACAGATATTATCAGCGTCTACCTACAGGTAACAAAACAAAATATATGCAACACATACCTTGTATTTAGATTAAATCCAATAATACAGTATAATGTCGTATTACTGCGTTTAATCCAAGGATTGATTGATATTTGGGCATATTTTTGCTACTTGGCTAATAGAGACGATGAGTGAGTGAAATATGAAGATGAAATAGTGGGCTGTTTGGGGAAAAGGGCTAAGTAGGAGGGCGGAGAGGAAAGGGGAATGGGAAGGACGTGGCTCCTACTGCGCCTGCGTGGTAGGCAAACACCCCCCACCCCCAGCCACCCCAAAGACATCACGTGCCGAGAACTTATCTCGAAGAATACGAGACATGTAAATTATTGCACGTTATACGCGAGAGCATGGAGAGAAACTTGGTTGCCTAAAAAATAAAAAAACGCACTCTCAGCAACGAAAGATATAAATCTGTAAACAAGGACATGATTTAGAAATGTGTTATTTAAAGAAAATCGGAGCCGGTTTGTTTTTATGTTATATCTTTATATTTCCTTGTGATAGAAGAACAATTTATTTACATAATAAGCAATAAAACTAATTACATATTATTTTATTTATAAAATTTCCTGAGTTGTTAACTGTCAACATTAAAATAATACAAACGATAACATACTGATTAGACAGTGAATAGAACAGATGTGTATAGGCCTACAATGAGGAAAAAAGTTGGGAGAAACTCGATATATTGTCCTGTATTGACAGTTTTAAGATAAGTTGACTAAGGGCCGGTATTTCAATGTCCAGTTAAAGTGTCAAGTAAATTTAACTGTCAGGTAAGCCCAGTTTTGTGTATTTCTATTGGCCGTTGTCATGGTGAAAACAATTTAACTGAAAAGTATATTTTAACTGGACATTGAAATACCGGACATAAGACCCAGTTTTCTAATCGGTCATTAACGGGGCCGTTAGCTGACGGTCCGTTATCTGAATAGGGTTTGTTAGGTTACAGATTACGGACTGTCAGCTAACGGCGTTAGCTGACAGTCCGTAATCCTAACGGCTCCGTTTTAGATTAGATTATGGATTTAAGGCGCTTTATTTGCGAAGATTATTCGTTAGTTACTAAAATAAGAATTATAAAATAATATGTAGGCCTAATTTAAAACAAAAATGTAATACTTTCTAAAACCCAATCATTGAACCACTCTTAATGTACAATAACATTGAACTATTATTCATTTTCTTCATTTTTGAATTATGTGAGAAATTTTAACCACAACATTTTTATACTAGTTCCAGGATGCTCTGGGAATATGCAGAGGAAAATTAGCGCATCTTACTAATATTATTAAGAAGTTAATAAGCTATTTCTTAACAACGCAGGTTTTAACGAGCGCTCGCTCCGTTTACAACGATAAAGCAACGTTATTAAATTAGTAGATGTGAAGACAATGTGTTTTTAATGTTACCTCCAAGAAACATTTCAAAATTCTTGAGGTTAAAGAACCATCCCAGAGGATTGTTTGATAAATAAATAAATAGAGATCTCCTTTACCTACTGGATTTATGATAAAGATCAAAAAAAGAGTTTCGCTTTCACATTTGTAAATTCCAATGCAAAATAAAGTTGATAATTCCATATCGGTCGCCACAATGGCTTGTGATTGGTTTTCTACAATGTTTTAACTGTTCTCTAACTTTGGTTTGCTACTATTACTTATAAGTATAATAAGTATAATAAATAAACTCTATTTTGTCTTGATTACTCTTTAAATCGTTTACAATTGCATATAAAATACTCACTTTCGTAAACTTTATCGGGGGATATAGGTGAAAAATTATCATGTTATCTGGTAATTGCATCTTCGTCTTATCTACAGATCAAAAAATGTCAACAAACATTTTCATCTCTATAATTTCAGTTGTGAATTCACTTGAATTAATACTCCCTTTTCCAAATACCACAATATCTCGTAAGTCACCTGATTGAATAGGGACATGACATCCCTAGGCAGGTTTCCTACGACAAATGATTAGTATTATTTCTCCTCCCACTTGGCCCTGCCCTCCCTTGCTGGACTCCCGTATGACGACTAACGCGACGTACAATGGATCTGATTCGGATGTGGCTTTATTCTTCATGATCATCTTTCTCATCTTCATTATCACCCGCTCATCGTCTCGATTAGCCATCGTTTCATAAATATCAGACATTAAGCCCCATTAATCAATCAATCCAAAAGAAGTTGAAAGATGATGATCAATAAAGCTTACTTCCGTATGTACTATGTATAGCTTCACGTCAACAAGTCACCGCCTGTTAAATGCGCCTAGTGTCTCATCCACTGCCACCTAAAGTCAAATTATATTTAAGAAGCGTAGGGATGGAATGAGACCGTCTTCGGTTGTGGGTATTGTGAGCGCGTCAAGCGTGTCATCTGGTAATGGGTCCGAGCTGGCACAACTCGTCCTGTAAGGCAACTAACAAACATTGACCCGAGTCCATGGAATCTTCTATGCATGCAACATGCGGAAACACTGAATTGATGTATCATTATTTTTAAAGTGAGTTTGACATAATGTTTCGAAGGTAATTAAAACCGGCTATGTACATTGTCGGTATATGTATAACCTGCACTCCAACAGCATCTGCATGAGCCATAATGGACGGGAAAAACAAATCGTAACCAATAACCAGAAGCTAAACATTCGGGCTACCAGATCAGATTTTTGGTTTTAGGTGTGGGGGGGGGGGGGGGGGGGGGTGTAATAGGTGCCAATGGTTCCTTCCATGCACTAACTACACCCGACAAAATGTTTGTCATATTATAATTAGCATAAGACATTCTGCGTTCACCTGTTTCACTGTCGACCAGCCAATGTTTGTTAGTCGCACTGTAAGACGGTTTGAACCGAGCCGAAGCCTATTACTCGATGACACGCTTGACGCGCTCACAATACCCACAACCGAAGACGGTCTCATTCCATCCCTACGCTTCTTAAATATAATTTGACTTTAGAGACCACGTCGTCGCGTGGAGCAGAGATTTGCAAGCGGGTAGCGTCCCCGGACAAGCGTGACTGAGTAATGAATGGTTCGGTGAATGACGCACTGCGCCCATATGAGTGAGAGTGCTTAACTTACTTGGATGATATAGTAGTACTCTATCCGTATCTCGCTTGACCATTAGGACCTACCGGACATGGAAGTTATTATTGCAGTATTTTAGCAAAGTAACTATCAATTAATTATAAACTATAATGGGTACGTTCTTCTTTAGAAAATATTCTATGTACTTGTTTCCGTCGACTGAGATGATAAATTTAGAGCTGTAACTACATCATGGTTGTGTGATTGATTGATTAAATGCTATTGAATTGAAGGCATTTGGGGAATGAATGTGAAATATTTTTTTTCAAAGAAATTTAACAAAAATCACTTTTTTATGTTACCTGTTACTGTATCTTTCCAATTATGTAAGGCGCATGCTTCAAATAGTACGTATTTATGTTTTAAATCAATTTAATTATGTTGATTCACCATTAGCAACATGCACACAGCCTACAGATGCTACAATCAGCTGTTCTAGGTTGATTCAGTAGCCAACGTATGAAATGAAACCGAATATCGCCCGCAAACTTAAAGAAGGGGTAATTTATTTTTTGGGTATAAATTTATTTTAAAATAATAACCCCTTCTTCAAATAACCCCTCCTTCAAATTTGAAGAAGGGGTGATTTGTCGAAAATACTGTGATTATTATACAGTAACTTATGTTTAAGTTGGTGCATCTGCTGATAGCAAAGAACCAAAGCACTTATTTTGCTGCAGAGATATTTCTCTTCATCCTAGTGTTGAACAATGGCGAATGGCGTGCATTGGCCTAGGCATAGGCTCTAGCCAATTCAACAGAATTAAATTGATTTAAAACATAAATATGTACTTTTTGAAGCATGCGCCTTACATAATTGGAAAGATCTAGTAACAGGTAACATAAAAAAGTGATTTTTGTTAAATTCCGTTGAAAAAAAATATTTCACATTCATTCCCCAAATATCGAATTGAATGCTTTGCTAGCCAGCAAAGACAATGGTGTTTCTTGAACGACTGGATAAAAATCAATATTATTTAACACTGCTTTGCATTTTTAGTTCTTTCACGGCACATTTATATCTTCCATTATTAACAGTGGTACTGTATGGACTTTCTAAAATAGTTAACCGCCCTTTCCACAATTTTTGTTATCACAAGAGAGCATAGAGTTAATCGAGTATAAATTAGTGTCCAACTTTCAATGTAGGTGAGTGTTCAATCCGATAGATAGGGATCAGACTCCAATTCGGGAGGTCGCCGGTTTGATTCCGGCCACCGGCAGTTCTGACTAAAGTATTTTACCGAGGTTTTCCTCAGTCGTAATGCTGGGACTGAGTCATACTAACAGCCCTCGGACATTAATTCCCAACAATCCAAACACCGTAATATACCTATAGTTAGTCATCTGAAGAGGGGCACATCAGGTAAAGCTGTTGTGCACACCATAACAGGGATTCCTACGAGATATTAGATAAAACATTAGTTTATAATCTAAAAGTTACGTTGTTACAATCATTCGGTAATAATTTTTGGCCTTGTTGATTCTGGCATTTGTCCGCAGGTGTTCGCACTGTCGAATCACTGATTCATATGTTTCGTATTTGAAATATCGATCTTTAATTGGTTATCGCTCACTCGTCGATGGTGTTCGGAGCCTACAGGGTTGGTTTAGTCACTTTTAATTAAAGTCCCCCACTGCAAATCAGTTTAGTTACTGAGTGGGTAGACTCTAAATGTGAATTTTTTTTTTTAAATTTTATTTGTCACCGGTAAAACGTCACCTTGAAGTTGGTCAAGTAAGACACAAGTCGAGTATACTTTGTCCTATGATATCATCGAAGAATCTGGGGAAATTCCTATCCAAAACACAACCCAGGTATACTCCTCTAAAACGCTTTACGTTTATCAAGCAGACTGGGTTCGGATTGGCTTCAGTACGCACTGAGTTCGGAACCCGTTTAACAAGCATATTTCAATCCGAACTCCTTTTAAACCCTACCCTAATTCCATTAAACCGGTATAGATCGGCTTCCTAACAGAACTGAAATAAGCTCGAGCTGAGGTGTTTACCAGTAGAACTAGGTGCGCACTATACTCGGCTCGCACCGCCAAGTGCGAGCCCAGTCCGTTTGACACGGTCAAAACTACATTCCACCTTTTTTTTTTTTAGATGAAAAAACAAAATTAATTTGTATCAAGAGTCTACCCACTCAGTAACAAGACTGATATTCAGTTGGGGATTTTAATTTAAAGCGACTGAGCCAAGCCTGTAGGCTCCAAACACCATCGACGAGTGGGCGATAACCAACAAAAAATCATATTTTTAATATGAAATATGAGAACCACAGGGGCTATTGTAGGGGGGGATACTCCCCTCTAACCCCCTCATTCCCTCATAAAATCTGACGTGAAGACGTTTTCCTATATCATCCCGTGTTACTTCCACCAGCCCCCCTCCCCCATGTCCCTATCTACGCCACTGCTCCATAACGTATAATAAATCCTATCAATATGTCGATACAACACATTGACTAGGCACTAAAATTATCTATTAACTAGCAACACCGCATAAATATGACCCATAAAACCCGAAACGTCAATCAATATATCCATCAAACGTTTCCCTACTAATAGTGATGGTGGCTAGACAGAACCACCCGGGAAGGATACGTTTACGCTCAAAATTTCAATTTTTAAATTATATCTCAAGAATGGACTTCGAAATCGAAAATCTGAATCAACAGCGCACTGTGTCGTTTGGTAAAATTATATCTCAAGACTGGACTTCGAAATCGAAAATCTGAATCAACAGCGCACTGTGTCGTTTGGTAAGCCCTATGTTGTGTCTTACATTATAATCAGTATGGTTTTTATTTCTTATTAATTGTATTACTAATTATCGATTTAATTATCAAAATAACTATGCTATGGTTATAATGTTTCATTCATACAAGAATGGTTATCGTATTTCATTCAGTCTGTAGGGCCTACCAAAACACAGTGCGCTATTTGCTCAGGTTTTTGATTTTGTGTTGCAATTTGAGATGATTA
>OX246747.1:27674879-27688131 GCA_945910005.1 Isoperla grammatica
GTAGCGATTGGCCCTACATTGTATGCATGTAATTTGACATTTATTTGGTTTAAAGGCATTAAGTAACCAAGAAATTACTAGGCCTAATCAATGATTGAATTTATTTTAATTTGTTCGATATTTATAATGGTACGTTTACAGCCACGCGTTGCGAGCGAAGCGAGGGCGCGAGCTCCAATCAGCGGCCGAGCTTCACGCAAAGAAGTTAATAGTTTCACGCAAACTCGGCCACTGATTGGAGCTCGCGCCTTCGCTTCGCTGCAACGCGTAGCTGTAAATCGACTTTAACGGTTTCATTTATTTTAAAGTTGGTGGAAAACAGCTGAGTTTGTACAAGAAATTTAAAAAATTTCTCTTTTCTATAGTATTTTGCTGTGTTATTTTTTGATATTATGTTCAGCATGTCTTTCTACTGCTTCACAGCACTCGCTCTCTATCTGAATGTCTATCTGTGTGTCTATCTGTACCATATGTCTGTCTGTGCCTCTCCCTCTCTCTTTCACGTGTCCCTTTCGTTTATATATTATACTTTCCTCGTCGGATCAAAATTTCGTTTTTATTTTACGATCTAGAAAACCAATATAACTTCTTTACTCCCCTATATTTCCTCTCCTGGCTACATAAAAGCCCGGGACGTCAGCCCCCCCCCCCCCCCCCCCCGCCCTATTTCCACGACACACTACAGCAATGTGTGCTTACATAAAAGCCCTGTGTGTCTACGTTATCGTGGTGGGCAGGTTTGTGAGCTTTGTTGATCCCGAGAGATATGACGGCGGAAGCGTATGCTTCTGGTAGGGCCACCCTAGCCGGACAGGTCGAGGAGGAGAAGTCAGACGAAGTGCAGTCCACGTCCTCCACTTTCACTTTTCCTCCCATTTATGTACTACTTGTCACTTTCCTCCAATCAGCCCCCCCCCCCCCCCCCCCGACGTCGTATGACATAGTTGTCGAGTACGTCGTTAAACAACAAATAATCAATAATTCTGGCAAATTGTGATCATACTAGGGATACTTTTACCGTCCGTGAGTTAATGAGAACCAAATTTAAGTATTTACTCTTTTTGTTGTAATGCTAAAAACCAAGCCCAATTGACCGTTATTTAGTGATATTTTGAGAATGCTACACATTATTGAAAAAGTAACTAAGTCGGGAATGTAGTTTCGTAAGAACGAGAACTGGGTAAACAAAAATTCATACTATTGCAATCATTACGCAGCCATTTGAAGAATTAATAATTAATTGGCTGCCTTAATGACAGCCGTAATTGAAATTTTCTTAACACAATTTTCAGTTCTTACAAAACTACTTTATGGCGTCGAGGGGTGTTTGGAGGAAAGGGACAAGTAGGACGTTAAGGGGATGACAAAAGGAAGACTGAAGGACGTGGACTGCCTTTCGACTGGCTTCTACATCTCGACCTGTCCGGCTAGGGTTGCCCTACCAGAAGCATACGCTTCTGCCGGCATAGCTCTCGGGATCAACAAAGCATGCAAATCTGCCCACCATGATAAGGTAGCAGTATAAACAAAACAAATTCATAGCAACAATGGGTGCTCCTAGGTGTAGGGGCCGACTATGAATTCCAACTCCCATTTTGAATTCATAGTCGGCCCCTACACCTAGGGGCACCCATTGTTGCTATGAAACTGTTTTGTTTATAAAAAATAACATGCAAACAACTGTTACCTTGGTAACAATGGGCGCCCCTAGGTGTAGGGGCCGACTATTAATTCCAACCGAGGCGGGGACCACGAGCACGAACCGATAATAAGACGATAATAATAATAATAATAATAATAATAATAATAATAATAATAATAATAATACTAATAATAATATGATGCTTTGCTAAGCAAGTCAACAATAACTTCTCGTTCATCATTCTTATGAACATTGCCTGTATATTAGCCCTAACACAACTGTCGGGATGTGTAAACGTAATCGGGATCGCGATTTCAATCGTAATCGTAGACAAAATTGTCTGTCCACAATAGATACTTTCAAAATCAAATGCGCATTCGCCTACACTGGTAGATCTGGTAGTATTAAATAAATAAAATAAACAAAGTCACATTTATTAAGAGTCCCTCACAAACACTCAGTAATGAGACTGATTTTCACTGGGGGACTTTAATTTATAGTGACTAAACCAACCCTGTAGGCTCCGAACACCATCGACGAGTGAGCGATAACCAATCAAAGATAAAGATAGATATGTCAAATATGAAACATTTGAATCAGTGATGGGACAGTGCGAACACCTGCGGGCAAATGTCAGAATCAACAAGACCGATTCGAACAACTTTGAATTTATTGAGCGCTTCGTTGTTTATTGCAGTAAATATCATGTTTCGTAAAATATAGTATTAGGCCTACATCTAAGAGTACACATAACTAATAATAGGTACATCAATAATCGAGTACATACCGGCGTATTTACAAAATCGGGACTTGGCTGACGACGGACGAACCATTGACGACGGAATATGTTCTGTTATTGCAGTCAGCTGTGCGCTCGCCGGCCGAGCGGTCGAATCACTTCCCCTAATGCATTGCGCGTGATGTATAGAGCGCGCTAGTAGTTTCGAAAACAAAGGCGCCAATTTTTTAAATATAATTTGTTGTTCCTTTTGCTCGTGAGTTGTTACTTTGTTCGTCCGTCGTTTAAAAATCAGTTGATACATTCCACAAACAAGACATTACTACTGCTATATCACTAGCATCAAGCTGTATGCAGTTCAAAAGCGAATGTAAATTACTCTGGCTATGGATGGGGTACGGGATGATCGGCAACGCATTGTTGATATATGAGAACGATAAATAAAATAATAAATGATATATAAATTTCACGATTACAATCGGGATTCCGAAATAACGATTGCGTTTGAAACAGCGTACAATTTTTTCACGATTACCGGATTACGATGAAGTTTACGATGCCGACAAATTTGTGGTCGAACATTACATCCTTATCTACTACTGCTTATCTTATATATTGGTCAATAAACCAAGGACAAGATTAGAAATTAAAAATATTTCATTTTAATGTAATTTTACTTAAGCACACCGCATTAAAAATCGTATTAAGTTGTTTTTAGTTGCACGACATTGCATTCACACACGAACGTTCTGAATCCGTTTAGCAAAATCGTACAATAGCACCGTTCAAATGCCAAAATGTACATAATTATGAAAATAAGCATTTTCAGGCAAAATAAAATACGTATATTTAGCATTTATTTCGGAAGTTGTTCCAACTACCATCAAGTCTTACCGATAAAATTGTTCTGGCCGTATTACGGTGGTCTATTTTTATATTAAGGCACCATTTGTATTCGTAATTTTGTTTAGTTTATAAATAAATTCTAATTTGTTTCGATTTTCGTTTTGATATAAGTTATTGTATGTTATTCTGTGTCTTAGGGCAACAGCTTTGGCTGCAGAGACCGAATAAAGGTTGCTGTTATTATATTATTAAGAAAAGAGATATCGGGAACATCCGTGCACTAATTATCATACTCATCTGGGCCTGGATTCACAAAGATGCGTAACTCTAAGTTGTCCTAAGTTAGGCAAATCCTAGCTAGATAAATCAAGATAAATCATGTCTAGGTATTAATACACATTCACAAATCAAATATTACTAGTTAAGTTGTTGATATTTTACTATATTTTATCTTTATAACATTGCAGAACGACATTTTGGTGATTTATATCACTAAGATTGGCCTAAACTAGGACGTCTTAGCACTTAGGCACCTTTGTGAATCTGGGCCCTGGTATCTACACAATATGATCTCCTCTCTCTTTTGAAGGTTAATGAATAAGACTCATTGATTGATATTTGGGCTTTACGTCTATAAATAAATAAATGAATGCTCCTTTCTGCCGTGTTGAATAAAAGGCTCTGAGCGCGGATACGCAGTATAAGGCGCGTAAGGGGGAGAGGAAAGGGGTGGAGCGGGGAAAAGGGTTGAGTCACGGATTTCCCCCATCGATTGGGGGTGGGTGGGTGGGTGGGGGGTGACTTAGCTGCCGTCGTCTCACGCTGTTGAATCCAGAGGGCGTGTGTGTTTCTATTCACGCAATGAGAACTGTTGCATGCATACAGACCACTGTATTACATTGACACAATAACTTGTCCCCACACCACCAACTGCATGGGCACCAACCTTCCGGAACACCCGATTTCGCTCTATTAAAGGGATAATCAGGGGAAAAACTAAAAAACTACCATTTGTATATGTCTACCCTAAAAATATGGAAACATGACTAAAAGCAGGCGGTTAAAAAAAATGTGGCTTGTTGCTACCAAGTAGCACCGAGCAACTTTGGTAATTCCCATATAAAATAAGGTTGCCTCGTCATAGTAAAACCACCGCTATAGTAGGGCACTTATCAAAAATCGATCAGGAGGTTAAATGTGCATCGTTCCTCTACCGATAACATGCGTCTAAGTACGAACGTGTACCTCTACAAAATGCCCAGCAATTAATTTTTGTGTGACTTGATGTGTAGAAAAGTTGCAATCTGTTTTGAGCGTCACTGTCCGCAGGCGCCGAGGTAAGGGCTGTGGCTACACTGGCCTTAATTACAATAAAATACAGTACGCAGAAGACATAAGACAATGACTACCATAGTACTCACTCCCAATAAGTGAGTTTTTAATTCAAGATTTACACTTTCCTATTACCTTCCACCAGTTTCACAAAGTTTATTCCGGGACAGCGCGAACGCAGTCCCGACTACCAAAAATTACGCGCCCGAGTAATCCGCATTTGGGATTATCGCAGGGTTCAGCTCGACCGAAGTGCAATGGAAGAGCCTCGACCTGGGGGAACCGCCTTGTTGATCACGGTAACCCCTACGCCAGGTAAGTATGCCCGCATCCACATTAGGCTCGACTATTGTGCAATGTACAACACAAGTCTACCGTACAGAGCTAACTTACTATACCCCACTCTACAGGTTGGGTTTCAAAATATTTTTAATTATTCTTCAAATAAAAATTACTTTTACATACAATAACCGCATTATGAATCAAACCTTTTTACCGTATCTAATCAACACAACTATATATTCACATTTTAATTGCTGTATGCATTCAATTCACTCCAACTGAAGGAGTACCACGTTTTGTCGCTAGATAGCGCTAGCGTCGCCCGCCAGTAGTTGGAGCTTCGCGCAATAGGTAGCGTTGGTGTTCCTTTAGAGCGGTAGATTTAAACAGCGGATCGATGTCGTCACGATTATGTTTGGCCACTCAAAATTCTTTAATCTCCGCACCTAACAATAGTTAAACGGGTGAAGGTGAAACTTCTAATCATTCCCAGGATTCTTCTTGAACTTCCCAATTTTATTATCTAGCAGTTGCTAATCCAACCTCCTATATTAATTTCGTACTAATATCCAATTAAATTCATTCTGCCTTCGGGCCATTTCATTCTTTTTCGTAACGTTCTGCCTTCAGCAACATATCCATCACTTCTGTACTCTCTCATTCTTCTCTTAAGGACACTGGCCGGTCGAGACTCCCTAAGCAAAAGGGCATAGAGCCTTATTTCCTCCATCCAAACGTCCAAACGAGGGTAACAGTATGTAAGTGAACATGGATAGAGTCCTATGACATGTAAAGTTTGAGCTCAATTCAATTTCAACTCAATCGCAATCTCACTCCCCTAAATAAACTGAAGGGTGGAGGGGGGTAAGCAAGTAGAGATAAGCGTGTTGTGGAATCAATAAAAATAGTTGTATACTGTCTAATGGTTGATTGATTTTTGGGTTTAACGTCTCATATTTTATATACTATCTAATAATGTTGATAATCCATAAATAAATAAATAAATTCATTTTTAGAGTCTACCCGCTCAGTACCAAGACTAATTTTCAGTGGGGGATTTTAATGTAAAGCGACTTAGACCCGGTTTTTCAATCGGACATTAACGGGGCCGTTAACTGACGGTCCGTTATCTGCACCGGGTTTACAGATTACGGACTATCACCTAACGGCCCGTTAACTACCCGTTAACCGATTGAAAAACCAGGCCTAAACAAACTTTGCAAACTCCGAACACCATCGCCGAGTGAGCGATAACCAATCAAATATCTATACTTCAAATACGAAACATATGAATCAGAGATTGGACAGTGCGGACAAATGCCAGAATCAACAAGTGTTAAATTATACAAAAATCAGGAACTGCAAACTGGGAAAAATAAAAATGCACGTAAAAGCAACCTGGGAAGCCGTACATGTTGCTCATATTTTTGCAACAATGGATAATCGAGACGATGAGCGTGTGATAATGAAGATGATGAGGATAAGATGACAAAAAACACGTCCGAATCAGATCCATTGTACGTCGCGTGGGTCGTCATACGGGAGTCCAGCAAGGGAGGGCAGGAGAAAGTGGGAGGACGACTCTTCAGGGGGACTGTGGGGGGGGGGGGGGGAAATGGGACAGGGTCTCCTTTCGTCGCCTCTTACGACTAGCAGAGTCACTCTGGTTCTATTCTTTCCCAGGCCCAGACGGGTCTCCTTTCATCGCCTCTTACGACTAGCAGAGTCACTCTGGGCCTATTCTTTCCCAGGCCAAGACGGGTCTCCTTTCGTCGCCTCTTACGACTAGCAGAGTCACTCACTCTGGGCCTATTCTACCCCGGGCCGAGACGGGTCTCCTTCCGTTGCCTCTTACGACTAGCAGAGTCACTCACTCTGGGCCATTCTACCCCGGGCCGAGACGGGTCTTCTTTTGTCGCCTCTTTCGACTAGCAGAGTCACTCTGGGCCTATTCTTTCCCAGGCCAAGACGGGTCTCCTTTCGTCGCCTCTTACGATTAGCAGAGTCACTCTGGGCCTATTCTTTCCCAGACCAAGACGGGTCTCCTTTCGTCGCCTCTTTCGACTAGCAGAGTCACTCTGGGCCTATTCTTTCTTAGGCCAAGACGGGTCTCCTTTCATCGCCTCTTTCGACTAGCAGAGTCACTCACTCTGGGCCTATTCTACCCCGGGCCAAGATAGCGCTGTTGGTGGGAAGGCTCGGTGCCTATAATTATTTGTCAATTTGACATGATGGGAAGACAGATTTTCTTTTTTGCATTTTTTTTTTATGGAAGACGTTATATAAGCCATGCGTTTGACCTTGATATGTGGAAGCGCGCGGAGCAAGCAAGGTGTGATATAATCGAGGAACAAGTAAGCTTAATCCAAAGTCATTACTCATGCCAATTAATGCGTAACGGCCAGAGATCGTGGGAGTATAGTTAGCACGTACGTTACATCTTTGCGCGTGGCGGCCACATTTATGATCTAATTATGACGTTGCCATGGAGGCTAGCAAACATAAACTAATCACATACTTAATTATGTCGGCTTATATATATATATATATATATTAAAATTTAAAAAGTAAACACAGGTAATTAATAAATAAAAAAATTTCCACAAAAATTTTATTTAAAAAAACAGGCTGGATTTTAACAAAGAACTAAATAAATAAAATAAATAAATATATTCTCATTTCGAGTATTTTCAGTGGGGGACTTTCATTTAAAGCGACTAGTTCAATTCTGTAGGCTCCGAACACCATCGACGAGTGAGCGATAACCAATCAAAGATCTGTATTTCAAAGCTGAGGAACAATCGAAGGCTGTTGTGGTAGAACACATACGTTTTTAAAAGCGAAGGACAAATAAGATAAATTGCAGCTCTCGGTTTCCTCGAAACGTGGAAGAAAAAAATGTTTTTTGTAGGTTATAGATTCTGTCGTCGATCAAAACCCAGGAAATATACAAGTTTTGCATTGTTGCATGGGTTCGTTTCGCCTACAATCCCTTATCCGTGGTTTCGCGAGCAACGCGGCTAACGCGGCTTCTGACGCGTCTCTCCCAACGCTCTACACAGTAACGGCAGCTTTGAAACATAGATCTTTGATTGGTTATTGTTCACTCGTCGATGGTGTTCGGAGCCTACAGAATTGGATTAGTCGCTTTAAAATTAAAGTCCCCCACTTAGGTTGGAATTCATAGTCGGCCCCTACACCTAGGGGCGCCCATTGTTACCAGGGTAACAGTTGTTTGCATGTTATTTCCCATAAACAAAACAAATCCATAGCAACAATGGGTGCCCCTAGGTGTAGGGGCCGACTATGAATTCCAACCTTAGTCTTTATTAAAATCCAGCCTGTTCTTTTAAGTAAAATTTGTGAGTGGGTAATTTTTTATTTTTATATTACTTGTGTTTACTTTTTAATATGTAATATATTTTTATTATATTTATAATCATTTTTTATCATTTATTTTTTTTATTTTTACTATAATTATTATAAATATAATAATTAAAATATTTAAGCCTAGTAAGGGCTGGTCCACACAGATTTTTTAAGCATAAGATTTAAGGTTTAACGCGTAGTCGTAAAGTTGGATCATAGGAAACACGTACTGGCGTTCACACAAAGTTTTAGTTTTAAGACGTTGTTTTCATTGTTGTTTTTAAAACAACGTCTTAAAACCTTATGCATTATGTCCTAAAAATCTGTGTGGACCAGCCTTTAATTATGTGATTTGTTTATGGTTGCTATGGAGTTTCTTCTCATGGAAAATAGCATGTAATAAAACAATTCCATAGCAACAAATCCTGTACTCAACTTGACCCTTGACTGTGCATACGGTCCTAAATCACTCACTCCAAGAATTATCTAAATTCAAGTAATCAAGTTCGGAAGTTCACGAATCAAGTTCACAAGTACAAGTTGCCAGTTGGCAAGTACGTGAGCTTACATATCGGATACGCCTTTGCAGACCACGTGGAGAAGTGCACATCTGTCATTCCAGTGTGGTGGAACCATAGCCGGTGTAACAGAATATCTTTACTCTTGGAATATTATTACTCAGATTGCGTTACACGTTGCGAAGCGAACTTTAGAAGAAAACGTGGGGGCTCAAAATAACCTTAACCTAACCTAACCTAACGTAACCTTACTTATCCTAACCCGAATAAACCTTAGTATAACGTACAGTGGAGTTCCGCAGGAGTTTACACCAACCTTTTAGGTAGTTTTCTTGGTACACCCCTAGAGCCAAGTCCAGTAGAGCAATTATCTTCATTCAAACTCGAGCAAAGGACGAGGAATTCAGATGACTGAATACACTCATCACATTTTGCAAGGCGATGAGGTCCGATCGTTCTAGGAAAACAAGAAATCCCGGGGTAGCTTATCTTTCAACGTATCTATGGGTGTCCTAAACGGGGGGAAAATGGTGTGGCCATGGTGTTAACTCCCGCGGAACTCTACTGTAGCTTAACCTTTTCTCTGTTCGCAAGGTGTAGCGGCTGCTTGAGTGAGCGCGGGCATTAGTAATAATGGGCTATGCGTAAAGATATTCCTATACACATATTCCAATACAGAAGAAAACGTGGGGTCTCAAAATAACCTAAACCTAACCTAACCTCACGTAACTTATCCTAACCTAACATAACCTTACCTTACCTAATCTAACCCAATATAACCTTAGTATAACGGAGCTTAACCTTTTCTATATTCGCAACATGTAACGGCTGCTTGAATAAGCGCGGGTATTAGTAATGATGGGCTATGCGTAAAGATATTCCAATACACATATTCCAATACAGAAGAAAACGTGGGGTCTCAAAATAACCTTAACCTAACGTAACCTAACTTATCCTAACCTAACATAACCTAACCTTACCTAATCTAACCCAATATAACCTTAGTATAACGTAGCTTAACCTTTTCTTTGTTCGCAACATGTAACAGCTGCTTGAGTGAGCGCGGGTATTAGTAATGATGGGCTATGCGTTAAGATATTCCAATACAGAAGAAAACGTGGGGTCTCAAAATAACCTAAACCTAACCTAGCCTAACGTAACTTATCCTAACCTAACATAACCTAACCTTACCTAATCTAACCCAATATAACCTTAGTATAACGGAGCTTAACCTTTTCTTTGTTCGCAACATGTAACAGCTGCTTGAGTGAGCGCGGGTATTAGTAATGATGGGCTATGCGTAAAGATATTCCAACACAGAAGAAAACGTGGGGTCTCAAAATAACCTTAACCCAACCTAGCCTAACGTAACCTAACTTATCCTAACCTAACATAACCTAACCTAACCTTATCTAACCCAATATAACCTTAGTATAACGTAGCTTAACCGTTTCTTTATTCGCAACATTACGGCTGCTTCAGTGAGCGAGGGTATTAGTAATGATGGGCTATGCGTCAAGATATTCCAATACACATATTCCAATACACCTGTGTCGTGGGACGTCTCCATATATAGCGACTTCCCTAACATGTTCCCCGGCTTTCCCCACATTCCCCCCTTCTTCCTCATCTACCGCCCGGCGAATAATAGTTTTGTGTTTCCGTGCTAAACATTATTAGGCCTTTATTTTCAACAGAATACAAATTCCACTAGTGCAAATTCAATATAGACATACACAAACGTAAAGAAACATACGATTAATTAGATACCAATATGATCAGATACGAACGAAGCAGCAATGGAAATGATTTAAAGTGAGGTACAGTAAATTGTTAAAAAGGTCGAAAAAGATATAGTGTATAAAGTATAGATAAGATAGAGGATAGAATAAATGTATATCTATGAACATGTGCTATGTACTATTCATAGGTTGCACGTACGTCACATCTTTGCGCGTGGCGGCCACATTTGTGATCAAACTTTGACGTTGCCATGGAGAAACAATTGAAGGCTGTTGCGGTAGAACAAAGAAATTCATAGTGCTTTAAAATCCGGCCTGTTTTTGAAATAAAATCGGTAAGTGTGGTAATTTTTTATTTTTTTATTACTCACGTTTACTTTTAAAATCTAAATAAGGTTCATTTTTAAAATTTGAATAGTATTTGCCAATGATGTAGGATTGGTCCTTCTCAATTGTGTCGCAATCATGGCCGCTCTGACGTCACGTGGGAACTATGAATAGTTACTAACATATTTTGGTTAGGCTGGAGGTAGTTAGGCATCAGCCACAGACTTGCGTACATTGATTGGTAAAGAATGTGGTTTCCATGAGATGCATATCACGGAAAACCACAGTGTTTTTCGGCATCGGTGTTGTAGGGTTCTGATAATCACTGTTTCAAGGTGTTCTGTTGCACGTGCACCGCAGATATTGTATTCGTGAATCAGTTGGCTCACGACGCTCTACCGTCAAGTTAGTGAAAAGAGCGTCTCATGCATAAATTGAAACATACATTGAAACATACATAAACATACATAAACATACATTAAACATTAATTGAATCATATATTGAAACATACATTGAAACATACATTGAAACATACATTGACACATAAATTGAAACATACATTGAAACATACATAAACATACATTAAACATTAATTGAATCATATATTGAACCATACATTGAAACATACATTGAAACATACATTGACACATAAATTGAAACATACATTGAAACATACATAAACATACATTAAACATTAATTGAATCATATATTGAACCATACATTGAAACATACATTGAAACATACATTGACACATAAATTGAAACATACATTGAAACATACATAAACATACATTAAACATTAATTGAATCATATATTGAAACATACATTGAAACATACATTGAAACATATTCAAACTTGTAATACAAAACATACATTAAAACATTCATTGAATCATTCATTGAAACATTTATTGAAAACATACATTAAAACATTCATTGAATCATTCATTGAAAGATATATTGAAACATACATTGAAACATAGGGAAGATACATTAAAACATTCATAAAACCTACATTGAAATATACATTGGAACATACATTGAAACATACATTGAAACATACATTAAAAATACACTGCAACATACATTGAAAGATATATTGAAACATACATTGAAACATAGGGAAGATACATTCAAACATTCATAAAACATACATTGAAATATACATCGGAACATACATTGAAACATACATTGAAACATACATTGAAACATACATTGAAACGTAATTAATAAATCAGAAGAAAATTTATATCAAAAGAAAATACAAAACGCGATTATTTTTTTACACAAATATATAAAGAAAATAAAACTGATTGGGAATAGATCGGAAGATACTCGAAGGTATTACAAAGTGAAGTGATTGAGTAAACTTGACGAACTAGTTGCAAATGATTGCGTCAAGAAAATAAGGTATGGTAAGGTCTAAGATTAGGGTGTGGAAACTGATAACAGATTCATATTTTTGTTGTGTGATATTTTCGTGTGTGAAAAAACCAAACTTTTTCGTAGGCCCAGTGTGATAAGTGCATCCCCTAGAGTTCCCAGCTAGGGTACCGGAAGTAAATCCCTAAGGGCGCGTAAGTACCGGAAGTGATCCCAAGCGGGCCCATTGGCCATGTGAGTCCCCAAATGAGTCCAGGTACCGGTATCTAACATTGTCTCACTCTTCTGTATATATCTGTTATACATTCTCCCAGGGGCGTCACTAGGATTCTGGTATTGGGGGGGCGCAAGCAGAGGCGGACTGGGGGGGTAAGGGCCCCGTACGGAAAAGGATGTTAGGGGCCCCGGGACATGGCGAAGCTTTAAGGGGTCTGGGGCGAAGCCCCAGCAGCCGGAGGCGAAAATTTTTCAGATTACCATTTTGTTAGAACGCATATAAACACGTTTCAAAATCGATAAATGATGATAGTTATGTGTAACAACGTGTTGAACTGTGAACACCACTTTCAAAAACGAAATTGATGAAGAAACTTTCCCAACACTGGCAGTTGTATATTTCAAACTAAATTGTTTCCCAACCCTCTACAAATATCAACTGCTAGTTGTCCACTTGCATCGTGTAATTTGTACTCGTAACGAGTGTTGTAGCTGAGTATGCAGCTGGGTCGGGGGCGAAGCCCCTGCCGCCGGAGGCAACGTCGCCGAAGCCGAAACAATTTTCGGCCCTGCATGATGCTTAGTGGACTAAAACGCGTTTTGAGGCGAAATCTTATCATGAAAAACAATTAAAGTAAAGTGAATATTACACTGATAATTCCTAACGTCATAGGTCTAGGATAGGAGTTCGATCCTGTCATTTGAGAAGTAATCTTATGGCTAGTGCTGCGCTGGATCGGATTTCAGTAGGCGCCGATAAAGTTCGCCTTTTTAAATTTTGAACGCTTATAGACACGTGATCAACCCGATTTTCAGTCAGCTATTTTACGGAAAGTGGGTTTGTAATGACACACC
>OX246747.1:27688331-27755831 GCA_945910005.1 Isoperla grammatica
TCACGGGTTCGATTACTAGCCGAGATGGTAAATCGAGGACTCTAAAAACTAGAAATTAGATAATGTTTGAAATTTACCTATTGGTATGTTTTTTGTTGTGAAATAATACTGTCTCACCATTGTCAACCAATTATTTCCCCTATGATATAAAAATTTCTGGTCTCCTCTCTGTCTAATCATTAATTCTCTACAAAGCATACAAAATGTAACATAACTATGCTATTATTATTCTAATTATTAGGAAATAAATTGACAACTGAAAATTAACTCTTATGCACTCACTCGTTTCTAACCAATGGGTATCACACATTGATGAAAAACAACTATCGGTCACCATGTCGGGTAAAAAATGAGTGCAGGATCAACTTGTTACATAGAAAGGAAGAAATAAAGAAAAAATGAAGAATAAAAGAAAGGAAGAAAGAAAGAAAGAAAGAAAGAAAGAAAGAAAGAAAGAAAGAAAGAAAGAAAGAAAGAAAGAAAGAAAGAAAGAAAGAAAGAAAGAAAGAAAGAAAGAAAGAAAGAAAGAAAGAAAGAAAGAAAGAAAGAAAGAAAGAAAGAAAGAAAGAAAGAAAGAAGGCAAACAAGAACAAAAGGAAAAAAGAACGAAAGGAAATAAAAAAAGAAAGAAAGAAACAATCAAACACCTAAAATGGACATCCCCAAGTATTTATTTGCGAACCCTGTATTATTTCGTAAAAGAAGTAAAAAAAAAATTATGTATGTCTTTATCCGTCTGTCGATCAAACAGTCTCCTGTCTGGCCAACTATATTTACCCCCTATAATCCCCGCTATTCAAACTTCCTTGTTTGTTGTCGCCAGGTTCAATCACCCCTGTCATTTAGGTTGCGTGACATGACCATTGAATGGGCAATCAATGCTCTGCGCATAGCACGACAATCTGCGCCCTGTAGATAGCGTTTCAAATATAGAACATAACCATTCATATAATACGCTCTCAGCACACACAAAAAACTTACGTTGATGTGTTCATTTATGACACTAATATTAGGGGCGTAACGTTTAGGGTTTTTTTTTATTTTTTTTATTACTATTGATGTAGTTACACTATTGGATATGATGAGTGACAGATGGATGAATGGGGGTAAAGTACATTTAGAAAGCTATTTATCAGTATGCAGAAACATGCACTTATTAGTATAATTTATTGTGGGATATAATTAATAAATATGCAGGTACCTTATCAATTTGTTCGCCACAGTCACGCCAATCTGCGTTCTGTAAATAGCGTTTACAATAATATAGAACAGAGTCTTTCAAGATAAATAGCTCTCGATTAACATAAGATAATACGTTTATTTATGTCACTAATATTAGGGAGTAACGTTTAACGTTTAGAACATTTAACGTTTAACGGTTTTTATTAGTTTTTTACTATTGATGTAGTTGTGCTATTGAGGACATTTAGAAACCTTTTAAAAGATAAATAAAATAAGTTCGTATTTATAGAGTCTACCCACTCAGAAACGAAACTGATTTGCAGTGGGGGACTTTAATTTAAAGCGACTAAACCAACCCTGTAGGCTCCGAACACCATCGACGAGTGAGCGAATCAACAAGGTTGATTCAGAACAACTTTGAATTTATTGTGTGCTTCGTTGCTAGGACGGCTCCAAAGTCACCGTTTACTTATTCCTAAGACAAGAAGTGTTATAGTCCCGTCGAATAAACTTGCAAGGTGTTGTCGTAACGGATTATGTAATAGTGAAGTGTCGCTTGTGACAACTACCAACTTCAATCTAGTTGCATCCCGTTCTCTTACCTAGAAGTATTTTAGTTGTAATATCACTGGCCTGTTATCAGACGTGGTGGGGTCGCATTCCATTCACGGTTGGTGCAGTCAATGCAGTGGACAATAACAATACAGGTATCGGGAAATCCCGCGGTGAATACCTTTGAAATAGACCGTGTGGAGCGACCGTCTCTTCTCAGAATTATAGGGGACATCTTGCTTCTTGCGGCGTGGCCAGTATAGAATTGAATCCATATGAAAAGTTAAAAAACTTCTGCCTGAAGCAGGACTTGAGCCCGGGACCTTCTGCATTGGAAGCAGGGATGCTAACCACTGGACCAACATGTATTTATTGACAGCGGTTCATAACTGTAACTATAAAATCAGAACATTACGTCTATGATTGTTTGTAGATTTTTTAGTGATGATGTAGTTATGCTATTGAATATAATGTGTCATGTGTGCCATATTAAGGACAAATGGGGATAAAATACACTGTTTAGCCATATGCAGAACAAGCACTTAATAATGTAATATTGAGAGTTACACCGTGGCCTGTTTGTTTGTCTGTCCTCAGGGATGTGGAACCGCCCTCAGTCCGCCAGCTCCAGGCAAGAAGCCGAGCTAATGTAATATTGAGAGTTACACCGGCCTGTTTGTTTGTCTGCCCCCATGGATGTGGAACTGCCCTCAGTCCGCCAGCTCCAGGCAAGAAGCCGAGCTAATGTAGTATTGAGAGTTACACCGGCCTGTTTGTTTGTCTGCCCCCATGGATGTGGAACTGCCCTCAGTCCGCCAGCTCCAGGCAAGAAGCCGAGCTAATGTAGTATTGAGAGTTACACCGGCCTGTTTGTTTGTCTGCCCCCAGGGATGTGGAACCGCCCTCAGTCCGCCAGCTCCAGGCAAGAAGCCGAGCTAATGTAATATTGAGAGTTACACCGGCCTGTTTGTTTGTCTGCCCCCAGGGATGTGGAACCGCCCTCAGTCCGCCAGCTCCAGGCAAGAAGCCGAGCTAATGTAGTATTGAGAGTTACACCGTGGCCTGTTTGTTTGTCTATCCCCAGGGATGTGGAACCGCCCTCAGTCCGCCAGCTCCAGGCAAGAAGCCGAGCTAATGTAATATTGAGAGTTACACCGGCCTGTTTGTTTGTCTGTCCCAGGGATGTGGAACCGCCCCCAGTCCGCCAGCTCCAGGCAAGAAGCCGAGCTAATGTAATATTGAGAGTTACACCAGCCTGTTTGTTTGTCTGCCCCCAGGGATGTGGAACCGCCCCCAGTCCGCCAGCTCCAGGCAAGAAGGCGAGCTAATGTAGTATTGAGAGTTACACCAGCCTGTTTGTTTGTCTGCCCCCAGGGATGTGGAACCGCCCCCAGTCCGCCAGCTCCAGGCAAGAAGCCGAGCTAATGTAGTATTGAGAGTTACACCAGCCTGTTTGTTTGTCTGCCCCCAGGGATGTGGAACCGCCCCCAGTCCGCCAGCTCCAGGCAAGAAGCCGAGCTAATGAACAAAGCCCAGAGGAAAGTGGAGGTGACTAAGGATCCGGTGGAGAGGTTACGTCTTATGTGTCTGGCCAGGGGGACTACGGGCATACTCGGCCTTGGCAGGTACGTCTGTTTGTCTGTCTTGTTGTCTGTCTGTCTGTCTGTCTGTCAGTCTGTCTGTCTGTCTGTCTGTCTGTCTGTCTGTCTGTCTGTCTGTCTGTCTGTCTGTCTGTCTGTCTGTCTGTCTGTCTGTCTGTCTGTCTGTCTGTCTGTCTGTCTGTCTGTCTGTCTGTCTGTCTGTCTGTCTGTCTGTCTGTCTGTCTGTCTGTCTGTCTGTCTGTCTGTCTGTCTGTCTGTCTGTCTGTCTGTCTGTCTGTCTGTCTGTCTGTCTGTCTGTCTGTCTGTCTGTCTGTCTGTCTGTCTGTCTGTCTGTCTGTCTGTCTGTCTGTCTGTCTGTCTGTCTGTCTGTCTGTCTGTCTGTCTGTCTGTCTGTCTGTCTGTCTGTCTGTCTGTCTGTCTGTCTGTCTGTCTGTCTGTCTGTCTGTCGGTCTGTCTGTCTGTCGGTCTGTCTGTCTGTCTGTCTGTCTTCTGTTGTCTGTGTTGTGCAGATATGTCACCGAACCCTTGTCTGTGCGATATAGTGTGTCACCGAGCCCTTGTCTATGCAGGATATAGTGTGTCACTGACTCACTGAGCCCTTGTCTGTGCAGGATATTCCGACGCATGGACGACGACGGCAGCAAGTCCCTGAATGTTGAAGAGTTTACCGAGGGTATGAACGACACCGGAATGGGTCTGACACCCGAGGAATGTCAAGAACTGTTCGGCATCTTTGACAAGGACGGTAGCGGCACCATAGACATGAACGAGTTCCTCCTGGCGATCAGGGTGAGTACTGAGTACTGAGTACTGAGTAGGCATAGCAGCTCCATGGTGGGTGCTCAAAGGTCCCTCTATTCGTTTACCTTGACTGCAAAGAAGAGGCGGGTGCTGGAATCCATCCCAGTCTGCAGTAGGGGCCCTGGGCCCTGGATGGTTCAGCCCTAGACTGAGACGCCCCCCCTCGCTCCCACACAGTTTTACTGCCAGGCATTGGTCTTAGACGTTTTTCATCCTGTATTCCTTTGGTTCATTCTCGACTCGCCTTTCCTTAACTGCCCTTGCCAATTATGTCTTAACTGCCCTTGCAAATTATCTGTCTCAAGCCGCCTTGGAATCCCCCCCCCCCCCCATCGCATCCAACCATGCGAGTGGGAGGAGCCTTCTTGCATGTACTTGACCAATGGCAGAGAGCCTAACATATCGCCGCCAAACTGGCCTGGGTGGTGAGGTTAGGTTAGGTTAGGTTATGTTATGTTTCGTTAGGAGAAGAAGGAGAAGAAGAAGTGGACAAACACTAACCGACCTTATGGGTATTTCTTTGTGTATGTTTTTAATGACCTAACCAACTCTAACCTCATACGCCTATTCAAATGCCAAAGTTGGCAAATAACCAATAATTGTTGAATAGTTGTTTGTTTCCACGAAAAAACTGCAATCCCACTAAAATCCGTGCTGGTTTATAACCTACAAAAGGGTTGGACGGAAGTAATGGCGTCTTAAAAAAACAAAGTGGCCGGCTGTAGATCTTAACGTACGTCATGGAGGGTTTGCTTTATGGCAGGAGAGAGAGAGAGAGAGAGAGAGAGAGAGAGAGAGAGAGAGAGAGAGAGAGAGGCGGACTCGCCCGAAGTCCCCCGATAAATCACGAAGGCTCCGACTGGTCGTCTCCCATCCTGAGACACTCAGGCTCTGCCCCTGTTTTTGGCTCTAAGTGGTGCTGGAACGACCGTTCGCATAATTCAAGTTGACCTGCTGCAAATGACTCGTCCAACTACCCGGCCACCATAAACTTTCAACTCTACGATCAGTTTAGAAAACATGCAACCTCCATTTTGTATCGGTTTCAGTATATTTATAGTTTAATATTATTCACACATCAATTGCTTGACTTCAACAATCAAGATTAAATGTGAATGCATAACGAAAGTCAGGAGGTCGCACAAGACTCAATTCCAAAAATAGCCATGATTGTGGCTACCGTGTTTTGTTTCGGACAAACAATGAATATGCACCAATCAAAGAGAGACACAAAGTTGGAGTTCCCTACAAGTGGAGTTCCGCTGGAGTTTATACCAACCATTTAGGTATTTTTCTTGGTTCACCCCTATAGCAAAGTCCAGTCGAGCAATTATCTCCATTCAAACTCGAGCAAAGGACGTGGAATTCAGATGACTGAATACACTCATCACATTCTTCAAGGCGATGAGGTCCGATCGTTCAAGGAAAACAAGAAATCCCGGGGTAGCTTATCTTTCAACGTATCTATGGGTGTCCAAAACGGGAATAAAATGGTGTGGCCATGGTGTAAACTCCCGGGGAACTGTCACATCTTTATTTCAAGAGCTTTGAATGATGAAAATCGTCGAAAGCAAGTAACATAGGCGAGGGCATAGTATTCTCATGTATGTGCGATCATGTGCGGGGGGGTGTGGTTGGGTGTCTGATCGAGTTGCTTCACGGCCCGGTAGATCGATTAGGCGACCTCGAAGACATATAATCAGTCTATGGCGCCGTGGGCTCGCCCGAGCACTTCCTTGTGTCTCACTGCTACCAGATATTACTGCTTTGCTGCTACTCACATTCTGTCTACCAGGTAGACAGTCTAGATGAGATGGGGTAGACTCTCTACCTCATCTCAGAGTGATGGAGATCTATCGAAATGTTGTTCTTATAAAATTTGCCCAACATAGGTATAGCTGTCCCAAGACAACCTTACACATGCGTTCGTCACAGGCTAGGGCCTCGTAGTCGTAGCCAATCAGCGATCGGTATTCGCGCGCTTGTCTCGGGCGGTTCGCTGATTGGCTACGAGTGGCTCGCCTGTGACGAAAGCATGTGTAAGGTAGTCTTGAGCCTAGTATATTCTCATGCTTATGAGCTAGCTGAGTCCAATGGTACCAACTTAATTTACTACACTTCTCTAGTTCCTACCATCTTATTGAAACAGGTCCATTAGGGATAATTTACGATCTTCCGTTGGTTACCTGGATATTTATATCACCAATGATATTCAACACCTATAGTAGGCTAGATCACCAGTGCCCCAACCTTCCACTCAGTAGCGAGCGTAGCGATTTGAAGCAATTTTGAAATGGGCAATTTTCATGCTAATTTGGACCTTTCAGTACTGCTAGCGCTGCCAATGGCAGAAACTCGCACTAGAGACTCGTATTCCCGCCTGTGTTACTTGCTCATCTCAAGATGGCTTCTAATTGACACGCTTGTTGTTGCTAGGTTGCGCATCTAGCCTACTATAGCTGTTGAATATCATTGCCTATCACAGCGGGCGAGACAATTATTCACTCTGCTAACAGAAGGCTGTGTTTACAAATACGAATCTGATGATATTCCTTGAAACAGCGTGCATAAACGGGCAGTAGATAAGGATCTAAGGTCGTTTGTGACTATGGTTACGTTGGGTTGACTATAGGAGACTCAAACTAACAATAGATAGCGCTGCTAAGCTAAAGTCGTCTTACAATAACTTCGGTAATGCTTTCGTCATCAATAAATGACGTGTTTACGGTCTCGGCCAACCCGAGCAGGTATTTGAAGTAGCCACGGCCGCTGGTTGGCTGCCGCTCACCCATGCCCGTGACGGAAGCTTTACCGAAGATGTTGTACGACGACTATACCTCCTTGTCTGCGCCATTGATGGTTTTAACGAATCAACGATGAGTGATCTCCTTCTCATAGAAGTTTAGTTGCTTGCGACCAGATTGCATCTACAGTGGAGTTCCGCGGGAGTTTACACCAACCTTTTAGGTAGTTTTCTTGGTACACCCATAGAGCAAAGTCCAGTCGAGCAATTATCTCAATTTAAACTCGAGCAAAGGACGAGGAATTCAGATGACTGAATACACTCATCACATTCTTCAAGGCGATGAGGTCCGATCGTTCTAGGAAAACAAGAAATCCCGGGGTAGCTTATCTTTCAACGTATATGGGTGTCCAAAACGGGGGGAAATGGTGTGGCCATGGTGTAAACTCCCGCGGAACTCTACTGTTGTCTATTTTGAATAGCCTATACAATCCCACTGGTAAATTTAAATAATGTGTGGACTGTGGAGTATTAATTTAAAACTGTGCCTGTAGAGATGATCGAACGAAATCTAGAGCAACTATCGGAAAATGAGAAGCGTTCGAGTTTGTCGCTGATTTCACTTCCGGAAGATGAAAATCAGGTTATCTATCCATAAACATGAGCAAGAAATAAACCCGCATAATGGTAGGCTATAACATTACAGACCCTCGCAGTTTATGTCGCTTACACCGGGTCACGCTACTGGGGCAAATGACCTCCACCCCTGTAAGGAAGTTAACGGTTAGACGTATAATTACAACCCTTAAGAATATTGTTAAACATTCTTGTTTAACTGGATTGGGATTTTATTGGATAATGGTTTGTTTTCGTGTGGCTGGTTTGACCTAACATGGGCTATGTTGGGTCAATGGTGGACGTAGACTTTGGTAGCTATAGTTGAGAAACTGTAAGAATGACGGCCCCCTCCATATCCCCACCACTACTACCCGACCCCCCTCAACTCCATGAAACAACAAACTGAACAACTGAAACAAACTGATTTTCAGTTACGCATTTCATTTTGTTAGGTTGTCACGGATTTGAGGGGGGTCGGGTAGCAGTGGTGGGGGTAAGGAGGGGGCCGTCATTCTTACAGGTTCTCAACTTACTGAAATTAGTGACGGGCTTGAGTCACTCATGAAATTAATGTTTTTTTGAGAACGCTTCTCAATATTGAAAAAAAGATAACTGTTCACATTCTTGTTTCGTTAGAACTAAACAGAAAATTAAAGATAACAACACTTTTAATGATTGCGTTTTTTTTTTTAATAATCTAAGTTCATTTGTATTTAGTGTTAATAATTATCCAGCATTAATACAAATATTTTAAACGATTCGACTCTGTTAAGTTCTTACGAAACCTTCAAAAACTATCTAGGACCCTTTGTATGATTATCATCACGGTCTTCTAAATCTTTATGTGCGACAATACACAACAATTAAAAATACAAAATCGAGGTTAGTAGATGATGATCTTGTATGCAACAATGAACCTTAATACACCATTTGAAAACTGATTAGTAATTGTTGTGTATTGTTGTCACTAAAGATTTAGAGGACCGTGATGATACTCATACAAAGGGTCCTAGATAGTTTTTGGCACATTTTCATATTATTGTGAAGCGTTCACAAGATAAAACAAAAGGTTAATTTCTTCTAGTGAGAAGGGTACCCATACGTCAAAAACCACAGACAATTTTCATTTTCTAATTATATCTCAAGATTGCAACAAAAAATCGAAATCTGAGTCAACAGCGCACTGTTTTGGTAAGCCTTACAGACTGAATCAAACATTATCACCATTACCGGAGTTAATTTGATTATTACATCAATAATTAATAATATAATTAATTACAAATAAAAACAATATAGCAATTATAATGTAAGACACAATTTAAAGAATTTAGTATGTTGGACTTACTAAACCACAGTGCGCTGTCGATTCAAATCTTCGATTTCGAAGTCCATTCTTGAGGTATAATCTAAAAATGCAAATGTTGATGCGGTTTTCGACGAGAGGCAGCCTTCGCTCTTGAAGCCTCGTAAGTTTCACGTCAATACACGTGGTTAGACTATGCGTGCCGGGGCAGCTTGATCTAGGAATGTGATCAGTCACGTGACAACCGCCCCTCCCCCTCCTTATAAACAGCCGCCCCTGTTTACAACAGCGATCATATCGTTGGGGTTGTGTATTCTGAAAACACTCTTTGCATTCCGGATATACACGATATCCCCTCGGAGGTTTTCTAGTCTAGAATCGCCGTCTCGAGTAGGGGAAGAATTTTATATGGGTGACTCTGCTAATCGTTAGAGGCGATGGAATATGTCCTCCAATATCCCCTTAAAACCCACTTCCACTTTTCCCCTCCTCCTTGTCTTGTCCAAAGACCTTAATATAATAATATTAATATAATTTAAATCTTCCTACTAAGGGCTTTGATGCGACTGTATTAGTGATGACGTCAGATTAAATGGCGGACGAGCTATCTGACTCCAAAGATCTTCCTGAAACGATGTTATTATTTAAAGTAGTAATTGTATCATTATAATACTTTGCTTATCAGTTAATTAAATCAACTTCTCTTTCACTGTTTCGTGTTAAGGGCTGGTCCACACAGATTTTTAAGACATACGTTTTAAGGTTTAACGCGTAGTCGTAAAGTTGGATCATAGGAAACACGTACTGGCGTTCATACAAAGTTTTAGTTTTAAGACGTTGTTTTCATTGTTGTTTTTAAAACAACGTCTTAAAACCTTATGCATTATGTCTTAAAAATCTGTGTGGACCAGCCTTAAGGAAAACGAAATATTCTGAACGTATAATGCTACGTTTACAGCTACGTGTTGCGAGCGAAGCGAGGGCGCGAGCTCCAATCAGCGGCCGAGTTTCATGCAAAGAAGTTAATAGTTTCACGCAAACTCGGCCACTGATTGGAGCTCGCGCCTTCGCTTCGCTCGCAACGCGTAGCTGTAAATCGACTATAACCCTCGCTACAATGTTTGCAAAAACAAAACTATCTGTCAATTGTCAACTGTCATGATTGTTTGGAGTCACAAATACGGTTCGTCATTGGTTGACACGGGAATCGTGACGTCACACTAATATACTATGATTCCAACAATAATGACAACATACATAGCCGTAGACCTTGTAGCGTAACTAACTCCAGATATTTTCAAGTTTTCTCCTCTTCATTATACACTAGCTAACAATAACGTCAAGAATTCGACACTTTAAATAAGCAACACCGGACAATGGGACGAAACACCATTGTTCCCGAAGGTTAAGGGTTCTTCCTTGGTCAACGAAGAGGACAATGAGAGCGCCCTGTCACATTACGGAAGAGTTACATCATGTCCAGCGCCACGGGGGTGACTGTGAAGTGGGTGGTGAGGACGCTTTCTCACGCTTGTTCTTGGGCGTCCTAGCCTCGACGCAGGGGTGCTGGGAGGTACCTATGGCGTCAGGACCTTGACTCGAGAGTCTGGAAATTTTCCATCACGTGCTCCAAGTGACAAATGACTTTCTGGTTAGCCAATGAGAAGAAGTGGCGGGAACCTGGACCTCAGGAGCTTGGCTCAGGAGGACTCTTTTTCGAGGTGACAACGGCAGTTGCGTTCGGGCGTCGTTAGTCGACGGACGCGCGTTGGTTTTTGAACTGTAATAAGTGTTCGGACGTCGTAAGTCGACGGACGCGCGTTGGTTGTTTGACTGTAATAAGTGTTCGGGCGTCGTAAGTCGACGGACGCGCGTTGGTTGTTTGACTGTAATAAGTGTTCGGGCGTCGTAAGTCGACGGACGCGCGTTGGTTGTTTGACTGTAATAAGTGTTCGGACGTCGTAAGTCGACGGACGCGCGTTGGTTGTTTGACTGTAATAAGTGTTCGGGCGTCGTAAGTCGACGGACGCGCGTTGGTTGTTTGACTGTAATAAGTGTTCGGGCGTCGTAAGTCGACGAACGCGTGTTGGTTGTTGGACTGTAACAAGTGTTCGGCTTCGGACGTCGTAAGTCGACGAACGCGTGTTGGTTGTTGGACTGTAACAAGTGTTCGGCTTCGGACGTCGTAAGTCGACAGACGCGCGTTGGTTTTTGGACTGTAACAAGTTGCGTTCGGGCGTCGTTAGTCGACGGACGCGCGTTGGTTGTTTGACTGTGTGTATAACAAGTTGCGTTCGGGCGTCGTTAGTCGACGGACGCGCGTTGGTTGTTTGACTGTGTGTATAACAAGTTGCGTTCGGGCGTCGTTAGTCGACGGACGCGCGTTGGTTGTTTGACTGTGTGTATAACAAGTTGCGTTCGGGCGTCGTTAGTCGACGGACGCGCGTTGGTTGTTTGACTGTGTGTATAACAAGTTGCGTTCGGGCGTCGTTAGTCGACGGACGCGCGTTGGTTGTTTGACTGTGTGTATAACAAGTTGCGTTCGGGCGTCGTTAGTCGACGGACGCGCGTTGGTTGTTGAACTGTAACAAGTGTTCGGACGTCGTAAGTCGACGGACGCGCGTTGTAATTGTTGGACTGTGTGTAACAAGTATTCGGACGTCGTAAGTCGACGGACGCGCGTTGTAATTGTTGGACTGTGTGTAACAAGTGTTCGGGCGTCGTAAGTGGACCCTCGTATTGGAGTCACAGTCCGGCGTAACACCTCCTGCAACTCAACATCACCGTACTACGCGGACAACAATTATCACATTGGTATCGTTCATTTACGACATACTTATGGCCATAAGGGAGGAGTTCTAGAACTGTTATATGGTATTACTTTCTATATTTGTGTATTATTTTCCATGTCATTGCCTTCACACATTAACACAATAAACCTTGTGTTTGTCGCACGTGTCTGTGTTTATCATAATTGTAGTTAAACCCTTCCTCCTTTACTACGTCACAACACCTGCTCAGGGTAAGAACACCACTCGACGAAGAGGTCGAAACGTTACAATTGGCGCCCAACGTTAGAGGCTCGACTATAAACTGTTAGCCCCGAGATAGGTTTTGTTCTGAGATTTGCATTTGTATACAAGACAAATCAGTTGTGTTTGGGTGGTGTTATTTACTTGGTGTTGTGACTGTTAAGGAGGTTCAGGGAAGGTCGAATGAACACAGACCAATCATTGTGTGACGATTTTGTTAGCTTATAAGATAACTAATTATAGACACGGAAAATGGATCAATTAATCAAGGAGTTGGAAAATCAGCTGCCAGAGGTGGAAAATGGTGATAGTGTTGGTACGTCCAGCAGTGCTACGGTGGAAGTAGTAGATATGTTAGAGGGGAATAGTGAGGTTTGCAATGTTGGGGGGGAGGTTCATAGTGAAAACGTGGACGGTATTAGCGGTATTAGTGAGTCACAAAATGTATCCCCTATGATTGGGTTAGTGAGTCAACTAGATCCCAATCAATCTGTATTTGAAGAAGTGTCCGCTCCGGATACCATAACGGGTACCAGGGAAAATCCCCCCATGCCGGACCCAGCGCTGTATGATATGTTGAAAGGTCTTTTCGACAATCAGTTCAAGTCGATTATCGAACTACTGGATAGTAAATGGGAAGGTAGGTGGTCACAGTTGGACGGACGTATAGAGACGGTTAGGTCTGAGGTAGAGAACAAAATACGTGAGCAAGACAAAACGTTAAAAGACGAAGTTACCAGAATTGAAACCAGCGTCAATTCCCACATGTACGAGTTGGTTGAACACCTCAACCACGTAGAAGCTCAAATTAAAGTAGATGGGGAAAAGAGTGAGGTCCAGGTGTCTAGGATACTGGCTTTAGACACTAAGATTGCTGAGGTGAGGGATAGCGTGAGCACTGTTACTAACATGGTGAAGGCAGTGCAAGCCGAAACTAGCTGTAAAATACGTGAGCAAGACGAAAAGTGGGAAGGTAAAGTCAGCCAGTACGATGTACACTCCACAAAAACTGTAGCTGAACTTAGGGAGGTGAGAGGCAAGCTGTTAGCTCTGGAAGAGGCCATGGAGCGAGGGGAAACCGGGACTGAGCGGTTACCACTCAATACCAACAGTATGGCCACGGAGATGTACGTAAGTGGGAAGTTACATAACGAAGGCATCTCATTTAACAACTCGGACAAGGGTATGCACCCAGCCGAATTCATAAAAATCTTGGAGAGTCGGTTAAGAATGTACGGTGTCGAGGGACAGTCCCGTCTAGCCTTGGCCCTTCAGTGTTGCACGGGCACAGTGCGCACCTGGCTGCGGGAGCAAGACTTCGGAGGCTATGACGGGTTTAAAGCCTCTTTCCTTGACAAGTACTGGGACCACCACGAACAGGCGCGATTGTTGCGGCAGATATACAGCGGTCGGTATAACCACGACAAGGCTACGGTAGCCATGTCTGTATACTTCAAACGGCTGGTTCGTCAGGCCGCATACTTGCCTAGTACCATCCCCGACGTAGTGCTGGTACGGCAGCTCATCAGCCACTTCCGAGAGGACGTAAAATTAATTCTGCTACAGGTAGGGGACTCTCTCGAGAAGGTAGTCAGTATGCTAGAACGCTTAGAGAGTGAGAATGTCTCCCTAGTTCCGAACCGCTATGCGTCTGAGTATAACAACAGCAATCAGCGCAACCAAAATAACCAGGGCAACTATCACAACTACTACCATCAAGGAAATAGCAACCCACAAAACAATGAGAATAATAATAACAGTAGTGGCAACTATAACAATCGGGGGTATAACAATGTCAACCGACCCAACAATGGGGACAGGGAACGACCCACAACGGACAGACCGAACCAGCCGGTTCAGGGATCGGGAAATAACCGCTCGCACAATACGAGGGTAATCTCGACGAGAGTAGAGGAAGGGGCCGACGTTAACAACCCATCCCAACCCGTAGGCAGAGAGGCGGGAAACTAGTTCGTGTCGGCCTGCCCCGTGTCCAGCCGTCGACAGATGACGTAGTTAACTCAGTGTGCACGGTGTTTTCGAACCCTCTTCCTGATTTGTTGGACGAAGATGACCATAAGTCACTGTCCCCGCCAAAATTTCCGTCTTGCCCGGAATGTGTTGTTACCGTAGCTGGTGTGAAGGTTTCAGCGCTAATAGACTCAGGCAGCGAAATTACGTGCATGTCCGAAGAGCTCTTTAGCGAGTTGAAAAAAGTGAATAGTGACAGAATAACGTCATTACCTGTAGTGGGCGTGACTATAGTCGGGGCCACAGGTAAGAGAAGTAAGCGGGTGACCGATCAGGTCTTCATCACTGTCTCCATTGATAGTGTGGAAACAGATGTGGTGTGTTTGGTAGTTAAGGACCTGGTTCGTAAACTAATCCTAGGGGTTGACTGGCTATACCAAAATAGGGTCAAGTTGTGCTTCGAAACGGGAAATTTGTATATATGTGACCGTGTGGTGGACAAAACAGGAATCTCCATGAACAGTAGTCCCCCCACAGCCAGTGAAGGTGTTCAGCTTCAACCTATCGTAGTAGCAGACGACGAAGAGTACGGTGAGGAACCAGAGAGCGGTATAAAGGTACAGCTAGTGGCAGCAGAGAGAGAGGACAGTCCTGACGAAGGTGAGACTACTGAAGCTGAGATCGTAGAGTCCATACAGTCGCAAGAACGGTTAGACAACGAACAGAAGTCGAGACTCATAGCCCTATTAACATCCTATAGGGAATTATTTTCGACTAAACCCGGGTTGATCAACTGTTACGAACACGATATCAAGGTAATTAAGGAATCTCATTTTTTCGAAAAGAGTTATCCAGTACCTTACGCTTATCGAGACGCTGTGGAGAAACAATTAGATAAAATGTTGAAGTGGGGGATAATAGAGAGGGGAAGTAGTCCGTATATCAACCCCCTAGTTGTCGTAATTAAGAAAGACCACTCTGTGAGGCTCTGTCTTGATGCGAGAACGTGTAACGCTAACCTGGTACCCGATCGGGAGTGCCCTTATATCCCGGAGGAAATTCTACAACAATTCGTTAATATTAACTGGTTGTCGTCTGTTGACTTGACCGCTTCATACTGGCAGATTCCTCTGACGCCACGTAGCAGACAGTACGTAGCATTCAAGTACAACCAAAGAGTGTATCGTTTTTGTGTGTTACCTTATGGGCTAAGCATAAGTGTGGGCGTGTTCACGAGGGCGTTAGACCTTGTCCTGGGTGACGAAGTCAGAGAATTTACGAAGCCTTACGTCGACGACGTAGTAGCGTGTTCCGAGTTCTTTGAGCAGCACTTAGGGCATCTACAACAAATGTTTGCGAGGTTCAAGGTCACCGGGGCGACGTTAAATTTTTCTAAGTCTAAGTTCTGTCGGGACGAAGTTCCGTTTTTAGGGCATGTCCTGACGCCCAAGGGAATTACGCCGGACCCAGGCAAGCTGTCATTAATACAAGAATGGCCTATTCCTAAGAATGTAAAACAGTTAAAGGCTTTCTTAGGGCTGTGCAACTACTACCGCCGTTTCCACGACCGGTACGCAGAGGCCACGATACCGCTGCAAGGACTTCTCCTGAAGGACGCTCGGTGGAAATGGACGCCAGAATTAACTACTGCCTTTAACTATATTAAATCCCTTTTTATCAAAGCTGTACTGTTGGCATATCCCGTGCACACCCGTCGATACTATCTCCAGTGTGACGCGAGCGCCTACGGTATTGGGAGTCACTTGTTTCAATACGATGACCAGGGGGAGATACAAGTAATCTCGATGACGTCACGCGTGTTGAGAGGAGCGGAGCTGAACTACACAATCACCGAGAAAGAGCTCCTCAGTATTGTGTATTCGCTGATGAAGTTTAGAATCTTTATTCTCGGGGCTAAACTAACAATAATCAGTGATCATAAGGCACTTACATTTATCCAACATTGCCGGCTGCTCTCCAATCGTTTGAGTAGGTGGATCCTGGCCATTCAACAATTTGATTTCACTATTGAGTATTGCACCGGAAGGGAGAATAGAGTGGCCGATATCCTGAGTAGGTTTCCAAAGAAACACGACGGCGAAATCATTGAGAACGGTGGGAGTGCCCAAGAATTACTCATAGCGAAAATATCAGTGAAGGTAGGTGCCGAGCTCAAGGCCAAGTTGAAGGCGTTACCCCAAGAACAACGGACGGACGAGCGACTAAGAAGAATAATCGAAGATATTTCGAACCCCGACTCCCCAGCCAATGAGAACTACCAGATGTACAAAAATCGGCTGTATCACCGACCCAGTCAAGGCGATCAACAACACGCGTGGAAATTATGTATTCCTGAGGCGTTAATTGAAGACATAATTTGGGGAGTTCACAAGGAGATCGGACACTTTGGGGGCACGAAGTGCATAGCAACAATTCAGGAAAGTTTTTATTGGAAATCACTTGCTAGGACGGTTCGCAAAACCATAGCAACGTGTGATTTGTGCCAGAAAACTAAATGCTCTAATTGTGTGTTGCATGGAGACTATGCGTTTATAGTACCTCAAACCTGTGCAGAGCTGGTGGCAACCGATTTATATGGACCGCTTCCGAGGGGTGTAGGGGGTGCCCGGTACATCTTGGTATTCGTAGACTTGTTTTCAAAACTTGTGTCACTGTACGCGCTGAGAAAAGCAACCGCCAGCGCAATGGTTGCCAAGGTAGACCACTATGTTGCTAATGTTCAGAGACCGACAAAATTACTGTCAGACCACGGCACACAGTATACGTCCCATGTATGGTATGATAAGCTCGAGTCCTACAAGATAACGGCCGTACATTCCTCAGTCAGACACCCTCAATCGAACCCCGCTGAGCGTGTTATGCGTGAACTGGGCAGGTTATTCCGTGCGTTTTGTTCTGAACGACACTCAGGCTGGGTGAAAATGGTACCACAGATCGAGTACTGGCTAAACAGTACGTACCATGACAGTACAGGGTATACTCCTCATGAGTTGCACTGTCACACGAAACCAATGCGTGGCATAGCCTCGTTGTTCGAGTACCCAGAGTCCGATAGGCCGGAGCTGACGCCGGATGTCAAATTGTTATTGGCACGGGATCGCCTCATCAAGAGAGGCGAAAAGCGAAAGAAAGCGCATGCCGAGAAACATCCACACAAAACCGAGTTCGCGGAGGGAGACTTGGTTCTAGTAAGGTCACTACACTTGTCAAATCTGCTGAAGAAGGAAACAAAGAAATTCTTTCAGTTGTATGAGGGACCGTTTACTATTTATGCGCCTGCCGGTCATAACGCATATGAACTAGTAGATAAGAAAGGACGAACAAAAGGTGTTCACAACGTTGTCAATCTGAAGAAGTATAAAACATTGACTTAGAGAGTTTGAGTAGAAACGGCAAGGCCAGGAAGAATGGAAGTTAGATTGTACTTGTAAATAATATATAATTTAGTTGTTCAGGAAATGGTTGTAACCTTTCAAAGACGTTTCCAAGGGTTGTTGTCTGGATTAGTTGTTTACATTCACAGATGGTCGGTGGCTTAGAAATGGAGAGTGGGTCAGCAGACATAAACACGGAATGAAAGCAGTTGACGTCACAAAGGGGGCGCGACCATTTGTTTGGGTTGCGAACGAAGGTTGCAGCGAGAGCAGGTAGTGGCCCGACCTTGGAGGGGCTCGAAGGGGCGGTCAGTTGTTTTGAGAATTACGACATGTAATTTATAGAAGTGATGTAATAGTATAGTAATAACGTAAAGGTATAGTTAGTTCAGTATGTTCGTTGTCTGCAATCGGGTTTTATTTGTGTGGTTGTGTAGTATAGATAATCCGGCTGAGGGTGTCGTCGGTTCAGTCATGCTAGGTACACACTTTACTGATAACATTGTCAGGGACGTGCGTTGGTTCATTTTGTTGGTATTGTTGCCACCTGGTTATTTTAGGTGTTCATCGCAACATTGGGTTAGAATTATCTGAAAACTGTATCAGACAGTTGTTTTGTCAGAGACTAGAAGTATTGGGTAGCAGGGAAGGTGCATCCACCTGATATCAATTAAATCCGTTTTGTTTGGTGGAAATATAGATGGACAGCAATAAATCATAATTACCAGTTACAACGTTTTTTTACTTGATACAGATTCTGAGGATCGTCTGCGGATTAGCAAATTAAATAGTATACCAACTGAAATATTATTTATGGAGAGGCTTGGTATGACCTATGACAGGCATACAGGGCTTTTGTATTGTGAAATATGAGGATGGGCTTGGTATGACCTATGACAGGCATACAGGGCTTTTGTATTGTGAAATAGGAGGATGGGCTAGGTATGACCTATGACAGGCATACAGGGCTTTTGTATTGTGAGATGTGAGGATGGGCTTGGTATGACCTATGACAGGCATACAGGGCTTTTGTATTGTGAGATATGAGGATGGGCTTGGTATGACCTATAACAGGCATACAGGGCTTTTGGTGGTATGAAGATAAAAAAAAATAAAATGTAGTGAATACTGTTATTCACAGCTACGAGATAACTAATGCATAAGTGTCTATACAGAGTCTTGAAATCTGAACATGTAAACAAACGAAGGTATAAAGTAAATCATTGCCAATATAACATGTAACAAACAGAAAGCACATTGCCTTAATGCGAAATTGTAGTTCACGCTCTAGTCAGAGGAATACAACTCATGTAAGTTACTGGATATTTAGAATCATGTTGCTTGTGATGTATATAGAATGGTATTCAACGGTAAATGTCACTGACAATGAATTATGTAAGGAAGACAACAGTGTACAGTAGAAGTATAATTGGCACAATGTAACCCGGATTAATCTTAAGTATTTTAATGTTATAGTTTTAAGGGTGAAAATTGATCCATTTTCGTAGATTGTAATGTGTACTGCCTCCTTGACTTGAGCCTATAGTACACAATACACATAGTGTCGAAGGAGTTTATGGTGGATAAGGTAAGGGTCAGATGGGGCAGTATACATGTAGAGAAGGGAAATGTTTACTCCCGACTAGTTGTAATTAGCCACGTAAGACAAACCAATGTATTTTTGTTACTTTTATATCACATTCACATACCCACCACTACCAGTAAATATGAAATAGAGTTTTTAATTGCTTCTCAATTCAAAATTCTATTGAAGGGGCAAATGTAGCGTAACTAACTCCAGATATTTTCAAGTTTTCTCCTCTTCATTATACACTAGCTAACAATAACGTCAAGAATTCGACACTTTAAATAAGCAACACCGGACAATGGGACGAAACACCATTGTTCCCGAAGGTTAAGGGTTCTTCCTTGGTCAACGAAGAGGACAATGAGAGCGCCCTGTCACATTACGGAAGAGTTACATCATGTCCAGCGCCACGGGGGTGACTGTGAAGTGGGTGGTGAGGACGCTTTCTCACGCTTGTTCTTGGGCGTCCTAGCCTCGACGCAGGGGTGCTGGGAGGTACCTATGGCGTCAGGACCTTGACTCGAGAGTCTGGAAATTTTCCATCACGTGCTCCAAGTGACAAATGACTTTCTGGTTAGCCAATGAGAAGAAGTGGCGGGAACCTGGACCTCAGGAGCTTGGCTCAGGAGGACTCTTTTTCGAGGTGACAACGGCAGTTGCGTTCGGGCGTCGTTAGTCGACGGACGCGCGTTGGTTTTTGAACTGTAATAAGTGTTCGGACGTCGTAAGTCGACGGACGCGCGTTGGTTGTTTGACTGTAATAAGTGTTCGGGCGTCGTAAGTCGACGGACGCGCGTTGGTTGTTTGACTGTAATAAGTGTTCGGGCGTCGTAAGTCGACGGACGCGCGTTGGTTGTTTGACTGTAATAAGTGTTCGGACGTCGTAAGTCGACGGACGCGCGTTGGTTGTTTGACTGTAATAAGTGTTCGGGCGTCGTAAGTCGACGGACGCGCGTTGGTTGTTTGACTGTAATAAGTGTTCGGGCGTCGTAAGTCGACGAACGCGTGTTGGTTGTTGGACTGTAACAAGTGTTCGGCTTCGGACGTCGTAAGTCGACAGACGCGCGTTGGTTTTTGGACTGTAACAAGTTGCGTTCGGGCGTCGTTAGTCGACGGACGCGCGTTGGTTGTTTGACTGTGTGTATAACAAGTTGCGTTCGGGCGTCGTTAGTCGACGGACGCGCGTTGGTTGTTTGACTGTGTGTATAACAAGTTGCGTTCGGGCGTCGTTAGTCGACGGACGCGCGTTGGTTGTTTGACTGTGTGTATAACAAGTTGCGTTCGGGCGTCGTTAGTCGACGGACGCGCGTTGGTTGTTTGACTGTGTGTATAACAAGTTGCGTTCGGGCGTCGTTAGTCGACGGACGCGCGTTGGTTGTTTGACTGTGTGTATAACAAGTTGCGTTCGGGCGTCGTTAGTCGACGGACGCGCGTTGGTTGTTGAACTGTAACAAGTGTTCGGACGTCGTAAGTCGACGGACGCGCGTTGTAATTGTTGGACTGTGTGTAACAAGTATTCGGACGTCGTAAGTCGACGGACGCGCGTTGTAATTGTTGGACTGTGTGTAACAAGTGTTCGGGCGTCGTAAGTGGACCCTCGTATTGGAGTCACAGTCCGGCGTAACACCTCCTGCAACTCAACATCACCGTACTACGCGGACAACAATTATCACATTGGTATCGTTCATTTACGACATACTTATGGCCATAAGGGAGGAGTTCTAGAACTGTTATATGGTATTACTTTCTATATTTGTGTATTATTTTCCATGTCATTGCCTTCACACATTAACACAATAAACCTTGTGTTTGTCGCACGTGTCTGTGTTTATCATAATTGTAGTTAAACCCTTCCTCCTTTACTACGTCACAACACCTGCTCAGGGTAAGAACACCACTCGACGAAGAGGTCGAAACGTTACAACCTGGGCCCTGGATGGTTCAGCCCTAGACTGAGAACCCCTGCCCCCGCCCCCGTCGAGCATACTGAGTTTCCTTCTCGTGTTTTTCACACTTGTCATTGGACATCCGCTATAGCAGGTTCTACCCCCATTCATACTCATACATACACAGTTTTACTATTATCACCCCAGGCCTTGGGTTTACGCGTTTTCAAGTCTATATTCCTTCATCTGCTCTAAAGGGCCCAGCCCGGAATCAATGTTCAAAGCTGAACTACTGTACTAAGGTCCAGTCTTACAATGTCCCAATAACTATACTTATTCATCGAATTCATAGGTTGCACGTACGTCACATAATTGCGCATGGCGGCCACATTTGTGATCAAACTTTGACGTTGCCATGGAGAAACAATTAAAGGCTGTTGTGGTAGAACACATAAATCTGTATTCCTTTACAATTCAGCCTGTTCCTGAGATAAAATTGATGTGTGTTTTTTTTTTAATTTTTGTATTACTTATGTTTACTTTTTACATTCTTAATTAGGCTTGTTTATGAATTTGAATAGTATTTGCCAATGATCTAGGATTAGTCCTCATCAATTGTGTCGCAATCATGGCCGCTGTGACGTCACGTGGGAACTGTGAAAAGCTTGTTTTCTCCATGGCAACGACCAATCAAAACCCTTGAAATCCTCCTTATCTATTAGGAGATTGTGAGACCGGCCCTAAGTGACCTTGTGTTGCAGGGCCCCGTGTCCGCCAGCCGAGTCAAGGTCATCAAGAAAGCCTTGAGGTTGTTGTTGTGTGTGTGTGAATCAATGTGGCTTTGTGTTGCAGGGCCCCATGTCCGCCAGCCGAGTCAAGGTCATCAAAGAAGCCTTCCAGAAGTTGGACAAGACTGGGGAGGGGGAGATAACAGTGGACGACATCCGCCACGTCTACTCAGTCAAGGCTCACCCCCGATACCAGAGCGGGGAGGAGACTGAGGAAGACATCCTGATAAAGTTCCTCAACAACTTCGAGACGGAGGACAACACGAGAGACGGGAAGGTGAGGGGGGGGGGGGGAGGGAGGGGGGGGAGGGGGAGATAACCGTGGACGACATCCGCCACGTCTACTCAGTCAAGGCTCACCCCCGATACCAGAGCGGGGAGGAGACTGAGGAAGACATCCTGATAAAGTTCCTCAACAACTTCGAGACGGAGGACAACACGAGAGACGGGAAGGCGAGGGGGGGGAGGGGAGGGGAGGGGTGGGGAGGGAGGAGGAGAAAAGGGGAGGGGAGGGGGGCGAACATTGACGTAGAAACAGCGAGTGAGGGTTGCAGGGAGGGAGGGATTGATTGATTGATTGATTGATTGATTGCTTGCTTGCTTGATTGATTGATTGATTGATTGATTGATTGATTGATTGATTGATTGATTGATTGATTGATTGATTGATTGATTTTGAACTTTATTTTGGGTGGGATTAAGGCCAGTGAGGTCTTTTCTTCCATCCAACCGTTATAGAGATATACATTGTGGTAAAATACATTTAAGGCCAAAGAGCCCCCAATTTCATCTTCATTATCACCCACTCATCGTCTTGATTAGCCTAGTTGCAAAAATATAAGACTTTAAGCCCAAATATCAATCAATCTTAAAATTAAAAACATACATAATAGAAAAATACAATTACAATTGGATTTTGAATTTGTTTCGTTTTTAAGAGAATGAAATCATAATGCTCATGTTTGCTATTCATTAAAATACATTGGAAATACAGGGATGGAAAGGGAAACATTGAAAGGAAGATCATCGGAGCCGAAGGGAAGGAGAGGTGAAGAAGAAAAGAGTAGAACGAGCGGCCATGAGGGTGAAAGGGTAGGACAGGGAAAATGAGTAAGGTACAAAGCAGAAGGGTGAAAAAGACGCGACGCGAGGAAGAGGATGCCACTGTGTAAGGGAAGGTGATCGTGGAATGGATAAGAGAAAAGCAGAAACAAATGAGGGAGTAAATAAAATAAAGAAATACAGTGTACCCACTCATTTTCAAGAACTTTTGTCAGTGGGGGACATTTATATAATTTAATGTGTTTCGTTGACATGACGGCTTTAAGGAACCATTTACGTACACCAGTATAAAGTAAAGTTCCAAAGTTAAATAAACTCCACCCGAACCAGGAATCGAACCCTGGACCTTCTTCATTGGAAGCAGGATTGAACCCCCACTTGACCAAACCAGCGTATCCAAGTTAATAAAGTTGCTCTAGTGTACAGATAGTGCAGGAGAAGATACAAGAAGGGGCGGGGGGGGGGGGGGGGGGGGGGAGTGAAGTGAAACTCTGAAGGGTGGTAGAGTATTGAGAATTGACCTCCCGTGACTTGACTTGTCTGACTGGTCTTGAATATTAACGAGCTAGGCCAAGATGGAGTCACGCATACCTTCCCTTCGTGTTATCGTAGCCTGTCTGAGAGGTTAGCTCTCGATATAGGTGAGATAGCCCCCCCCCCCCCTCCCCCCCCCCCCCCCCCCCCCAAGGTGAAGGGGTGAGCGACCGCTAGCCCTCTCATCTGGAATGGTGCCTTTATTATAGAGACGTTTCAAAGTTCATACTTGCAAAAAAACGTTAAAAACAAGAGAATTTGTAAATGTCCCGGAAAGTTTATTAATTTCTAGTTTCTCTTGCGTTTGAGAGAAAAAAATTTGATAAGGTATGTTAAAATTGAGAGAAAAATCTGTTTTTTTTTTATATTTCTGGGTAAAATGTATTTTGGTCTTAAGTTTTGGATTTGTAGACTATCCAAAATTTCCCAAAATTTCTCCAAACGCATGTATTTATTTATAAAAATCTATAAGTGTTAGAAAAACTCACAGAATTTATTGCAAATAGTTTGAGATTACTTTATCTGCTCAAAAATAGAAGCACTAAAATGGTTTATTGCTGAATTTTACTAAAAATCGACGCACAATAGGATTCTAGAATAAAATATACTAGAAATAGTATAATGTCCCCCACTGAATATCAGTTCTAGTATCTGAGGTGGGTAGACAATAAAAGCAAATCTATGTACTCGTATTATTATCACACATAATAGAACAATCAATAATTGGTTTTTCTTTTTTAAAGTACCTAGTAACTAAACTAAACCTAAATTACTAAACTTAATTACCTACCTAAATTACTAAACTTAGAAAACCACATCTCGGTGGCGCAAAATGACCTATAACTGGTTGACGCACCCTAAATCGAACAAATTTCAAATGTCTGACGTCACATCCGGTTTGTTCGCAGGTAACGGAGGAAGAGTTCCTCAACTACTACGCTGGCATCAGCGCCTCTATCGACCACGACGGGTACTTCGACCTCATGATGAGGCAATCCTTCAAGCTCTAACCAACACATTCACACAATCTTCCAAGTTCCCAAAGAAAGAAGACGAACATATTTAATTTAAATTATAATGTTATAAAATTGGAGATATTGTAATTCTTGCCAATAAGTTGTCTAATGTTGAACTATTTGGCTTTCTTATCGTAGATACGTATCCAGTTTTCTACATAACAAATAACAATCTCATATTAAAAAATGTTTCGATGATGTTTGGCTGTTGAAGATCCATTTTACGAATTCAGGAATGTTGTGATGAAGTGATGTGGTTGGATGGTGTTATCTTGTTGAAGACCTATTTTACGAATTCAGGAATGTTGTGATGAAGTAATCTGGTTGGATGGTGTTATCTTGTTGAAGATCCATTTTATGCATTCAGGAATATTGTGATGTAATGTGGTTGGATGATGTTTTGCTGTTGAAGATCGTAATGTGGTTGGATGATGTTTTGCTGTTGAAGATCCATTTTACGAATTCAGAAATATTGTGATGTAATGTGGTTGGATGATGTTTTGCTGTTGAAGATCCATTTTACGAATTCAGAAATATTGTGATGAAGTAATGTGGTTGGATTATGTTTTGCTGTTGAAGATCGTAATGTGGTTGGATGATGTCATGTTGTTGAAGATTCATTTTACGAATTCAGGAATGTTGTGATGAAGTAATCTGGTTGGATGGTGTTATCTTGTTGAAGATCCATTTTATGCATTCAGGAATATTGTGATGTAATGTGATTGGATGATGTTTTGCTGTTGAAGATCCATTTTACGAATTCAGAAATATTGTGATGAAGTAATGTGGTTGGATTATGTTTTGCTGTTGAAGATCGTAATGTGGTTGGATGATGTCATGTTGTTGAAGATTCATTTTACGAATTCAGGAATTTATTGTGATGTAATGTGATTGAATGATGTTTTGCTGTTGAAGATCCATTTTACGAATTCAGTAATTTCATGATGATGTAATACGGTTGAAGATCTATTTTACGAATCCAGTTATGTCTATGATAACGTAATGATGTTTGGTCCTTGTTTTGCTATTGAAGATCCATTTTAAGAATTATTTTAGTATTATCGTGACGAAATGCAGCCATCATTGGCCACCCAAAACAGACACATCAATAGATTAAATCTTCCAGATACAAACTATTTCCGGTCAAAATAAGCCAATACGATGTAGCGGTACATAATGAAAGCTACACAGAGTAGCGGCCATTTAGCTACAACCTACGGAATGTCCAGATATCTAGGAGTGTGACCAAACGTACAAACCTGACTCTAGACATTCCATAACCTCGACAGTTATATAATGACGTATATTCCAAAGATTTTCGTGGATATTCTATAGTTACATTTTAAAATTCAAATGTTAAAAAATGCTGTATAAAAATACAATCAAGTATTTATTTCGAGTTATGGGATACACTGATAAAGGTGTGAAGATTGGAAGGAGCTTTGGATACAGATGAAAATTATTGTGAAAGATTGATTTATTGAGCTTTTCACTGGTCTTTGTACGTACTTATATTACATTCAATTATGAGGGCAGATTTAATTTGGATTTCCAGCCTTAATCATGTCTGAAAATTTTATTTCATGATCGTGTATATGTCAAGTATTTGTGAAGTTATTTTTTTGGTTTATACAAACTTCAACTATTATTTTTAAGTCGTTTTTAGTAATCACTGTATTAGACAAGTTAATAGATGTTATAATGTTACGTTATATATGACACAATATATTGTTAACCGGGAAAAATAAAATGATACACACGCTTATGTATAATCTAGGTGTCTTGATTTGAAGTGTTATATTTCGGACCCTCCGGTTACTTCATCAGACGACCAATGTATGAGTGGAGGGATGGATGAAAAATCGTATGCTTGAAGCGAAGATGGTGAATAAGGAATATGGCCTTAGAATTGTGCAGTGTTCTGCTACACAGAAAGAATTCATCTAATTTGAAATGTTTACAGTTTGAGATTGGTGAACTGAAAAAGTACCCTCATTACATTAGAGTGTAGATCTCTTTAAAAAAAATGACATCAAGTTCTTATAACTTTAGAAACTAACTTGATTTATTTTTACTTTTTCATAGAACATAAATTTACAAAAGTTTTTGTTGATTTTTTTGTAATAATCTAAACGAAATTTCTGTCTTCTTCATTTAAATTCTTAACCCTTTGGCAATGCAATATTTTAGGTATCTGTTTTCACCCGGCAACGCAGAACACTTATAATGCCGTCCTGTGCATTGTGCAGCCTTAACTTTCATAAGTATATCTATAGATACTTATACAGATATTGTTGAATACTTGGGATCATGGGTGTGAAGTGACTGGCTTGATCGCAATACCACTCATTACCAAAGTCGAGAAGATATAGGTTATCTTGTCAACACCTAGGTTATACTCAGGTGTGTGTATCTTAAAGCCTCGTTAAGTTAAGTAGTAGATAAGTTAAGCCCCAAACTTATGTATTCTCATGCTTACGACATAGCCTAGTCCAATGGTACCAACTTAATATTCTTCTTCTTTAGTTCCTACCATCTAATTGAAACAGGTCCATTAGGGATAATTCACGTCCTTCTGTTGGTTATCTGAATCAGTGGGCGTGGCCAAACAAGTGTCCGTGCACTCTACTCATTTACGATCCATTATGGATAATAATTTACAACCTTCTGGTTGGTTACCTGAATCAGTGGGCGTGGCCAAACAAGTGTCCGTGCACTCTACTCATTTACGATCCATTATAGATAATAATTTACAACCTTCTGGTTGGTTACCTGAATCAGTGGGCGTGGCCAAACAAGTGTCCGTGCACTCTACTCATTTACGATCCATTATAGATAATAATTTACAACCTTCTGGTTGGTTACCTGAATCAGTGGGCGTGGCCAAACGAGTCTGTGCACTCTACTCATTTACGATCCATTATAGATAATAATTTACAACCTTCTGGTTGGTTACCTGAATCAGTGGGCGTGGCCAAACAAGTGTCCGTGCACTCTACTCATTTACGATCCATTATGGATAATAATTTACAACCTTCTGGTTGGTTACCTGAATCAGTGGGCGTGGCCAAACAAGTGTCCGTGCACTCTACTCATTTACGATCCATTATGGATAATAATTTACAACCTTCTGGTTGGTTACCTGAATCAGTGGGCGTGGCCAAACAAGTGTCCGTGCACTCTACTCATTTACGATCCATTATAGATAATAATTTACAACCTTCTGGTTGGTTACCTGAATCAGTGGGCGTGGCCAAACGAGTCTGTGCACTCTACCTATTTACGAATGTGTGCAAAGAACGCCAGGAATCGGTTGATTTTCGTTGAATTACCCCCCCCCCCCCTCCATGAAAGAGACGTTAGATAACTATCTAAGGTCGGTATGCGAATACTTACGTTGGGGCTAGTATATATAGCACACTAACATGATTGTATTTGCTTTTGGTTCGTTGTTGGCTATTTTATGAAACGCACAATATTAATCATTTAAATAATATATTTTATTTGGCATGTGTATGTAAATATACAATGTCATTGTATGAGTGGAGGCTTTCGTGGCCCTAGTAATTACATTGTACGGTTTTCGGTGGATCGGGTTATCAAAGTAATCGAATGAGAATCTAATGTAAACTAAAAAAGGTTGGTTTACACACTTATTTAAGATTCAAGATTTCCTAACTGTTTTACTTAGGATCGCTACCATTGGCCAGATTTATAAGCCGCCGCCTCTCATTGGCTGGGCTGAGAATTTTAGTCTAAATCTTAAATCTTAGAAAGTTGTGTGATGTACGCTATAATGCTTTTGCTTGTATCAACTTTGTTAACCTTTAAATCTTAAATAAGTGAGTAAACCGACACGTCTGATGTCCCTGAAACCATATAATGTAAATATCAGTGTTGTTAATTTTGTCGTTTATTCATTGTTGACGTGTTTTAAATGGCTGTTAGTTGGTTTTATTACCAGTTAAAGAAAGTTGGCGAATAAATAAATAATATTGTATTTCAGCAAATTTGTGAGATTTATTATTTCGATGTGACGCCTACGATCCCGTATTGCTTAGCTAATAATTATGTTTTCTTCTATTTCGTTATCAGTCAGTGGAATGGTTTTAAATATCTCTTTATTCTTTCTTCTCTCCTGCCAGTCTTCCATTCATATCCTGGACCCAAGAACTATGCTGGTGGAAGCGTATGCTTCTGGTAAGGCCACCCTAGCCGGACATGTCAAGGCGGAGAAGCCAGAAGAAAGAGTTCACGTCCTCCAATTCCCCCCCCCCCCCCCTTTACGACACAGGCGACATCATATCATCATAACCAAATATTATAATAAAATAATGTCAAAAGTTTATTCTTTATACAGAAATGGAATGCAATATTATTATGTTTTACTGTGATTCTTATGCCAATCAATTCATGACTGAGTGATTACCAATGTGTTTGAAGGATGACTTCTAGTGGCGGGAATCGAACAACCTCGATCTCAAGTACCGTGTGCTATCACCTGGCAACCAATGATAATAGCTCATGTGTTGAAGTATTACAGACATTTCATGATAGTTTCACAATAAGTTAACATAACGCCAAACTGTAGTGGTTGAATCGTGAGCCCGACTAACTAATTATCATCTCATTTACAAAACTAACTTTCCGTGGATGACATGAAATTAGTTTTATTAATCCGTGTAACTTTCGATGGCTGCTCTAAAGCCACCGTTTACAATCCTATTGATATTTTAGCTGCAGCGAGAATCGAACACTAAAACCAGATAGATAACGCCCATGTTAAATATCGTTCGCGGTTTTATTCGTACTGAGCTGTAGTACTGCAATGGACCGCATTGCCGCGCTAGCGTCGCCTAAGAGCGAATTAACTGCCTCCTAGTGGGAAATGTTTGCACCGGTGTGAGCCGACCTCTTCTGCTCGGGCGCACAACTGACGCGACTTCCAACCGGCTACAGTGTTGCCGTGGTTGTTTTCAGGCGACAGCAGGTGCACATTCCGATCTTCTTGCACGAGCACTCGCCATAAATACACCCTCTTAGACGATGACAACTCGTATCCATTAGGCAGTGTTGTTAAAGCTACTTTTTAAAAGTAGCACTGTTACAGCTACAGCTACTTGATCTTTGAAAGTAACTTAGCTACTTTTCAGCTACTGTATTTTGTCAAGTAGCTCGCTACTTGTACAGCTACTCAAAAAAAGTAGTGACGCTACTTTACAGCTACTTTCATGTTTTATAGAGGACCAAGAGTATGTACTATTTATTGAAACGGCAGTACGGTCCGGAAGTGAGTCATACTCATATCACGGCTCACGGGGTGAAACAGAAAACTCAGTGCTGGGGAGGCAGTTTTGGGACTATAGAGCAAGAAAGCCAACGTGAGTAGTCATTCCGAACCTGTGACGGTGGGAATTGTGGCGGGCGAAACAAAACGTGTGTTTGTTTATTGCAAAAATAGAGTAGCTGCTACTTTTCGCTACAAATACTCATATATAGTAGCTTGCTACTCGCTACTTTACTGCATTTTCAAATGTAGCGCGCTACCAGTCACGCTACCAAAAAAAGTAACATGCTACAAGTAGCGCGCTACTTGTAGCGCGTTACTTAACAACACTGCCATTAGGTTTGTTCGTTTGTCCTGCCTCAACAGGAGTATTTTACGCCAGGAGTAATCCGGAAATATGTCATTATAACGGATATGGGAGTAGAAATCACAGTTACTCCCACTTGGACAAAAAAACAGAGTTGTCACAGTTGTGATCGTTTCAGTTGTTCCTCCTACTCCTACTCGGGAAGCAGGTGTAAAAACCTTACTCCCATCACAGTTGTAGTAAGTTACCACTGGACAAAAGAACTTGTCGCAGCTACTCCCATCACACTTACTCCAGGACAGAAAAACGGGGTTTTCGTAATACCGTACTCCTGGAGTAGTGATCACAGGACAAACGAACAAAGCTAATGCACCACACAACTTTGGGAAAACGTGTTATTTCAGTACAAAAACCTACACTACAGATAATATTTTTCATTACGCCATGCAAAGTTTACATTATCGAATTTAAATACGTGATTATAAATATTCAATTTTTAAGGCCAATCCAGTTTTGCTAATATCAGCGATTATAGTATATCTAATAATTATAATATTATTATTGTCTACAACAGCTGATACACGAGTCCAGATTATGCAGCTGATTTGGGCTCGAGTCTAAAATTATATTTGATATCGTCACAAAAAAAGTTACGTTATATTTAATATGTTTCATTTCCATTTTTTTATTATTAGAACCAAATCTTTGTTAGAACCCTTGCTTGTATGAGCTTCATGTGTTTGTCTGCCTGGACGGAATCTTATAATCTATATTTCACCCACTCCTCAATGTCCAATCGAGCGGAAATTTTCACACGCACGTATTCTTTATGACAATAGATGAATCAATTAACAGATTCACTAATTAATCCATTAATTCATCATAGTTAATTAATCAAAGTTGTATATGGGAATCGGTATTTCACCCACTTCCTAATGTCCAATCACACCGAAATTTTTCACAGAGACGTAGATTCTTGATGACCATACATGAATCAATTTATCACATTCAATTGTTAATCAATTAATTCATCATAATTAATTAATCAAGCAAAGCTTATATGGAAAATTAGTCACAGCTAGTGAGGATGGGCCAACCAGATCCAGATGCAGGCATCAGAATTACACACCCGGTGGTTGATCGGGTCTTAATATCCGCGACGAAAGCATCGGAAAGGATGTTATTTTTTTTGCTATGCGGCGACAACGCTCAACGCGCTCCACTTGCGAGTTCAACCCCATGCGGTGAGTCATTCACCATGTACGCATAGTTGCGTTCCCCTTGCGTGGTGGAACTTGTTATTGTATGTTTGGAATGTCATTTTGATTGACCAGTTGTGTTGTGTTATTACAAATTATACACTTACCGGCAATCGTAATCACGTTTTTCCGGAGATATATTAGGGATGCTGCACGACTACCAATAGTAATTAATACCACAACAAATTGTAGTGGTTTAAATAGCTATTATTTGTTATTATATTTTATGAGTGTTTATAACAAAACAATTATACAACACGTGTTACGGTGAGATGTGCATTCATGTGTTTTGATTTGATTTGATTGTTTCTTTGTTGACAACGGGTCAGTGACCCAATAGTGCAATACAATTTAATAAACAGCTGACAATACAATACAATGCAACAAGTCACACTAGATGCTAGACTAGTGTTATAACTTATAAGTAAGATGAGAAATGTAAGAAAAAACAAAAAAACAATAACAACTTGTACATACACACACACGCACTCATGCACACACGCACATTCATGCACACTCATGCTCGCTGACGCACACTCACGTACACTCACACACACACTCACGCACACATACGCACACTCGCACACATTCATACACACTCATGCACACTCACACACATTCACACACATTGACGCACACACGCACGCGCACTAACAAATTACAGTGAGGGTAAACACGCACGCAGAGATATATATCATCGTCTAAACAACAGTTCATGTTTGGCCTTCATGTAACCCCCTACCTTCCCACCCCCTCATAATCGGAAACTTATAAACATATAGATAACTACGCCAAGTGTATAATTAGTTACTTGTGTATGTCATACTGCTATGTCTTTAGATCACATCATAATTAATTCGTGTGTAATTATAATTATTAATTATAAATAAAAGTTCGAACGGTAAAGCTCTCCTAATGAAACCATATCAGGTAGTGTTGCAGTGAATTAAAGTGCCACGTGTGTCTGCATGAACTTTTAAAGTTAACAATGCAAATGTAAAGAATGCGTAACAAATAATGAAGTGACTGAATATTATAGAAACACTTTCTTGGATGGAACATATTTTACTGAAAACCGTAAATTTCAAACTCCAACCCCGACAGGGAATTGAACTGGTACCACTCAGTGGCGTATACACGGGGGGGGGGGGAGGGGGGGGGGACCCCCCCCTTTTGCAAAGGAAACATGGAAAATGACCGTTTACATTTCAATAGACAGTATTTCAATGGACAGTATCAAAAGACAGTATTTCAATAGACAGTTAGATGTTTTACTTTATAATTACTAGGCCTATTGTATATTGTTGTAATTATTAAAAGCAAAAGCAATACGAAAAATATGCAAATTATTGATTGAGGTTCCTTTTATTAGCGGTGCTAAGGAAAAAATGTGTTGCCGGAAACTGAGTAATCATGTTTCAGTTGGCCGCTGTAAAACGCACAGATTTGCACTAAAATTACCTTGACGAGAATTTTTTCGGGCAAGCCCCCCCCCCCCCCCCCGGAACCCCAATTATGATTCGGCTCCACTCTCTATAATATGGGTTGAAACCCCCCCCCCTTTCCCAATTCCTGGATACGCCACTGGTACCACTTAGTGGGCGGGCCTCTTGACTACAAGGACTCACGCCGCCAGGCGGTTGGGGCGCAAGTCCTAAGCGTATATGCCACCTAGGAGCGTGGGTTCGAATCCCGTATAAGCCATGGGTTATTGGAATTATCCTTCATCTTCATATATCACCCCATATCGAATAGAATGATAGCGATAATTAGACCTGTCAACCACCCCACCCGTTGATAAAAATCCGCGTAATTATCCACGCCTTCGGGTGCCCGTTTGGCTGTCTGCACGCTTCAATTGTAATTCTTAAACTACCGCACCGATAGGGGCTTGATAATTAATTAGTAATAGAGATGTGGACGTACAATGCTGTAATTGTGACATCATTTCTCGTGCAACCCACGCCCAATATTTGGGGATCACTGTTGATCAAAATTTAAAGTGGCAATTACAAGTCAAAAACACTGTTATAAAATTGCGTAACATTATTTATATCTTTTATAGACTACGAAATATTGTTAGTACGCAATTGCTAGTTATTATTTATTATGCAATTGCTCAATCAGTGATGCAATATGGCATCCTGGGGTGGGGTGGGGCTAGTAGAAGTGTGTTGGAACCGTTGAGGGTGATGCAACGGAACATTTTAAAAATAATTTTGAAAAAAACAAAATTGTACTCTACGTCACTAGTATTCTCCACATTGAATGTCCTTGACCTAACCCAAATGTACATATATATTATGCTGGTGTATACCTTCAAACATCCAGATAAATTTAAAGCACGTGAAATCCCGAGATCAAATATGAGGCATTTAGATACATACTCTTTATTTGTACCTAAAAGATATAAAACCAGGGGGCAGCAACATGTTGACTATATAGCTCCTAAAATATATAACAAACTTCCATTAAACATAAAATTATTGAGATCTCTTTCAAGATTCAAGTTTGAAATAAAAAATTTGCTTAGAATATGCGGTGTCCGGTGGTTAAGGGAAATATTATACATAACCTAACCCAAGCTGTGTCATCGTTCTTCAAAAAATTGGTAATTTAATAACAAAATGTATAAACAACTCACATCACATCCTTTAATTAATTCCTATTTTTCATGCTACATTATTACTATCATCATTTTTACTATTATTATTATTATTTTATTGTTGCAATACATACAAACTCGGTCAAAACCGGCATAAACATGTTGTACGGACACAAATGTCAAGTATTTCCATGTGTTTACCTTATTAAAATCTACTTAGAACTACTTAATATATCTTCTTCTTCTTCTTCTTCTTCTTCTTCTTCTTCTTCTGCTTCTCAAATGCCCACATTTGGCTATACTACTTAATATATCATTGTCCACATTATTTTTTCCAAACCGAACTGTGGATGCTATGTACGGTCGTGGCCGATTTGTACTCATCCCAGCATTCGCTCTTTGTACGGTGGAAACCACGAAAACCACCATTATTATTATTATTATTATTATTATTATTATTATTATTATTATTATTATTATTATTATTATTATTATTATTATTATTAGATAAAATGTATAAACAACTCACATCACATTCAATTGATTAATTCCTTCTTTTCATGCTGCATTATTAATTTATTGTTATTATCACTATTATTATTGTTTGTATTTAGAATTAGTATTACTACCATAGTTATTATATATACGTTCTGCTTTTCATGTATCACACTTACTTTTGTCATTTTTGGATTATTATTAACATACAGTATTTATTATTCAGCCCACACACGAGGTGTGACCCTATGTGGGCTTCTTTTCATTTATATAGTGTTACTGAATTTTGTATTATTTGTACATGTATTATTTTTTTGAAAAGAATAAAATAAAAATTGAATTGAAATTGAAATTGAGATCGCGCTCGTTCTTGAGTCGTGCCTGCCTACGTTTGAACTATAATCTAACTTCGTTATAAGATGCTTGAAAATTATGAAAATCTACTTGAAAATAAGTTTTTCAATTCTACTTCACCCTTCAATTATCTAAAAATTTTAAAATATAGGCCTACAGGTATCAGAATACACGATTCTAAAAACGACGGGTACCCAGGGAGGCATTTCACAATATTTCCCAGTCCTTGCAATAATAGAGACGTAAAGCAACAATAATAGGCATTTATACCTGGGCCTGCCGATTATAATATCAACGTTCACGTAATGTTAACAACTATTTCCATAACAGCAATTTGTTCTCTTTGAACACATGTTTTGAAATGTTGTATACCGTACTTGGAATGTCGTAGGTTTTGTCAGAAAGTTATTGCAAGGAATAATGAACAATGGCCACTACAGCCAGGGGCGTAGGGGGTGATCGGGGGGATTTCACCCCCCCCCCCCCCCCAAATGAAAAAAATAAGACAAATTATTGCACTTTATATAACCTCTTTGAACTTGCTCCTAATGCGGCGGCAAACCCCGCTATTATAATTAAAGAGTAAGCCCCTCCCCCCCATTCATAACCACTACCGCCTTTTACCACACACTGCCAAATATCAATATGTTTTAACCCATCCCCCCCCCCCCCCCCCCCACACACACACACAAGCCGAGCATTTGGCGCATGTCACAGTCTCGCAACTCGTTGTAAACATCATCAATGGAACTTATACCGTAGCCCGTTGTCTTGTCTGCGTTTTCCATATTCCCAGTTGTAATATAATTTTTGTAGATTTTAGAAAACTGGAATGATGCCGTGGTGCGATGAAATAATAGTAATTCAAATTATAACACTCTCGTAGCTATTAAATAATATGCCAATACGATACATGCGAGAGCATGTACTGTATTGTTGTAAACATGTAATGCTACATGGTAAGTAATCTAATTGAATTTAAGAACAAAAGCGAATCAAAGACATTCTGGTAAAAAATTCTTCTATTAATTAATATTGTTTTGTCATTGAATTCAATAAGTTTAACGGTAATATTGAATCCTGTAATGTAGGTATTAATTATCCCTTAATAGCATCTAATGTAGAGAGAACACGTACGTCATCAATAAACAGAAAATAAGAGTTGCTTAGTTGCTATCAAAATAGCTGGTGTGTGTGAGAGAGACAGAATGAACCAGCACTCTCTTCTCTCGTGATATTGTTTGAAGGTCAATGCCCAGCCCACCCAGCCCTTGAGTTGAGCCAAGTTTGTCTCGGCTGCACAGTGGGCTGAGCGAGGGTTGCTGTGGCCAACAAATACTAAGACGCGCGACCTTGAAAGTGTCAAGCAAAACTATTGGCAACATCGCGACGGCGCGTGCCGGAGTGAGGGAGGAGCCGAGGCTGCCAAGAGGGTAGTTCTAACAGTGGTAACATCGCCACCCAGGTAGCAGCACAATCGCCTTGTTACTGGCGGACTATGTTTGCATTGCAGTACTATTTTCAATTTGAATTTCGCGCAGCACTTGGCCCGTAAACGCTGTTAGTCTGCATACAAATCAGTTGTCTGTGCTAAAACTTCTACATTGGAAGTTTGATTGGAAGCCAACCGATCAGTGAGTGAGTGAGTGAGTGACACTATGCAACACTCAAATCATTGTTGATTTATTGTCGCCGTTGTCAATTTTCATTACAATATGATTTCCTGCTTATGATAGTAATGTAATTGCCCACGGAGTTACGTTGCGTGCGTTGCATAGCAACAATTACATACAAACGTTCCCGCCTCGGTATGACGTGACCTCCGGAACACTTCACCCTTCTGGAAGCTTCTCGATTGTTCCTCGATTTCGACATTAGTTCGACTTTCGAGTTTGGAGAATGGAGACGCATTTTGTTCTAGAGGGTTGTGGACGTTTGAATTGAAACACTTGTTTGGAAGAACTTAATAATATATTTTGTAGTTCGTAATAGTTCTGAAAATTGACAAGATGAGGGATCAGGCTCATACCGTTACAACGCAAAGTATGTACACATTCAATTTGTTTATTGCTTTCTACATTAGGGCCTAGGCCTAGGCTAGTCGGTTTCTATGTGTGTAGTGAGTGATTCCTAACCTTAAACCCATACTCGTTGATTAGATCAGGCCTAGGGCCTAGGCCTATAGCTAGCATAGGCCTAGGCCTAGTAGGACTAATTAGTTGATAATTTGTTACGGGAGCAATTAGGCCTATTTATAGTTTGAGCGGTAGGCCTATCTGGCCTAGCCTAGCCTAGCCTAGGCCTAGGCCCTAATTCTGTAACCAGGGTGTTGCACCTAGACCTGTTGCTAAAATGCTTGTAAGCCTAGGCCTAGGATGGCCTAGGCCTACGCCTAGATTTAGATTTTCGAGTTCTGGCTGAATAATAATAAAGGTCTCTCTCTCTCTCTTCTGCGGCTGGGCCCGTATACCCGGTGGCAGAGACTCCTCCCTCCCCCCAAGATTTATTAAGTGGGCATTTAGAATTAAAAATTAAAAATTGTAACTATCATTGGTATAAAATATAATATCACGCATTTAAAATAAAACAATACACGCGCCTCGTGATTTAGGTGACAACCAACTAATACGGCCAAGGCCAAGTCTATAAATCCTATGATAAAATAGTATAAAAATAGTAATAATAATAATAAGTTGCTCAGACTAGGGAATAGGCCTAAGCCTAATGTCATTATTAAAGTATAGTATCCAACACTGATACTGGCTTAAAACTAATTGAGCAATAAACATGAACTTCAATAAACTGAAGTTCGGCCAAAAGCTAGTGAGCCTAGCCTAGGCCTAGACAATTAGGGCCTAGGCTACATTTATCGTGGCTAGCATTTAGAGCTGGACTTAATTAATTCGCTGTGTATATTCTTACGGCAGAACGTAAGATTTGCTGAGAATTATTCTTACGGCAAGTGCTGTTATTGGTCGTTTTTTTCACGTGTTAAGGCCGATGTACAATTGCCCGTTAACATTAACGGGAACACGGTAACGGGAAGGGTTTCGATGCACAATCACCCGTCAAGCAGACGCAAGTAAATAAAATATTATGTTTGTCAACCTGTATTTGTTATAGGTTTTAATACCGTATATTTGGCGCACCTGGTAATTTCGGCCAATCAACATTCGACCAGCTGATTAGGAGTAGGCCTACGTACAATTTTTAACAGGCCGTGGACATCTTGATTCTGAAATGGTTCCGGGAAGGCCCGGAACGGGAACGCTAACGAAAAGTTAAAACTTGGCGAATTTCCCGTTACAGTTACTGGGCCCGCAAACGGGAAGCTCTTAATGTGTATCGTATCGTAAGTTAACACGAGATCAAACTTTCTTCACGATCTAACCTTCATGGACCTTAACTAACGTCTCTAATGAATCGCCAAAAGCTTTAATCGCCCTGACATTTTTACCAGGAAAATGTTGAATTCAAAATATAATTCAACGTACATTACAACTAGGAATGTAAAAAAAAAAATAAAAAAAAAAGATTGGGCAAGATTCGAACCCTGGCCGTCCGCTTGACAGTCGAACTCGCTCACCACTAGGCCAATGTGACTGCTTACGGTAACAGCGTCTTGACTGCCATATAATATAACGATCCGGCCGCGCTTGCGCGACGTAAGAATAATTTTGACTGAGCAAATCTTACGTTCTGCCGTAAGAATATACACTCCGTTGATCTTACGTTCTGCCGTAAGAATATACACTCCGTAATTAATTAGGTGGCCTCTACCTACCAGTACCAGATCTGGTAATTTAGAGATGGGTTTGGAAAATTTTACAAATGCGGCTAACAACCAATTTACGATTTTCCAAGATCTGCGTTAACATTTAGCATTAATTTGTTGACGTTTGTTATATTATATATATGACCCCTATCCCGTATTCAGCATACGGCCTTGGGTTCAATCTTCTTCCAGGATTGGTGTGATTTGGTTGATTTTCTAGAACAGAAATCAATTTCATTTAATTTGAGACATTTTGCTTAAAACTTTCACACCCTGTGGATGAATCTAAGATCACTGCGTTCTCGCGTAGGCCTAAGTCATGTAAGTCGGTGCATAACGCCCGTACGTTGGTTTGCGCCCACAGAGCAGCTACACCACCAGCTGAGCACGAGTGAGCGGCAAGAGGCGGCCATGATGGAAGAGGCCGAAATGGAGATCGACGTCGTCGAAGATCCCATCGAGAACCTCAAGCTGCGATGTCTGGCCAAGGGGGTGACGGGCGTCCTCGACTTCGGCAGGTAGGCCTATGTCATTGATCATCGATGAAACACTGCGTTTATCTAGACAAGAACATAACATTTCACCAACGTGCCTCGTGAGTCATCATGGTATGCTAGTTGGCCACGAATCGCTCGTCTATAACGAAAGCATCTCTAAGGTTGTTTTGGCACGTGTGTAGGCCTACAATATAGGCTTCACTAAAACCTCGTTCTTTTAACTGGGCTGTTCATTCAAATTTATGTATAATTCAAAAGAAGTTAAATAAATCCCTGCTGAAGGTTAGGATAAGACAGTTAGTGTATGGGCTGCTGTGGCCCATTTCTTGTCCTGTTTTTGAACCACATCTATGCAAATAACATGTTGAACGGAAAAATAAATAATAATAATAATAATACGGGTAATAATAAATAATCCTACCTCTACTGAGAAACGCGAAAACCCGTGATGACCAAATAGGTCAATTGTTGGCGTAAGAAGAAGAAGAAGAAGAAGAAGAAGAAGAGGAAAGAAGAAATAATAATAATAACAAGACAAAGTGGTAAATTAAGTTCTTTTAGTTCAAAATTTCTAAATTGACATTGGGCATTTTAGGCCGCCCCCTCCCTCCCCCCCAATTTGAATTAAAGAGGTCTGTGTCAATTATTATTTGAATTGATGTATAAGTGATTATTTGATTGGGTCCTATACCTATATCTACATACGCCTACATTGAATATATTATAATTCTATTTTAGAATTAGTTAGTATTTCTTACTTTAGATTGATAGCTAGTAGGCCTCTTACCTAATTAGTTAGTTAATTAACTAACTTATTAGTTGATTATTACTTTAGAATTTTGATACTCTGCACAGGAAAAAACAAAGATTCAGAAACACACAATGTAAAATGGTCTATGGCTGTATTTGTGTTGCTAGTAAATAAAAATAAAATAAATAAAAAATAAATATTTTGATTTGCTATAAATTGTGTGAACGAACGCGACGACGACTCACGCCTCGTGTGTCGCCTGCAGGCTGGTGCGACGTCGCGACTACGCCGACGATCACACGCTCAACCTGGAAGAGTTCACGACGGCGATGGAAGAGTCTAGGCTCGGCATCGCCGACGGACGGGCGACGGAACTTTTCAACGCTCTTGGCGGGAAGAAGACCGGACGGGTGGACGTGCACGAGATCATACTCGCTGCCAGGGTGGGACATTTAATAATTAAATAACAAAAATAAAATAAATTAATTAAAGTTAATATTAATTCAGGTAGGCCTATTAATTAAGTTATAATATTAATAATAATACTATAATATATAATAGGCTATGATAATATTAATTACATATTAATTAGAAATTAATATATATATCTCTGGCTCCTGTTTCCAACTTAAGTTAGGTCAGGGGGTGGCTATAGCCACCAGGATTCTAGGGCACTTCAAGAGCTCCTAACACTGGCTTGCAAGGCCTGTCATGTCCTCTTCAAATTCACTCTCTTCTTCCCACCAGCTCACGCCATCCACTTCTGTCTTCCCACAGTCTTTTTGCTTGCACTTCTTGCCAACTTCCACCTCTATCTTCTACATCATTTCTTATTTGATCTTGTCACCTCTCTCTCGGTCTACCAACTCTTCTTCTAACTTGGTCTCCACTTTCAAATTCTGTCTTTGGGATTCTGTTCTCTCCCATTCTTCTGACATGTCCATACCACCTCAACCTTTCTCGTCCTATTTTATATAACAGCTTTTCAACTCTAACTTTTGTCCTGATTTTCTGGCTTCTAATTTTGTCTAGCTTTGATATTCCGGCTATGGCTCTTACAAACTTCATGGAGGCTGCCTCGATCCTACTTGCATCTCTCTCTCCTAGTGTCCAGGTCACTGAACCATATGTAAGGATGGGTAAATAGTATACCTTATACAGTAGCACCTTACATTCTCTAGGGAAACCCTCATTCCACAGTAACTTTCTTACTTGCTGATAAAAAGATTCTGCTTGCGCCACCCTTTTACCAATCTCACTTCCCATCTTTGCCTCCTTTGTGATAATGCTTCCTAGGTATGCAAACTCTTGTCTCCTCCAGTTCCTCTTCTCCAATTTTTATTTTGTCTCTAATTGTTCTACTCGTTCCTTTCTTTCTTGATCTTTCCATCACCATAGTTTTACTTTTATTCATACTGATTTTTAGTCCAAATTCCTGTGTTATGAGTTTCCATTTCATCACTTTCCTCTGAACCTCTTCAGCTGTATCTCCCCATACCAGAATATCATCAGCATAAATCATTGTTCTTGTACCTGGTCCTTTTACCCCTGGTTCCACCTTATTTAATATTTCATCCATGACGATTGAAAACAGTAATTTGTGGATAATACACTACCCTGTCTTAAGCCAGAGTTAGTCTTGAACCATTCTGTATTTCCATGTTTTGTTTGTGCACAACTTGTACATTGTCGATACATGCTCCTTATTCTGTCACTCATGTTGTTGTTAACACCCTTATTGTTTAGGCACTCCCATACTTTTTCTTGGGGCATGCGATCATATGCTTTTTCTAGGTTGGTCATTTCATTGAATATGGTCCAAGGGTGGTTGCTGACCCATCTCAGATATTTTTTTAACTTTTACCATTTGTTCCTATATGTGTTTGGACTCTAGTCCCAAAGTTTTAGATTTTTTTTATGACTCACTAAAAAGTTACAGGCTTTAGAAGCCAGGCGGTCGCGGCAAAAATCAGCATTTTGGACTTCTTCGTTACATTGTGTAACTCGTAAACTATTCGTCCAATCAGAACAGAGCACTGGACATATTTTGTTTAAAAGAGTCAGAATATTCCAAATGTGTTCCTAAAATATAGTATATGTGAGCCATATTGGTTCTATCCAAGGTCAAACATCGATTTCGGAAATCATTTTTTCATCAAGTTTGAAGCTGTATTACTTGATAAGGGTTGAAGATAAATGATAACGGTTTTTTCTCCTTGCACATTGGGAACATATTTACCAGGAAAAAAATAATAACCCTTGTTTTTCTATCCCTAAATGGGTGAAAAAAAATCCCCAAAATGGGAAAAACTCAAATTTTGACATGTTCAAGGTCATGTATCTCCAATGGGGGTGAAGATAAAAAATTGAAAATAAGGGAATATTTTGCCCTTATGTAGGTCTGTCAGTGACTAAAACGTTTGGGTTGTTATTCAACACGGTTTAGAAAATACAGCATTTAGAAAATCGGTCAAAACAACGTTACGCACATGTATTCTTATCGTAAGAAGTGTACTTACAATAGCTCATGATTGTCTGAAATACAACAGAAAACAATAATATTGTTACCTGGTTATAATTGATGGTTCTTCAACATTTCTTTTGAACTTCGATTTCATTAACGTGTCTATTTCTTCTTTCAAACGCTCGCTGATGTTAGGCGTTCGACTGGTCGCAGTTGAAAGTTCCAGGGCGGACAGTATTCATAACATATTTGTATAAGGCACCAATGTCTTGTCATTTCTTGTTTATTGGAATGATGTCATAGGTCCGGGAGGGCTGAAGGAATGAACGTAGGCCTAATAGTCGTCGTCTGCTTCCTAATGTTTTAGCACTTTGACTTTCCCTAAATACCAACGGTCATTATATAAACACGCGACGTTATCGTACATTTTTATGTCCATGGGGATAACTTTACACACAGTTTCTTCCACATAATTAATTGGAGCAGATGTGTTGCAAACTAGCATCATACACTCATCTTTTGGGATAAAACAGTGTGCTTTTCTCTAGTGCGAGATATGGCGAGAGCATGTTTAGTCTTATTGTAAGCGCAACTTTGTTAGTTTCAATTTCTTGTATCAATGTAGTTGTTCAATTTCTTCTTAATTTCTGCAACAGATGAACTGTTAAGATACCAATGTAACCTATAGGCCTACTCAGCAGGTTACAACTGACAGGTGTGACTGACACAGAGTACGACTGCAGTACATTAATTCTAGAAACATGTCATTAATCGACTTAAAATTGTTGCTCCTAATGTAAACAAGATTCCCTACTTTTCGGACGGGGCTGCCGGACAGTACAAGAACCGCAAAGACTACATAAATATTTTCAACATAAAATCAATTTTGGAATGGAAGTAGAGTGGCATTTTAGCATAGGAGGTACAGTGAAAAGGCTTGTTACAAAAGCAAGTCTTCAGTGTAGTACATCCAACCACATCATGAAACCACAAGGCATGTTCAGCTTCGGCAATAACAAAATTATAGGAATAACATTTCTCTACGTAGATTCTAAAGAAAACGAAACTAACAAAGTTGCGCTTACAATAAGATTTAACATGTTCTCGCCATATCTCGCACTAGAGAAAATCACACTGTTTTATCCCAAAAGATGAGTGTACAATGCTAGTTTGCAACACATCTGCTCCAATTAATTATGTGGAAGAAACTGTGTGTAAAGTTATCCCCATGGACATAATTTTTGACATAATTTTTTATTTTAAATTTCATTTCTCAATTATTTTTTCTTGTACTTGATTTTTATTTTATATAGTTCAGTAGTTTGTTTTGTTTTTGCTGTTTGTTATTTATGATTTCATTATTATTAATTGTTTTGCATAGCCTAGTTTTATTTAAGGTCCTCCTTTGTAAATCGTTTTATAACTGAATAGGATTGACATTAAATAAATAAATGACCGTTGGTATTTAGGGAAAGTGCTAAAACATTAGGAAGCAGACGACGACTATTAGGCCTACGTTCATTCCTTCAGCCCTCCCGGACCTATGACATCATTCCAATTAACAAGAAATGACAAGACATTGGTGCCTTTTACAAATATGTTATGAATACTGTCCGCCCTGGAACTTTCAACTGCGACCAGTCGAACGCCTAACATCAGCGAGCGTTTGAAAGAAGAAATAGACACGTTAATGAAATTGAAGTTCAAAAGAAATGTTGAAGAACCATCAATTATAACCAGGTAACAATATTTTTGTTTTCTGCTGTATTTCAGACAATCATGAGCTATTGTAAGTACACTTCTTACGATAAGAATACATGTGCGTAACGTTGTTTTGATCGATTCTCTAAATGCTGTAATTTCTAAACCGTTTTGAATAACAACCCAAACTTTTTAGTCACTGACAGACCTACATAAGGGCAAAATATTCCCTTATTTTCAATTTTTTATCTTCACCCCCATTGGAGATACATGACCTTGAACATGTCAAAATTTGAGTTTTTCCCATTTTGGGGATTTTTTTTCACCCATTTAGGGATAGAAAAACAAGAGTTATTATTTTTTTCCTGGTAAAAATGTTCCTAATGTGCAAGGAGAAAAAAACAGTTATCATTTATCTTCAACCCTTATCAAGTAATATAGCTTCAAACTTGATGAAAAAATGATTTCCGAAATCGATGTTTGACCTTGGATAGAACCAATATGGCTGACATATACTTTATTTTAGGAACACATTTGGAATATTCGGACTCTTTTAAACAAAATATGTCCAGTGCTCTGTTCTGATTGGACGAATAGTTTACGAGTTACACGATGTAACGAAGAAGTCCAAAATGCTGATTTTTGCCGCGACCGCCTGGCTTCTAAAGCCTGTAACTTTTTAGTGAGTCATAAAAAAAATCTAAAAATTTGGGACTAGAGTCCAAACACATATAGGAACAAATGGTAAAAGTTAAAAAAATATCTGAGATGGGTCAGCAACCAATTAATTCAGAATTGGACCATTTTCAATGAAATGACCCAGAAAAACACCATGTGTAGATTTTGTCCTGCCTCCCACCTAGTTTCCATTATTTGCCTAACTGCAAATATCAAGTCCGTGGTTGACCTTCCACTCCAGAAACCATACTGTTCTTCCCTTAGTTGTTGCTCTACCGATTTTTTTAGTCTTACTTGTAATATTCTTTCGTATATCTTAGCCCCTTGACTCATTAATGTGATGCCTCTATAGCAGGGTTGCCACCAAGTAATTTTTTAAATCCTCTGAAGATACCAAAAAAATCCTCCAAAACACATTTATTCTGCTGTAACTTAGCATATTATAAAGTGTGAAAGAATAAAAAAATTTTAGGTTATGTTTATTTTTAGGTTATGCATTATGCCGGATGATCTTTAAGAATTTACCTCCATTATAATTTATAAATAAATAATAAATTAATTTGTCTATATATATGTATATATAAACAAAAAACCCGGCAAATAACAGCATAGACTCATATAAAAAGTCAGTCGTCACGTCACGGGCTCCTTGTTACCAACGAGGCACGAGGCACGGGTGTTTTGAGACTATTGTACACTGCAAAGTTGACGATAGAGGACGCTACTTACTACTAGACCAATCACAACGCTTTAGGTACCCCATTGGCTGTCTCCCACACAAGCTCCACCCTCTGCTTGCTAGTATAGCAAGACAACTTACAAAAACACAGTTGAAATCTACATATTTCACGCGTGTTTTGAGACATCGTGTCTATACTGCGGGTTCAAGTGTAGATTGTCCAACTTTACTTTTTACGTTATTAAATCGTTCTTTATGGCGGGATTTTCAAATTATAGTAAATTTCACGGTTTTTACAATAATGGTAGAAAATCCGCGAATTTGGCCGTTAATCCTCATGTCCGCGAGGCACCCTAAAAATCCGCAAAAGAGGATAAATTCCGCAAAAACGGCAACCCTGCTCTATAGTTTGCGACTTCCTTCCTGTTGCCTTTTTTATAGAGTGGGACAATCACTCCTTTCCGCCAGTCTTCAGGAACTGTTTTCTGTTGCCAGGCTGCTTTTACTACACGATGCATCCATTCACACCCTACTGGTCCTGCTGCCTTGATCATCTCTATGTATACTTCATCTATACCTGCTGCCCTTCCATTTTTCATACATCTAATAGCACACCTCACTTCTTCTATTGTTACATTTCCCTCTTCTTTGTCATCTTCCGGTTCTTCCATCGTTGGGGTGTTGATCTCTTCATTACAGCTCTGAGTGTTAGTACCATTGAGTAAGTTGCAAAAATGCTCTTTCCACAAAGTTTTTACTTCATCTGTTTCTTGTGTTAGTTTGCCATTTTTGTTGTTAAGATATTTTGGACGCTCACTGTCTGTACGTTTATTTTTTATCATACCGTACAACATCTTTTTGTTTCCATCAAAGTCAACTTTCAGCTTTTCAGCCAACTTTACCATTGATTTTTGTTTTTCCATTTTGACAGTCTCCTTTACCTCTTTTTTACTCTGTCCATATTTTAAAATATTTGTCATGGAACGGTCATCTTCATTCTTCTTCCATGCTTCTTTTTTCTGTTTTACCGCAGCTTTTACCTTCTCGTTCCACCATGGTGTCTCTTTCATCTTTCTTTTCCCACTCACTCGCCCACACAGTTCTTCTGTAATCTCCACCAACGTGTTTCTTAGTGCACACCATTCATCTTATACATCTTTCAGCTCCCCTTGTGGTATTTGTTCTTGTATTTTCTTCCTAAACATTTCTCTTAGTTTGTCTTCTTGTAGTTGCCATATCTTCAGCTTCTTATTTCTGGTTTGTATTGTACTATTCCACGGTTTTTGAACTTTCAATGTTGCTACCAGTAGTCTGTGGTCCCCGTCCAATGCAATACTGGGAATAACCTTAACATCCCTAGCCTCATTTCTTTGCTTACTATAATATAGTCGATCACACTCTCAGTCTCTCCATCCCATCCATACCTAGTGATCTTGTGCTTCAACTTCTTCTTAAAAATACTATTTGTTATAACTAGAGAATTTCGGCTGCACATCTCCAACAACAGTTCGCCTTCCTTTAGGGATGGGACGTTTAAACGTTTAAAAGTGTAGTGGTAAATTAGAGGTTATTAGATTACGCATAAACGGTTAGCAACGGTTAGTCAATTTAAAAATAAATAGTAAATAGTAATAAAAATAAATAGTAAATAGTAGTGGTGTCAAACGATATTTTTTTCAATATCGATATCGGAGTCATTTTGCCGATATCGTATCGCGATATCGATATTAAAAATTGACATCGATATCGCGATATCGAATTTTTTTTCGGCGGTAATAAAATAATACATAAGAAATCGTAGTCAATTTTAAGTGTTTTCGCCGTGGCCAGCAGTATTTTCGCCCTGGCCAGCAGTACGCGTTGCTGCAGTTAGTGTCTTCACGTCTATTACCCCCCCCCCCTTATCCCGGGATATCATTATCAACTTGAAAATTTTCCGCCCGTGGCCTGCAGTACGAGTTGCTGCTTATCGTTAAAGGCTTGAATTCGCGTGATGACGTCTAGTCAGTAGTCACGTGTCGGGCATCGGCTATTGACAGTCGAAAAAGTATCAAGCAATACTGAACAACAAATTCTTCTTGGAAAGAATTCGGGGTTCCAGGTATAAATAGTTGAATGGATCCAATGTCTCGACGCCAACAAAGGGAACCCGCCGGCCCATGCGGCCATCTGTGTGGAGGGGGGAGATGTCCAGTTACAAACTGCAGCAACGCGTACTGCAAACCATGGAAGAAATACTTCAAGTTGACAATGATATCGCGGGCTGGGGGGGGGGGGGAGGGGGGGGGGGGGTTGGTACTCAGTGACAAGCTGCAGCAACGCATACTGCAGCAATGCATACTGCAGCGGAAATATTTTAATATTGACCACGATATCGCGATATTTTCGATATGACACTACCATATCGATATCGAAATTAACGGCGATTTTCGTGCGATATCGATATCGTATCGAATTATCGATATCGTTTGACACCACTAGTAAATAGTAATTACTGTATCATAAAATATGGTGTTTTGAGTGACCTTTCAGTTTTGTTAAATTAAATGACTGCTTGCTTAAATGCTTAAATGCATGACTGTTGAGTGTGGTTGATACTTGAAACCTATCATAAATGACTCATTCATCACTCGGCACCGCCTGCCCACCACCAAACGAACGAACTTCCGGTGGAATGGAAATGGCTTGCTGTTGCTTGCACGTTCGTCGCCGGCGACTCGCGTATTCACTTGCCCTCACTGGCAACCGATCTCTCTCTCTCACTTCACGGAGTAGAATCTTACTGCCTGCCTGCCTCGCGATGTTTTGCCTTTTTCACGCTGGATTACGCTACCGAGTACCGACCCCCCACCGCTCACAATAGCTCGGGGTGTCTTGCTGGCCAGTCGCAGCGCTTAATTATTGTCTTTGTGCTTGTTTTTATTGTTGCGTGTGTCTGTGACCGGGATTAGTTTTTTTTATTAAACAATGTTCCTAAAGCCGCGTTCACATAAATGACTAGTGACTATTGACTATTGACTATTGACTATTGATTAGTGACTAAGCGAATTGAACCATAGGCGATACGTGCTGACGTTCACACAACTTTACTTTTGACTTATGACTATTGACTATTGACTAACGAATTGAAGATATCTGGAAGTCATAGTTACAACCAATCACAACGTTCGCGTTCAGCCAATGAATGTGGAGCAACGGAAGTCAATACCACTATTCAATTACTGTCAAGTGTATATTTGTTTTTGACTATTTCCGGCGAATATTATTTATTTATTATTTTTATGAAGCTGTCAAACAATAAAACATTCTTATTTTGAAAACAAATCTTCAAAACAAACCAGAAACATACAAAACCTTCACAACTTGGTTAAGCCCATCATTAAACGTTTTAACTGGTGAACAGTTACTATCGCCATACCTCGTTTTCTTCATAATGTTGCAATTTTATTATTTTGACAGCTCGTTGTTTGTCAATCAGTTTGATTCATTTGTTCTAGGTGGCAGATCATACGTGTCAAAGAACTTAGTTGTGTAGTGTTCATATCTTTCTTTGGGTAGTCAATAATCACTAGTCAATAGTCAATAGTCAGTAATCAATAGTCATTTATGTGAATGCGGCTTAAGAATAATGCGAATTATACGAAAGTGTGAGATTACTATTTTGTTTTAATTATGTCTACATTTTTATTGGAATAAAAAAAAAAATTGGGGGGGAGGGGGGGGGTTAACCGTTTAAACGCGATTAGTTGGTGCGTTAAAACGTTTAGCAAAATAGCTGTTTTTTCCCATCCCTACCTTCCTTGTCTCTTCTCCCATACCCGTGGGGCCCTAGTACGCCATCATATCCATTTTGGTTTTCACCCACCTTTGCATTCATATCTCCCATGATTATTGCTCTCTCGGAGGTTATTTCTCTTTCTATGGCGTCAACAAAATATGTTTTCTCGTCCATGGACTTCCCGACCTGAGGAGCATAAACTTGGATTATCTCCGTCTGCCTCTTTCCTATCAGAACTTTCATCTTGATCATTCTGTCACTACTATTTTTTATTTCAACTATATCTTCCTTAATCTCTGGGCTCACAACAAACCCAACACCATTTTTACCCTCACTTCCACCTGACCACCATATTTTATACCCATCTCTGAGCTCCTTTGATCCCACTCCTTTCCATTTTGTTTCACTAAGCCCGAGAATGTCCAACTTCCGTGTCTTCATTGTATCTATCACCTCTTCCATCTTTCCATTCAGTGTAACGATGTTAAGTGTAGCTATGCTTATTTCACATCTTCTTTCCATTTTTTTCAGTTCCTTTTTCTTTGCTTTCTTCTTTCTTGGACAGTCAATAAGTTCCCCGGGTCCACACCCGGGTTGGGTAAAAATTTGTCATTTTAGCCGTTTCTATCGTTCCTATTTCTACCCCGCATGGCCTTCTGCACCTGTCTGTAGGCTTCTGGTTTACCACAAAACTCCTCAGTTTTTCTCCATTTTTTACTTCACTTTCCCATCTATTTTGGGGCCTCTGTCTGTATACTCTTCCTATGTCTATGAAACTCACACTTTCATTTTCACACACTTGTTTGATTTCCCTATTTACATAATAGCCAGCACTGGTGGTTACTGCACACATGTTTATACTTGCGGTAGGATACTTTCTCTTTACTTCCTTCAGTAGGCCTCTTAAATCTTGTAAGATATTAATTTTGCTATCTTGATTCCAGCTGTCACGATTTCCTACATGTATCGTTACTGTTTCGGGTACCCTGTCCTCTTCCCTCTCGTTTTTCATTATTTGGTATAACTCTTCAATTCTTATTCCGGGGTATGCCCCGGCCCGGTGCCCCTTCTCTTTACAAAACTCCCTGGCTATTCCTCCTCGAATATCGCCGACTAAGATCGCCTTTACATTGCCTCTTTGACCGTTTGTTTCATCTGTCCCCCCCTTTGGCTCTAGGCCTGGGGCATCTATCATGTTTTGTAGATCTGGGCTGATTAATTCATGTTTTGATTAATTGATTAATTAATGATTTGATTAATTAATTAATGGTGGTAATTAATGTGGTTTGACTCAATGATATTCAACAGGTATAGTAGGCTAGATGCGCAGCCTAGCAGCCACAAGCGTGTCAATTTGATGCCATCTTGAAATGGGCAAATTACACAGGCGGGAATAGGAGTTTCTAGTGCGACTTTTTGCCATTGGCAGCGCTAGCAGTACTAAAAGGTCCAAATTAGCATGTAAATTGGCCATTTTAAAATGGCTTCAAATCGCTACGCTTGCTACTGAGTGGAAGGTTGGGGGACTGGTGGTCTAGCCTACTATAGCTGTTGAATATCATTGGTTTGACTGCATTCATCTACTGTTGTTCTCAAGGCTGATCGAATTTTAGACACTGAACCGAGTGTGTTTCCAGGCGCACCTGCCCGCGAGGCGACTGAAGGTGATACGCGAGGCGTTCAACCAGCTCGACCGGTCGGGCAAGGGCTCGATCACGGTCGAGGACATCAAGCACGGCTTCTCGGTCGAGTCTCACCCTCGATTCGAGGTCGGCGAGGAGACTCGAGAGGAGATCTTGGACAAGTTCGTCGACAACTTCCAGACGCCGGCCAAGGACTGGGACGGAAACGTAAGCGCGCGCGCTTCGTCTTGACGGTGACCGCGCAACGCGTGATTTCCATCGCTTAAAATTTAAATCTTTAGGGCAGTTTCAACTTTTGTTATGTGTTTGTGAAATGTAGTTTTAAAATAATAATTTAAAAAACAAAAAGTTTATTAATAAGAAAAGCTTCCTTGTCAAGAATTAATAAAGGTTATGATTTCGGTTCTAGGTTAGGTTTAGACTGACCAGTTGAAGGGTGCTGACTAGCATTCGGAATATTCCACTTTATTTATTAATTCTTGACAAGGAACAGTGTAGGCATATAGTAAAACAGCGTTTCTTAAATTTTGATCACTTCACCTGTTCTACGATGTTTCTATGTTGTTGTTCAACAACAACAACAACAACAACAACAACAACAACAACAACAACAACAATAAAAAGTTATTAGGCTATTGAAACTTGGAACAGCCAATAAATATAATAGAGCATTTCTCTAAGGAATTACATAATTTTTACTCTACCTTGAGGCAGTTTTTAAAAGCAAATTGAACGCGCCGCCCATTGTTGCTGCACAACAACAACAACAACAACAAAAACAACAACAACAATAAAAAGTTATTAGGCTATTGAGAGTTAAACAGCCAATAAAAATAATAGAGCATTTCTCTATGGAATTACATAATTTTTACTCTACCTTGAGGCAATTTGGTAAAGCTTGCGAACAGGTGATCTGCTGTTATTGTCGTTCAAGGTCAGCACTCCCCCTAACCTTTTCAATGTCTTGAACTAAAAGCCACGGATTCATACTGACAGTCTTAACTGGTTTTAGTTGTTTTTTTATGTACTGACGTACGCCATATTTAACGCGATTCACATGTCAAAACGATGTATTTTAAAAATGGAAATTAACTATTAAAAAACATACAATTTGTAAAAAAAAACACTGGAACTTACAGATAAATAATCAAATCATGTGTATGTAGGCCTACTACCTACATAATCAATCTCGCAAAGGAATAAACAAAAAAAGTGAGTAGAACAGCCCATCACCTGTTCGCAAGAAATACCGGCAATTTTTAGAAACAATTGAACACGCGGTTGCTTCTTCCAGCTGACGGAGGAAGAGTTCATCAACTACTACTCGGGGGTGAGTCCGACCGTCGAGGACGACAGTTTCTTCGACCTGATGATGCGCCAGACGTTCAAGCTGGAGCACGCGACAGGTAGGCGGCGCGACCTTTGACCCCGCTCTGACCCCGCATCACAATCGACGTCGCCGATTTATTTATTAGACATGTTTAAAAAATAAAAATTCATACTACAGTAAAACTTCTTTATAACGAACTCTTGGGGGCTCGATTATTATTTTGTTATAAAGAACATTTCTTTATAAAGAGAGTACCTTTACATGCATAAGAACCTTTTGGGACCTCAAAAACAGTTCGTTAAATATAGATCATTTTGTTATAAAGACGTTCTTTATAAAGAAGTTTCACTGTAGTGCAAAAACTATTTTTTTTTTAAAAGAGAATTTTTCTAGGCCATATAATTTTACTTGCAGTTGAGGGACAAACATATAAAAAGATACAGTGTAAAATTTAGTGTAAAATTATTTGTTTATACTTGTGGGGAAAATGTCTCAAATTTTGGTTTTATACATTATCTAAAAATTTCTCCAAAATTCTAAAAAAAAAAAAAAACACATGATATATTTTGAAAAATGTGTAAATCTTATAGAAAGGTTCACTTCACTTACATATATGTTTCTCTTCAACCGTGCGTCCTAAAGTCAAACAGCAGGAAGGCAAGGTACTAAAAGGTCTCTCACACCAACAAGTAAGATAGTGTCAGAGGAGTCAGGACCGCCCACAATTAGTTTTCAACGTAACAAGTGCGAATCACTAACGTTTTGCCCGATTATCTAGTGCAGTTTGGTTGCGTTAAGTTCTTTGACGGAAACCTGCTTGCACGTTTTCTTGTGCGTTACCGTCAAAAAACTTACCGCAACCAAATTGTACTAGGTAATCAGGAAAAACGTCAGTGATTCGCGCTTGTTAAGCTAGAAACTAAATGTGGGCAGTCCTAATGGGAAGCTTTCAATAGACGTCACGTGGCGGCCATTATGAGGTACACATTGCTTGTTTACATTAATTGTTCTGTGAATAGAAGACACATCACATAGGTTATCCAGGAAATATCACAGTTTCAAGCCGTATAGATTGATGTGTGCAGGTAAAAGTTCAAGAAAATGATATCACATGCAAATGATTGTCTTCAAACAGAGTTTACGCATTCTTATTTTGTTTTCAGTCATAATACGGAACCTTTGTTTGAAAACAGTTGCTGCATGTCAGTCAAAGGACATCTGCAATATTGTAACAATGCAGTTTCGGAAGAACGTAAACAAATGTTTACAGAGTACCTCAGTATGGCTACCGTGTAGGGATGGGCAAATACGTTTAATAGCCTAAACGCTTAACCGTTTTTAAAACTCCCGTTTAAACGTTTTATTCGCTCTAAGCCAGGAGATGAATAAAATGACCATTGCAGTAAAATTAAATTACCGAAAAGTTCCGAAACATTGGGTAAAATTACAATTTGTAGCTAGAAAAAACTATAATAGTAGACTAGTACTGCAGTACGCTCCCTTGTAGAATATTTGTTTCTTATCTTATTTACAACACTTCTGTACACACGTTTAAACGAGGCATAAAAAGTACAAACGTTTAAAGCCACTCCCACGTTTAAACGTTCCATCCCTACTACCGTGCGATACCGGAAATCACGTTATTGCAAGCTCCCTATACTATCTTACTTCTTGCTGTGAGAGACCTATATCATTTCTTGTGCTTGGTTTACAGAGAGGCTGTACCACGAGACGGCCACTACCAAGAGAGAGGGCGACCTGATGAACGCGTCTCTCAGCGAGGTAGATAGCGCCACCAATCCTCTGGACAAGCTTCGCTCGCACTGCCTGTCGAAGGGTGTCAACGGGATCCTACTGCTGGGACGGTACGTAACACTAGATGACGGTGGCATGGGTTTGACTAGTGGCAGCTTTTGAACTCAATATCAGGTGTGCAATTCCAAAAACCGAGGTGGCGCGGAACAGCTGGGGTCTGGGGCAAAGCCCCAGCCGCCGGATGCAAATTCGCCATAGGGGAATTTTTTTTGGAGACTGTTAATTTTAATGGCCTAAAACAAATTCTAAGGCAAATTTGTATTCTAAATAACTTGAGCAGCTTAATTTTGTTAATGCACAGGTGAGTTGTCACTTTACTTTGACTGGATGTGGTTTCGGTGCAAATGTTTAGAGCAAATTAAAGTGATTTCTTTGTAATGTAATAACTAGATACATATTACACAGTATATATTCGTTGAATGGAATTACAAACGAAGAGTCCGATTACCCTCCACCATTATTATTCTTAGTCTTTTTTTATTTTCCTTATTGATCAGGTGTGCAATTGTCACACCTTGCACACCGTAAAAACCGCCACTGGGTTTGACTAGTAGCCAAGTACTGTAATAGGCTCTATCGCGTAATACGGGAAGCTTCCGTCGATTTCTGATGATAGCCGGTCGGCCTAGCAGCTTGGATCCAAACTAGGTGAATGATCGACGCGAAGAAGTTCACTCGCTGCATCTAGAGCTGCCAAATTTCGTTATCTACTGGCGTGCGATGTAGCGTACCTTGGTGTTCAATTCATATGTGACCTTGTGTAGCCATGCGCTCAATGTTAGACGAGCCCAGTTTCCTGTATTAAGTGATAAGAGTCTATTACAGTATTTGCAAGTAGTAATGTGTCTTTAATTCAAACTACACTAGCATCTTATACTCTAACCTTATGCCCGGGATAGAGCTGTGGAAGTTGGTCAACTGCCTCTTGTGGTGCCCATCGCAACCAAATGAGCAGAACGAATGTGTAATAACTGATAAGTCATTGTATTAAAAGATCAAACATAATTTTCTCCATTGACATATTCATTTGTATTAATTCCACTAATGCTTAATTGCTTCCCTCCCCTTGTTCTTGCCAACACCGTTATTAATTCCCTTAGAACTTTTGTTTTAAACTTGTGATGCCGACGAGTGAATCGTGGCCAACCTGCAAGCCCCTGTTTTCAATTACCGATCACTGGTAGGTCACGACTTGCTCGTCTCGTCGATCGCAGCAATGGGGTTGTTTCATCACGACATAAATAATATATAATAATGACTAGATTTATTTTATATATGATTATATCATGATGCACGTATCTACGTAAACCATCCCACATAAGCTACCCGTTACAAAGAGTTTGTCCTACTGTATAGTATACGGAAAGTTAAGGATTTAGACTTCCCTCGCCGCAAGCGTGTGTGTGTGTGCGCTCTTTAACCTGTCGCGCATGCCCCCTGCCCCTGTCTAGGCTGTTCCGCCGTGCGGCCCCGGACCCTGCCACCAAGCTCGGCCTGGACGAGTTCTCCGAGTGTCTGAACAAGTACGTCACCGACCTTAGTTCCGAGGAGGTCCAAGCATTGTTCAACCGGGTGAAGGAAGAAGACGGCCTCGTTTGTGTGACGTCCTTCCTCGAGGCTCTCAGGGTGAGTGTATGGTGTACCGTATCGGCCCGAATATTGCACGACCTCGAATATAACGCGACCCCCCATTTTAAAAAAATATTTCAGAAAAAATTAATAATTTAGGAAATTAAAACAGAAAATACTTAACAAATTTTAGACTAGCAGAATTGATATATTTTATTTATACAAGTCAATTACAAAGTAGTTTGTAATAATGTTTAAGGCCTAGGCCTAGGGACCTATAGTAGGCCTACAAGCCTACATACCCAGGTTCTGAGGTTCACCAGTCTGAGTCTTGGTCAGAATCTTAAAATTAACGTCGTAGCTTCTACGTAACCCCTTGTTGATCTGCGAGCCGGAACAACCTTTCTTTTCAACACGGGCACAAGCCTTGCGCACTTCGTCTTGGGCCACATCATCCCTTCCTTCTTCGTCACTAATTGCACACAGATCCCACTGGCAACACTGGCCGCTGGCGTCTGCTGCTGCTGGGGCGAGCGGGTGGGCCGTGGGCGAGGCTACTTCGCGGCGGGGTGGGGGAGGAGTAGGAGAGAACACTAACGCGCTCTGTCGGGGACTCCGCGCTCCGCTGAGCGCGGGAGATTTACGCCCGACTTCAAATGCTAAGGCGCGAATATAACGCGAGGGCTGATTTTTCACTAATATTTTCGGAAAAAAACATCGCGCTATATTCGGGCCAATACGGTACTTTAAATTTTGTGTTTTGTGCATTTCTTTTTTCTTTTCATCAAAACTTTGAATATTAGGGGGCTTCTTGCACTTATAATTTGGTGAATTATGTTGTACAATTATTTACAATTGTAACAGTACCCTCGGCCGGGAAATAAACCAACACTTAAAAACTTGAGTTGTATTATTAATTTATATTGTATCACACAGACAACGAATGCTCACATAATAACTTGTCACAAATAGATCTACAGACAGTACCAGCTCCAGTTATAGGTGTATTTCTTCTTCTAGCCTTGGTTTCTCAAGCAGGCGTCCATTGAAGGATTTCCAAAAATGTCCTTATTTTTGGTCTTTGGTTTCTGTTTCGCTTGGCTCCAGTGGTTGATCGTGTGCAACAAACGCTTCAGAAATCACCGTCCCATTTAACGGGGCAGGCGTAGTTGACGTCTGGGTAATACTAGTTTTGATAACTAGAGAAATTGTAAGGCTCAAAGACTCGAGTTCTTGAAGTCGTTCCGTGTAGCTTTCAACACCACTTCCTCTCTCTAGGCTCACTTTCCACCATCTTCCTCTGTATAATGTCCTTAGTTACCAGTCAACAACCGTTGCTATGCAATGTAACAATGCAAGTTCTTTATTGATATTACCAAAGCTCTCTACAAATTCACACGTGCACAAAGTCACTGTATTCTATGCACAGCCTAGTGGATAATGCACAAACTCACTGTATTCTATGCACAGCCTAGTGGATAATGCATATAGACGGTATTTTACACAATCAATCCAGTTATATAGGGCACTTGCAACACCAAAAGACAACAATAGAACAAATGAATTGAACTGATGGACAAACCATCAGCTGTCAAAATAATAAAATTGCAACCATAGAAATAAAAACAAGTGTAGCAATAGTAACTGCTCGCCATTTAAAACTTTTAATGATTGACAGCGACTAAGTGAAAGTTTTGTATGTGTATTTGTTTGTTTTTTGTTTTGATTTCCAAAATAAGAAGAAATTATTTTTTGACAGCTCGTTGTTTGTCCATCGATTCAATCCATTTGTTTCATTGTTGTCTTTTGGTGTTGCTAGTACCCTATAACTAAAACCTGAGCCCTTCTCTCCTCTTCCAGCCGGCCATGTCGGAGGAGCGTCGCCACGTGATCGCCGCAGCGTTCCGCAAGCTGGACCGCACGGGCGACGGCGTTGTGAGCGACGCGGACTTCCGGCGAGGCTTCTGCGTGGATCATCACCCGCGATACGTCGTCGGGGACGAGAGCCGGGACGAGATAGTCGGGAAGCTGCTCGGACGGTTCCAGAGCCCGGGCTGGGACGGCAGGGTGAGCGAACAACTACTTGGCTACTTTCTTTTCTTTACAGCCAGCGTAGTTGGCCGAGGTCAATTAGGCGTTGGTCTAGTAAACCGCGGTCTCTGCGTTCCAGGTTCGAATCCTGGCTTGGGCATGGAGGTCTTGTGGCGTTTTTTCATCCTCATCACCCACTCATCATCTCGATTAGCCTCGTTGCAAAAATATGGGACGTAAAACCCCAAATATCATCATATCATCATCATTTATTTTCTTTACAAGTGTACTTTATTCTATTGTTCTATCTATTTTTGTATTCATTCATTCATTCATTTATATATTTATTCGTGTTTTTATTAATTAATTTATTTATTTATTTATTTATTTATTTATTTATTTATTTATTTATTTATTTATTTATTTATTTATTTATTTATTTATTTATATTGAAAGAGCACAACAAAGGAATGCCAGGAGGGCTGGACAGGAAGGAGCAGGAGGCTTGTCTCTATTGGTTGGCGAGACACATGATGACATAAATGTGTCAATGTGGGCATAAGAGAAGAAGAAAATTTATTTATTTATTTACTTATCTATTTATTTATTTATTTATTTATTTATTTATTTATTTATTTATTTATTTATTTATTTATTTATTTATTTATTCATTTTGTTTATTTATTTATTTACTTTTTTTTTTATATAATATGTATATTTATTTATATTGTAGTCTAGTTTTACCAATAAAAAACCTTACTCTCTCCCATATTTCCTTTTCCTAATTTGAAACACCTGTAGGATCTGGAGTGCGATTCTGAATGGGCAACAATAAGTTCATCACCGGTTTCCGTCGTTACAAGAAGGCGATGAGCCAATCACCGCCTTGCATTCGCCTTCAGTAATGACCGAAACCGGTGATAAAATTGTCACCAATTCAGAATCGCCCTGCTGGTGACAATTTAGTAGAAAGAGATTGATAAATAAGTTGTGGAGTGGACACCTTCCCCCCCCCCCCTCCCCTCCCCTTAATGTGTAATGCCTGTGTATCTTTTTGTGTTTGGTTTGTTGTAACTTATATAGCCAAATAATTATTGTGTAGTCAACTTTATGTAACTTTTCTAATTATGTTTTGGGTCTGTTGGCTACTAAAAATTGCTAAGCAATTTGTTTCTGCATGCTATTAGGCCTAATATCTTCTATTCGAGAAACAAAATCCCTATCAACAGTCCGTGGCGGTAGGTATACGAAGACTGAAAAACGTTTGCTCTGTCTCTTGTCAGGTGACGGAGGAAGACTTCCTCAACTTCTACGCCGCAGAAAGTGTGACGATCGAAAAGGACGGATACTTCGATCTGATGATGAGGCAATCGTTCAAGCTGTGAAGCGTCTTCACGCACGCCGCATTACGAAGAGGAAGAGCCACAGATATATGCAACAAACACTAGAATTAGCGTCACTAGTAAAAAATGTAGCTTTCTCGCATGCTTCAGACAGGTTTAAGAATGCAGGGTGTTATGTTGCACTACTAATCTATTAGGGTTTAGTTATGATTAGAATGGATTTTCAAATTCGTATGCTTAGTATTTGTGTGCTGTATGCCGTAGACATGTATGTAAGCGTCGCACCAAGACGCTTGTCTCTCTGCTTTCAAAAGATAACGACGCCCGTGTGCCTTCTGTTATTATGTCGAAACGAGTAACTCGCTTGTTATCACTGTTTGATCCGACGGCTTGTCCGCGCGATCATACGCACGCAGCGTGTTTGTAGACGACTCGTGTTATACGCATCATGTCTGCCACGAAATATTCTCAAATGCGTTCATTATACGATAGCCGTAAGTGTCTTCACGCTTCGAATTAGTCCTCCATAATAAAAAAAATACAACAATACCCCTTCCGTTTTCCCGCGACTTCTCGCATGACGATAGCTTGGTCACTCCGTGACAAGTCTATGCCATGCTCGTTTGCATTGTCGTTGTCTTCATCCTGAAATCATAACTACCCCTTTGTTTTTAACCTTGACCTTGATAACTCGTTATTTGTACGGTTAACTCCGTAAGTGTTGTTCATATCCACCCCACCCACCCTCCCAGTGCCTAATTTAAGAAAAAAGTGGAACTGTGCAAACAAGTCTTTAGAGGCAAAGCGTCGGGAGGTCTGAGGCCCCCCAGGGTAGCCCCGCAGGTTTTTTTTCTTTTTTACCTTTTTTCAAGAACGTGTTAATTGGCTTGAGATGGTCTTCAATACATTTTATTAGATTTACTACCACGATTTTACCAAGCGCTTACCTCCTAAGAAAACATACAAAGTTAAATAGACAAAGAATATACTTGTAGATTTAGTATAAGCCCTATATATAAGATTTTAAAATAACGTATATTTTTTATTCTGTCAGTTATTTTAAAGACGAATTCTTAACTGCACGAATCGCAGTTGCGCAAATGACTTTTGCTACAGCTGCGCACTAAATTAGGCCCTGCGCCCTCCCCCTCCCCCCATGACTGCTGCCGTCTTATCGTCTGTCAAGGGCGTTATCTACCTCAAAGAGAGGAGGGGGGGAGGGAGGAACCCTAGAGACTGATTATGAATAGGGACACCGAAATTTCGCGAATGGTTTTTAAGCGAAATTTTCCCAAATGTAGACAAACACACTTTTGTGGACAAGACAACCCCTTGGGACCCTAAAAACATCAAAAAATATTCGCAAAATGGAGCGAAATGAGACTGTTTTGACATTTATTGGCGAAATACAAGCATTTATATAGTTTACCGCTAAATTTGAGCGAAATCGGCAAGTTTTCCCGATTTTCCGTGTCATTTTGATGTGTCTCGTGCGAAAATGCGTAATTTGACAGCTCGGCTACAATTTTGTTTTTTTCCGTAGTTGGTACACCGCCGAAAATCGAAAGTTCCCGACGACTAATTTTTGTGTGTTGGTCACACTGGTGCAATAATTCTTTTCGACCTAATCGAATGCATTTTCGCTTCGACTTTCGACTTCCGTTCATGATCGATCGATCGATCATTTATCGTTCCGTGTTGTCTTAAAGAATTTCGTCATGCCGAAGGTGGTTGACCGTCAGCGTGAGTTTGAAAGTGAAGGTTTTTACGTTTTTGATTAAAAATTTCAAATAATGATGTGCAAGTTTTGCAACGCGCGAAAATTCGAAACTAGGCCTAGGCCTAGGTAGGCTATGTAACTTAAATACAGGCCTAGGCCTCACTATTTCACTGTGAAGTATGTGCATATACAAGGTTATGCCTTGCAAACTACTATTGTTTTTACTATGATAGTATAGTAGTAGGTAGTATTTAAAATGACTTGAGGCTACGCCTTGTAAATTAATGGCATTTTTTGCAATATACAAATTTCTTAAGGCTTTGCTGTGTTTAAATAGCTGTTTTTTTATATAGCGAAACGGAGCTATTTTTTGATTTTATATAGTGAAATTAAAGATTTTTTTATAACGAAATGAAGACTTTTTATTTGCTAAATTTTGGTGTCCCTAATTATGAAGTACCTACGAGTCACTCGAACTTCACGTTATTTAACAAAACGTTCACAAGACTGATCGAAACCCACCCACCCACCCGACTGCCGAAACGTAAGACTGCTTGTAATGTGTAATTTTTAAGACTGAATCGTGCATACCTACTTGCATCACCGTTTTTTGTTTATACTTTAAGATTATTTGTAAGTTTTTGCATTCGAAAAACTGGATTTTTGGGGCTGGTTCACATCTGAAAATAATAGTATTTGTTTGTAACGAAATACTTGTTCAGTATATTTACTATTTAGGTAGGGCCTACCCTGTTTGATTATTATTATTTGGTCTACCTGTACTAGATATTTTTCTACTGATCTTTGATAGGCCTAATTTCTTGGTAGATCTTAGTTTTTTAATTGTATTATGATATCAGTAATATAGAAAGGAAGTGTATAACCACATTTAGTGGAACCTGTAACCACAGCATCTAATAAACATAATTGCATTAACAGTTTTGAAACAGTTCATTGTGTACCTATGTGCTGCCTTCTCCCATCATGTACCCATCATATTGTCCTGCGATCAGTTGTTTGTAATATCGTAAACTTATTTGTACATACATATTAGTACTAAATATATAATAGTATTAAACGATGTTAATTCTTATCATAAACGTTCGAACTACAGTATAGCCTCGCTACTTCGGGTTTCCGATTAATTAGGGCCGGCCTCAACTTCAATTTAAAATTGGTCTTGTTCTTTCCCTGCGCGTTGCTATGACTTATTACCCTGCCGTCACAGCGGACTGACCACGGCTGTAGACAGACTGCAGTCGCCCCCACTCCTCTGTGATGCGCACATGACTCTGGAGTAGTCCCCCCCCCCCCCCCTCCCCGCCTGCAAACCGGCCGTACTACACGAGTCCACCCGATAGCAGCGGCCTTGGCACCTAGAAACAACAGCCAGTATTTGCAGCATCATTTGAACTTTTGTTCTTAAATCTCTATTTATTCACTTCCTGTTGACTATTTTTGTTCCCTTCCAGCTTATCTTATCTTGACATATGAGAGGACATATGAGTTCCTAGGGGATAAAATCCACATTATCTGGTTAATTCGGGTTTTTTTTTTCTTTTTTCGGGCTATATTGGGACACAATTAGCAAGGCCCTACTGTAATTTGTTGAATCAGTTTCAGTTCACTTGTTTGTCTGTAAACCTTTTCCCGTTTTGTCATGCCCATAATATGTTGCTTTGTACACAGTTGTTGTACTACAGTGACAGTGTAGTATTTATTATCCCAGTGTAGCCCATATGTTGCTTTGCTTACTACACAGTTGTTGTACTACAGTGACAGTGTAGTATTTATTATCCCAGTGTAGCCCATATGTTGCTTTGCTTACTACACAGTTGTTCTACTACAGTGACAGCACAGGTGACAGTGTAGTATTTATTATTCCAGTGTAGCCCATATGTTGCTTTGCTTACTACACAGTTGTTCTACTACAGTGACAGTGTAGTATTTATTATCCCAGTGTAGCCCATATGTTGCTTTGCTTACTACACAGTTGTTCTACTACAGTGTAGTAGGGTATTTATTGCCCCAGTGTAGTTGGTTTTGGGTGTTCAATCGTCCCGCCTTTAAGGGGACAGTCTGGTTTTCTAGGGACCTGTGCCGTTGTCCCCACAACTGGTCACTGCTGTTTTGTCCCGTTTTGTTGGTATATCAGTATAATGCCTGCGCCCTGGACGCTTGGTCTCGGGAATGTCGTATTCGTTTTACTGCTATAACCAAAGATTACAAACTTTGCTGCTAACAACATACATACTATTGATTCAGTCCTTGAACGTAAATATAATTTTCCTCGGTCGTATAAAGGCAATTATTTTGAAATATTTTCCATCCCTCCCAGCACCTGGGGCTCTGTCCCAGACCCTGTTTCAAAATATAAGTTCACTACCAAAGCCTATAAAGATGAAATCCGGTTGCTCTACTGCGTGACTAGGCATTGACTACGTATATCACGCAAGTTTAAGGCGCCTGGGATGAAGGCGCCTTGGTTCCAATCGGTTGCAGAGTGTGGTATACACGTCGAATTTATCACCAAGCGGCTCCGATCAAATACGCTTGGGCAAGCGAGTTGGAGGTTAGATTTCGCTTTGATTTACGTGATATACACGTCAAAGCGGCTCCGCGATGCGCGCGCAGCCTCGGCCCGTGATACGAAAATACGTCAGCTGTGAATTAGTAGTCGCGGCGGTGGATTTTTGTAATTGTATTTCCGTCGAAAGCCAAAGTTCGAACAAATGATAAATGATAAATGTTAACACTGAGAAATATCCAATCCTAAATTATATTGTATTTTATAATAATACAACCTATCGGTTTTTCGTAGATGTAAACTAGGTTTGATCTTCGTTGTTCTGATTTAAACGAAACAATTGCCTTCTCGTAAGGGGCGCGGCGAAACCGGAAATTAATTTAAATAAATCTACACGGCAGCATAGAACTCACTGCCACGTAGATTCAACGCTCTGAAGTCGGCTTCGCTGGCTTTGCTGAGAGCGCTTCAGATTGCCGTGATATACAGAGCGGATGCCAACCGATTGCAATGCAATAGAGTCCGCCAAAGTCAAGGCGGGAACCCGTTTCAGTGCAAAGCCCGTGCACTGCCCATTTAAAATAACCCGTGGTGTTTTTTCAAACACCTATATCTCAGTAAATATACATATTTAACTCATATGTTCTATGTTACGTGCATCACCAACTCTCTATGGAGGCATTATACACAACCGAACATCGACAAACTTGATAGAATTTAAATAATTACGAGTTATAACTCCAAATGTGCGATTACAACGTTGCAATATAAGTCGGAGAGACAAGGTTCTGGCGCACGCCAGAGCCTTACATCGCACCATCTGGCGTCGTTGTATTAGATGTTGCCAGACATCGTCTTATTTGCTATTGGCTGTTCAAAAGCTCTCCCCACAGCCTTCTCTACGGGTCAATAGGGTAAATTGGGAGTTCGACGAGCCTCCGCTAGGCGGAGATCAAGTGGACCTTGGGGTAAATATTATTTTAAGACAAATTCATCAATAAAAACAAAGGCTAACAGACCGTAACTAACAGCTACAGACGACCTACCCTTGTCTCTCTGCATGTTGTCGTATCCTAAAGGCACGGGGAACACATATTTCTACTCTGAAAGATCTCTTTGTTATGTTTTCAGTGTCAATGGTTCTTGATATCGGTAATAAGGTTTCATAAATAATACTACAAACTAAATCAGTCGAACACGCCATATTTCCCTGCGTGAAATTAACTTCTGTCAAACACGATCACGGTAATAAAGACAACTGACCATCAACTGACGAAGAAACACGCCAAGTATCCTAGCAACACACAGAAGTCACCGCTTTGTCGTAGTGTGTTTTTATTTTGACAGGTGGACCGCATTTTTCAGTGCTGCGCTCTGGTGGTTGAGCTTTCAAAGATCCCCATTGCATCTGCAGTCCTTAGCACGTGCCTACTCTGCAAGGCATATCTACCTCGGTGAACTAGTTTCGGTTCTTTTAAAAACTCAAAGATTGTTGATAGCAAAACTGCGATGATCACGAATCACGATGTAAACAACCCACACAACAATTAAAAATCAGTTTTCAAATGTTATATCAAGGTTCATTGATGCATACAAGATCATCATCTACAAACCTTGATTTTATGTTTTTAATTGTTGTTTATTGTTGCTAATAAAGATTGAGAGGACCGTGATAGGGAATATTGTAATATCTTTGACCGTGATCATAATCATACAAAGGGTCCTAGATAGTTTTTGAAATGGTCTATCCCCTGGCGGCGTGTTTTCGAACTCGCTACTAGCGATCTAGTGGGCCTTGCCTGCCGCGATCCTCTCTGTGCGCATGCGCGGATCTTCTTTCTCTGTTATTCACGAAATGGAGTTTTCTCTCTCTTTGAAATTGGCAACGTTGTAATCGCACATTTGGAGTTATAACTCGTAATTATTTAAATTCTATCAAGTTTGTCGATGTTCGGTTGTGTATAATGCCTCAATAGAGAGTTGGTGATGCACGTAACATAGAACATATGAGTTAAATATGTATATTTACTGAGAAATAGGTGTTTGAAAAAACACCACGGGTTATTTTAAATGGGCAGTGCACGGGCTTTGCACTGAAACGGGTTCCCGCCTTGACTTTGGCGGACTCTATCGGCTGCATGCCAAGCGCCTTGGTGTGCGTGATATACGTATTGACTACGTATATCACGCAATTCTAACGCGCTTGGGATGAAGGCGCCCCGCTTTGACGTGTATATCACTGAAATCAAAGTGAATTCTAACCTCCAATTCGCATGCCCAAGCGAGTTGGATCGCCGCCGCCTTGAGGTAAATTCGACGTGTATACCACACTCTGCAACCGATTGGAACCAAGGCGCCTTCATCCCAGGCGCCTTAAACTTGCGTGATATACGTAGTCTATGTTTGGTCAGCATATTGTGATACCAAAGATTTTCAAAGTTGAAGCATAATATGATACCAAAGCTCTTCAAAGTTGAAATCTGTGGAAGCTGAACTGAACTTAATTTATTCTAGAAATATTGTAAATGTAAAGCTTTTATGGGAAGGGCTAAGGAGTAATAAGAGACTCCCCTTCCCACTTGGTCTTCGCATTTCGTCTTGGAATTGTCAACTTTGGCGCCTCGTTTACAACCCGTTGCGTGCTGCCACCTATTGGCGAGTGCGTGCTGCTACCTATTGGCGAGTAAAACAAACAATCTGGCTCGATCAGGTAGTCGGCTACATATCGACTGATCTACCGAGCAGATGTTTGTTATGTTCGTTGATAGATGGCAGCGCTGGACACATCGAGAAATCTGATGTGATTTCTAGAAGAAAACTATAAATCAGTGTTGGGGGAACAGCGCCATTTAAAAAGAAAATTCAAACCTCGATTGAGTTAGATTTCCACTCCTCAAATCAACATTTCCTGACTAGGATCGGATTCAGGGACGTGGACTGCCTTTCGTCTGGCTTCTCCACCTCGACCTGTCCGGCTAGGGTGGCCCACCAGAAGCATACGCTTCCGCCGGCATAGCTCTCGGGATCAACAAAGCACGCATACCTACCCACCACGATAAGGTAGCAGGGACGTGGGTTCGAGTCTTACACAGCATCATTCATCAAGGCATTGTTAACGCGTCGCGCAATCGGTCGGTATTTCCACTGGAAATACCGACCAATTACCGATACCGATATTCCATAGTTACTGGAAATTTTCCAGCAACTATGAAAACCGCTCTAACTTACCGTGTTCACGTCATCGTCTCAAGCTTGCCACAATGGAAACTTATCTGGCCTTGTAAGATCTAAAACCAGTATAATATAAACAACTTTTATAATATTATAAATTCGTCACTACTTTTTCCAATTACTGTATTGGAAGTTTTTGCAATACGTTGCTTTTTAGTTGTTTCGTTGAAGAATTAGGCGGGACTCTGTAAGAAACTTGTATGTACGATGCAAGGTCTACTGGATTTACTCCTAGCGGAGTAATTGCGAACCGCAAAGTAAGGTCATTGAATCTTAGAGCATAGATCCAACTATACATGCTCTAAGCATTGAATGAGATCCAAAATCACCATTTTGGATCCAACTACAAAAATCGCATTATTATTTAAATAATCCTCACCAATAATGTGAACTTACGCGTAAAGTATTAAAACAAATATATATATAGAATGTGAAGACAAAATCTCATTATAGATTGTTATTTTGCCAGATCAATTCATTTGTTTTTCTGAATGATTCTCCCATTTGAATAACATGTGATTTTTAACATTATGGAAATAGGTTAGATGACCGCTTCGCGCGCGCTACAAGCGATCTAGTGGACCTTGTGTACGATGTATATGTAAAAAAGAGAAAAAAAAGTTATGTATAATTTTTTGACAATGGCTAATATGATTACTCACCACAATTGTGTGTGGAAAAAAGTGAATGTAGGCTTACAGAATGCCAATAATGTTTTATTTACCTTATTTGCAAACACTAATTTTAAATGAAGCTATAAACGAGAGTTCATGCCCGGACCTGCTACCTTATCGTGGTGGGCAGGTGTGCGTGCTTTGTTGATCCCGAGAGCTATACCGGCGGAAGCGTATGCTTCTGGTAGGGCCACCCTAGCCGGACAGGTCGAGGTGGAGAAGCCAGACGATAGGCAGTCCACGTCCTACCCTTTCTCCTTTCCTTCCTATTACGTTCGACTTATTTATCCCTTTCTTCCAAACATCACCCGACGTCATATCATGGACTTACAACTATCTGGATGTGCAGCATGGTTGGAAAACGCGTCTGCGATTCTCATTTCCGGTTTTTGACATTCTCGGACATTTTAGCCCCTATCGCTAAGCAATTACACATCAACAGTCACAACAACAATGTAAACAATGTCAAAACACGAAACTTCTAAAATGGCCGCCCACCGCCTTCTTCCGTGGCTATTTAATTGGTGCGTTGATTTGTTAGCTGATTCAGGTCGAGTAACGAAGTTACTATTATAAGTGCATGGTCATATTATGATCATACTTTTCGAGTACGTCGTTAAACACCGAAATAATCAAACCCTTCCCTTTGCCTTTGTATGAGTCATTACGGCCCCCTAAATCTTCGAGTACGACAGCACGAACCAAGGTCTACTTGATCTCCGCCTAGCGGAGGCTCGTCGAAGTAGACCTTGGCACGAACTACCGCAGACGGCTTTTTTGTTTCGTTTATTGTACGTTCTTAACTGTTGTATACTTTATTTTCCTTCTTTGCAAATACTAGTAGGGTGTATTCACGTATTGCGCATGGGGGCCACATTGGAGGCCACAATGTCATGTGATTGGTAGTTCATTGTT